>CM052219.1:4696937-4879465 GCA_028454225.1 Lasioglossum leucozonium | reverse complement strand
TACGTATTCTGTTAGGCTCTGAGGAGTATATCGCCGGTCTTGCACAGTATATCAAAGATACTAAAATATATAAAATATTGTAAGATAATGTACCGTGTTGCTAATGACCCTGGATGTTGAAGCAACATTAAATAAATAAATTGTAGTAGTAGAATCGGGCGCCGTTCTTCTACCGGTGTCGTAAAACAACTGCGCTCGTTTTACTTTTGCTTCTGGCCACGGATGATTCCTTGAATTCGACGCCGAGAACGCGGTTTAATAAAGTCTTCGAGGCTGGAGATCGTTGTAGAAAATTCTGTCGATAATCTCCGCGAACCGAGTAGGAAAGTAGTCCGATACTTTACAGGTGATTATGGGAAACTGGGTTAATTAAAATGTATTTGCTTTTTACGGAACGACGAGCTCGAATAACATTTTTGCAGACGGCGAGCAGACTCGCTGTATGCGTTTATGGCATATTTGTGGATGTACCAACAGTTTTCATTTGGCTAGTTACACTTTTCGGGAGAGTATCGATTAAGTGTTTCAAATTAATTATTACGTATCTAATATTGACTGTTCGAAGACGTACATTCGAAAATGGAACTAAAAATGGAAAGATACCGCCCACGGTTTATCGATTATTGAGAAGGCATGAGTTGCTCTTTAACTATTCATCATTTGCGAAAGATGGTTCTCTTCCAATTACTAAGAGAAGATATTTCATATTCAATATTCCGGGATTCTTGGTGAATACTTAACCGCTTTCGAACTTTAATTGACTCGATCCGATAGGTGAACCTTACCCCTTCAAATATGGATTGCTTCCAAGAAAAGAAAATATCGAATCCTGCGATACCTCGTTCTTTCAACTTCCAAGGATTTTATTACCGGATAAAAAATCCATTGCCGTATTATTTTCGTCGTAACTACAATGAACTTCTTTATTAATAGTTCCCTGAAACAAGGAAATCTATATTTATTGTTGGAAGAAATAGATACGTATTTGGTAGGCACTGAAATCCTCGTCACGAGGACCAACTCGACAGGGGATTAATTACAGTATTCAACGTCTTAGAATTACCAAGCGTAGATGCTCGAGAAAAATATTCAAGTATCCTCCTTTACGAGTAATTAACCTCCCCCTCCCTCCCTCTCCCGATGCTTCGTCGAGATTACGTCGATTTCCCTGCAACTTGAACTTTCCATCTTTACCGCAAACCTGTTACGAGACTGCATTCTCAAATCTCTTATTTCCCCATAACGCATGTAATACTTTCAAGGCTGACGGTATCGAACATGTTACTCATGCGCCAAGAATTCGCTACATACATATGCACAACGCGAACTATTTCCTTCATCCCCGATACTGGTTCCGCTCCCGGAATCTCTCGCGTGTCCGATACGAAAACGGAGCGTGGAGCATTTTTCGTTCGGACGAACGTTTTTTTCTAATTCGATGCAAATCGAACGCGCGCGTAACCCGCGACGCGACGCGGTCCCGTTGCCTAACGAGGCTGTTCGAGTGCATCGGCTCGCTATCAGGAACCGCAATTACAACGATTGTATCGAATTAGAAGCGTGGTGAGGTAATAGAGTCAGGCACGGAGTACCGCTGACTCGTCTGTAGCGTTACCGCAAAGTTCATCGCTCTAGGAGAACAAGTTTCAAGACCGAAGTGCAGTAAGGTGCGAATTCCGCGAGCGTCCCGAGTGTTTCCAAGCGGAGACGCTCTGTTACCTAATTCCTGGATCAACGGACTGGGTTATGTGCACCCGGTTCTGGGTTAAACATTCCGAGGAGGCCTCGGCCAGGCTCTCCCTACCCAATGTTGCCCCAGCCCTCTTTATTTGGGAACGGTGAGCCACGTGCTAACCGATTCTGACAATTCCCGAATCAAATTAGACGCTCCAAGTCATGCTCAACATTCTAGAGTCTCGGCTGCAAAATTATCAATTTGTTCATCGAGTCAAGGAATTTTAATGCCACTTGCTATTCGGGTCACCGTAAAGCAAATCTTCGGGCGAACTCGCTGCCCAACCAGCGATCTTTATTTGGGAACGGCGAATGCCAACCGATTCTGACAATTCCCGAATCGAATTAGACGCGTCAATCCCGCCCAATATTCTACTAGAGCCTCGGCTGTAAATAATTTCTTAATTGAGCCGAAAATATTCAACGTGTGATTTATTATTTAGCAGACTTTAATGCAAATGTTAAGATCCGCGAGGTTTAATTCGAATAGCTCTTAAATTTTCCAGAGGTACTCTGATTCTGCTCACTGTTGCGGTCTAATTTTATTCATTATTAAGGTACGAATCAAATTGTTCGTACCCGGGAAATTTAATTTGGATGGTCGCGTACTCCGGAAGCTCTCAATCAAATAATGCAATGCGAAAAATTTAATATTCCCAGGAAATGTGATTATTATATGGAGAAACGGTATTGTGCACAGAAATGTACTGCTCTCAGAATAATTAAAATAGTTTTTATTTTATGCTTCAGTTTTGACAGTTGTGTCAACAAGTAATTCTCTGCTAGAATTATCCATTTTTACTAAAATTAGCTAACAGAGGGTCTTGCTAATTTCATAGATACAAGTTCCTAGGATAATTAGCTACTTTAATAATTGCAGTGATTATTCTATATGTATAGAAATCGTACTGTGCACAAAAATGCACTGCACTCAGAATAATCGCAATATTTTTTATTTTATGGTTCAATTTTGACAGTTGTGTCAACAAGTAATTCTCTGCTAGAATTATCCATTTTTACTAAAATTAGCTGACAGAGGGTCTTGCTAATTTCATAGATACAAATTCCTAGGATAATTAGCTACTTTAATAATTGCAGTGATCGTTCTATATGTATAGAAATCGTATTGTGCACAAAAATGCACTGCACTCAGAATAATCGCAATAGTTTTTATTTTATGGTTCAGTTTTGACAGTTGTGTCAACAAGTAATTCTCTGCTAGTATTATCCATTTTTACTAAAATTAGCTGACAGAGGGTCTTGCTAATTTCATAGATACAAATTCCTAGGATAATTAGCTACTTTAATAATTGCAGTGATTATTCTACACAATGTATATACCTCTTCTACATCTGCTAACGAGGTATTAAAACTGAAGTTAAATCGATGGGTAGACGGGGATTAATGATGAATTAAAAGGACTGGAAAAAAGAAACGGATTCCGAGAAACTGAAATAATCAGATCGTCAAGTCGCTCGCCATTCTGCACTAAAATTTAATTCCACGTATCCTACGCGGCTCGATACGCGTACAGTTAATTCGAAAATATGTTCGAGCTTACGGTACGGCAGCCGGGCGGGGGCCGATGAGCAGCCGCGCGTCAATTATTCAGGTGCGCGTTGCTTAATCTCAATTAATTGGACTCAGCCGGGCGATAAGGCGGCCGAGAGCCATCATTCGGTGCCTGGATACAGAAAATAGGAGATTGTATTGCTAGAAATCCGAAACGGACCTGTACGCGATCCACACCTCGCCGCAATGTGTTGAAAAATCAACAATCTGTACTAAAATCGTTTCAGTGACTTCGGTTTTCAATCTTCTAAAAATATTCCATATTCCGTTGATTGGCCAGCAGGTGAACCTCGATTTGAATATTTTCGAAAGCTGCTTGATTAACATTTATGGAGCTGCGTATCGTTAAACCCCGTTCGAGCAATTTATAGATTCATAGGCAATTTAATACTATCAATGAATCAAAAAAAAATGCGTTGATAGAGTGAATCGTCACAAAATTTGACACCACAGTTCGACAAAAATGTTACGCTGCACGACTATAGCACACGTGCGTTATCTTTTTGACTCGGAGTGTACTGCAATGGTGGAGGAAAACCACGTCTGGTAAATACGAGTCATACTCCCAGAGCGCATTCTCCGCAGAGGCTCTCCGAACACTGCCTGCAAATAACGTTAAGCAAGTTACTTGCAGCCCTCGTAAACATATTTTTTCAAGGAGGTTTCCTGGTTTCTACGACTACCATTGGTTCAGGCTTAGTAAATAACAAATATCGTAATATCACCGTGTGTTTCTAATATTTCACTCGATCGATATTACATTTCAACCAATTCTTATTGAAATTCTGTCACAATTCGAAGGATCAGAAATTAATTATGTCGCCGCTGCAGCTAATGAGCGGCACGACAATTATCGCACAAAACCGTGTCAGTATGTTAATCAACCGTGATATCGATATGCCCCTTAATGTTCGATCAGTGATATTTTATTTCTCAGTAATTAGTGCAATTAGTGCATAACATCCGGTACTAAAATACCGATTCCTATATTCTAAAACAATTTGTTATTTAATTTCCAAAGGGCTAAAAATAATAACCCATAGGGCTAGAGAAAGTGAAAAATACATTTCACAAAATATTGTAGGAAGTTACTATATTCCGAAGTATCGTAGTGGAAATATTAAATTCCGATGAAAAATGAATTTCCACACGGAATATTCGCGTTGTACCCCCTCGGATTGGGTTAAATCCCGTCAAAGGACATGGAAAACCCGGTGAGAACCTCCGCTGCCCCAGTGCATTCGCCTATTTAAAATGAACGCGTGCACAGGGGGGCAAAAGCAAGATTAATAACTCAAGATCCTATCACCCTGCTGCAACGACAGCGACCGCTGTACGCGTTCGCCGATTAAAAATTTTCTCCAGACCAGAAGCAATTAATATGCACAACTTATCGACCGTCAAAATCGGGAACACGAAAAACGCGCGTGTACCGAGCGAGGATATCGATAAATTCCGCAAAATGGAAACACGCCGCGGTTCAGAAGGTTAAAAGCAGCGAATCCACGCGAACAGACCGCTGAGAACCTCTACGATCCCAGCGCATTAGCCTATTTAGAACAAACGTGTGCATAGCGGCGCAAGGTAAATTACCTTTTCGCGATCCTATCGTTCGGCTGAAACGAAACCTACCCTCTCTGCACTCGCCAATTAAAAATTTCCCCGGAATAGGACACACTCCTGGTATCTGTACTTTCCACTCGTGATCAAGGAGCGCCGAGAACGGACGATATTCCAGGACAATAATCCAGGACGATGTCCCTCGATCTCACACCCCGGTGGTATACTATCCAGCTTTATTTGCTTGAACACGGAGCAAAACCGCCGCGCAGCGACGCGCGGCTCACGTACAGACACTCGATCTAGAGAAGGGAACTTTTAAGATCCCGTACGTGGGACACCGAACAGATTTTGCAAAGCGAGAGCCCTTTGTTACCGTGGACTAGAGACAAAATGGTGTCGTGTGTCCTCGCTGGACCGTCCGCGTCGTTTCCCAACATTCCAGGTAAAAGATCAAGAGGCGGAGGGGGTGAGATTTACATAATCGAGCCACCGCTGTCGCAATCCTCATCGAGTTGCGACTTCCTATTTTTCGTTCTACGCTCTATGCTAATGCTGATTTTTAGAGGATTTTTTCGCCGGTGTCTATTAACTTTGAACGGCGAACGCTCCGGTAAATTTCTGGCGCAACGTCATTCGACGCGCATTTTTGCGGGTTTCGATACTTTCGGGCGAGTTCGAGGAATGCGAAATTGGACTCGTTCGATCGAAACTGCCTCTGTTTCCAGTGCAGCCATTTAACTCTTTGATATTTAACGCCGAGGTTTCCGATTAAAATATCCTATTTCATTTCGTCCGACGCCGGAAAAGCGCATCGATGGAAAAGTAAACTGATTTGTATTGGTCATTATCAGTGTGAAATTGTTAGGTTGCGACTGTAATATGAATAAATGAGGCGTCGTTGATAGGCTATTGTTTTTCTTAACAACGAACTTTCTGATACAGTAGTTGATGTATGTCCATCTTAAAAAAATATTTGTAGGTTCTTGACTGTTTTTGGGAAGCAAAACGAATTATAGTTTTGCGCGATGAATAGCATAGAAACGGGGGATGGGAAGTATGTGGACTGTGGTTGACGGATATTAGAACAGACGGGGTAGGTTCAGCACTTCCGGCGCAGAAACGTTCAATTGATTCTCTCACGTATGAAATCCGCGAGTTCTACCGAGCGGTTGGGCCTGTGGTTGCTATGAATGGGCGCATATGTACTGGGGAGTTTAAAATTCAATTACACACGATGGGTTGGGAATAATCCAGTAACCCTCGCGGCACCGTCTTCCTTAATTTAATCTGATTTTAAACTAGCAGTGTGATTATGAACCCAAACATCTGTGTAAGGTACAACACCAATGATTTAGGGACTGCGTGTCCCGAAGAAAAATTTTGCTCGATTATTAACCTGTGACTCGAGGAAGACTGGTCAAGTTATTTGTAGAGGGTGTCGGTTTTTAGTGACTTTTAATTTTCTTGACTAGAGCAATAATGAGACTCAGAGTCAACACTAAAAATTGCTGAACCATTTTTCAAAATATTCTTTACATTATTAAATATCTTTTTATCTAATCAATTACTAAATATTTATGCATCGTACGAGGTATTATATCAATTTCATATCCGTAAAATGAAAAAAATAATATAAACTAGAATTATTGTAGGTTGGAAGAAATTTTTTAGTTAAAATAGCTTCGAGTGCAAAGGGTTGATATTCGTACTCTTCAAAAAAATAACTTTTTCAAATCGATGAAATTTTCAGAATGTAAACCGACACATTTTTTAAACTTTCAATGTCTGAATTTTAAGATTGAGGCCCATATAAAAAAAGTGCTGAAAATCAAACTTAAATATTTTTTCCGCGATTCTGATCGATCGCAATTTTTTCGAAATTTTTTGTTACATTATCGTCTGATTCATCGAAAAATCGACTGATGAAAAAATACAAGTAATTAAGGTTAAGGATGGAGTGTTCCGACCGATAAGTCGATAAGATGGTGGCCGGTATCTCGAAAAACCTAGACATAAAGATAATGGCGATAAGAATTTCCCGAGGAAATTAAGTTGCGTTTGAACCAGTTAGCTCCAATTTTATTTTGAGAGCAGAGTAAATTGTATGTATACAGACGCGGACAGAACTTCGCGGGGAATCCTCCACGGACGGAAAGGTAGAGATCCAAAGTAAATATTATACAATTTGCAACACGGACTTCGTAGTTACGATAGCTAAGTACAAAGAACCGTAGCGGGAGAATTTAAAATGGAAATAATTACGTCCGGACTGGAATGTACTGCAGAAAATACGTAATTTGTAATGTAGACGTCGAAATTCTGTTGGGATAAAGGCAGAGAGCGCAAAGGAAAATGGTTCAGTTTTAATTTGTTTTGCTAAACAATGTAGGTATGCAATTTGCTGCAGCGAATCCGGAGTTTCAGAAAATAGCTGGCAACTCCAATAAAGCGTAAGGAAGTATTGCAATCTAAACAAATATGTAACAAAAACGTTGAACACGAAGCAGGCAATGTACACTTAAAATTAAAACCCAACGCTGATCCAACAATAAAGACTCAATAACAAAGAACATAAAACTTAACAAATCGCCATGATAATAAAATTTAGTGAAGATATATTTTAACGATTGCACGAATAACCGTCCAAAATACTTAGAGGCGTAAAACCAAAAATGTCCACGAGTTCAATGGGAAAGAAAATCTGAGGTTCCAAGGCACAAAAAGGTCCGTTAAAAAGCAATTCAAGGACGGAAGCTCCCGATACCGGTCCAGCACCACGAAGAAAGACGATTTCATCAGGGAATCTCCTCGCCGCGGCTTCGGTGACGCGTGAAGGCCAAATTCCCAGTGAAAACTCACCAGGACTCCAATAACCCAATGTTGCCATTGTGGAAGGGTGTATACGTATACGCACGAAGCGTACATTAGTGTGAACTCGAACCGGTCTGCAACCAAGCCTGAATGACATAAAGTACGGAAACCGTGGTTATAAGATGAGTCAGGAAGGCTCGGAAGGGCTGAGATGGCTAATAAGTTCCTACGAGATTGGCCTTAATGTTTGACGGTTTAATTAAAAACTTCCCCAAAGTTGCAATTGCGGGATTCCGAATGCGGACCGAACCTTGGGAGCCTGGGAACGTTTCAGGCTGTGGTTCAATCAAGATTTTTAAGAACTGACTTTTTGGTTGGAAGTATATTGCGGCAGTTCTATTTTATTATAACAGTTTAATTCTTTCAATGATTCATTACACGTATACCATATAACTTGAATAGTTTATTTAAGGATACGAGGAAGCCTCGGTCTGAGCAATACATTGACAATGAAGAAAAAAGGATTTATAACACGATTTTGAGTCAAACACTTCGATGTCTAAAATTTTGAACAACCCTTACCGTAATATCACCAGTTTAAAAAATTCCCAATTTCAGGTCGCTGTAAATGCAGAAAATGTTTAAAATCCGTAATGTTCGAGTAGAATATTGCAGCTTCGGATGTGCAGGAGGTAGCTGCGGAAAAAAAATGCCAAAGGGGTGGAAATATCGACGGTGACGAAACGAGCCGAAAATTGGCCGGATACGGGTGACAAAAAAAATGCAGTTGGATATATTTTTTACCCCCGATCAGAGAGAAATGAAATTTCCCGTGATCCTTAGAGGACTCCCCTAACGTAAAGGGTGGGTTTAGCTGTGCCGCGCGTCACCATGGTAACCATAGGTCAGGATAGGGATAAGCAACGGTAATGCTCCCTTTTTTTTTTCCTCTCTCCGTCGAGAAACCATCTTGCGAGTGCGAGCACCACCGATGACGCGAAGCTTTTCGCCCCTGCGGCGCACAATTTACCCCCCTTTGAAAAAAAAGGGAAAAAAGGAACGTGCACGGCCTCCCGGATTCAAACCGTTACTCGAAAATTTTATTTCTATCGAGCTAATCGTCCCGAGGTAACTCGTTTTCTTCCGTTTTCCACCCGGGCACAGCATAACGAAGTAACAACCGCGCGAATCGGGCGAGGCTAACCCGACACTTGGCCCGATGAAAGCAATTTACGCGATGAATGCAGTCGGGAGAACAATGCGATCCAGGTGGTGATAGCGGCCGGCCTGTGCAGGAGCTAAGCGCCTTTATTTTTTTGCCGGTTTTTTTTCCCGATCGAAAAAGGAGGAAGGAAGCCTTTTTGTTCGGATAGATTGAGAAGTTCGGGGTTGGATCGATCGATCCAATGGGGGACAAAGAGTTCGACGTTTAAAGTCTAAATTGAACTCGTTTCGGACGTGGTAAAAATTTTTTGACGGCATAAAATCTTGATATTGATCATTCGAGTCTGATGTATCCAATTTTTAACAATAAAGCGGTCCTTGCACATGTTCAGAAGGGATGAAAAATTCTTCACCCCTAGAATCGCACGATGTGCACGGTGGTGCAAAAGAGTCTCAGAGATAGTTCAAAATTTTAATTCGGTAAAATACAAGCTGTAATTAATTAAATCTGTAAGGGATATTTCAAGCTACATAAAATGTTTAAATGGTTAGAAGGTGAACAACAAGTTGCGCGTCGTTGTGTTCACAATGCTGAGCAACGAGATATTTGAACAGCGCATAAGCGAGCATGATCAGATTTGGTGTAATTGATACTCATTGCAGCCAATTTCGACAGGCCTTAATACAATACATGGAAGCAAACAATAGGAAGCTATCTTTCTCTGAAGAGGGAAGTAGAATCGTCACGCCCACCACAATCTATAGCTACCAATCGGCTACGATATTTACGCCCACACTTTTGGGGAAAACTACCAACGCGAATGATGTCTCTCAGAAACGAAATTTCAACAACTTGCCAAACGATAATAAAATATATTCGAATTCCACGTTGTTGATAATCTCGTGAAAATTGTAGAATCGATCGAACGTTTCTAATACCGTTAATTTTTATCATGATGATATTATCTTAAATCTGAGTATTCGAGTTTTGATTAATTGTTATATTATAAGTGTTTATCAATTCGTAATTTTGTTGTCGGCACGACAAATATCCGAATGTTTCCAGATCAATAAAGAAGTTACAAGTCAGCAAAGGCAGCAGCCTCGGCGTGATCGATAAAAAAAGGAAAGAAGCCAAGGTCTTTTTAACCTCCTTAATCGTATCGAGAACGACTGGAGCTAGGACGGAATTTTATCTTTTTAGGTAGGAAGCTTCGAACCGAGCGAATTACCAGGGTAAACCGTTAACGGTGATGGCGGTGGTTCTTGCTCCGGTCGGAGAATAATTAGTATTCGTCAAGGCGTAAATTCACCGCGGCATTTTTACGAAATGCTCGACTTATACATCACAAATAAATCAAGAAATTGTGTACACGACAAAACGAGTTTATTCGCAGATATTCGCTCGGTCACTCGGTCGCTATTTTCATGTAACGTTTGCAAAATAGCCATCGCTAATTTATTTATACTATTTGAAAAACTAACGAGGTAAATGCATAAGTTGCGAAAATGCTAAAAAAGATTATCCCCTTCGCAAGCACTTAATAATTCAAGTACTTACTTCAATATTGTATAAAGTATTCATCGAGCACTGAATTTTAATAGTTTGTAAATATTAATATCCCCGAAATTATTAAAATTCCTTCATGTTGCTTAACTCCCGCTCCCGCGTCGACGATAAAACCGCTCGAATAATTCTGGTAAGCGGACAAGCAAAGGAATTCCCGAAGCCGCAGAATACAACCCAGTTTAATGTACATTAAACATTTTTATTTCGACCGAGCAACGAATCCTGTTCACCGTTACGGGGATAAAACGCCGACAAGGAATGCAGCTGTGCCCGGCCGATTTCGCGGCGTTACGATGTTCGATTCGCGAGATTCATAGAATGTCGTACGATGTTCCGTCGGCGTGTAATTCAGATATGAAAAACGGGGCCAGCGGAGGCCGTAAAATGTCAGGTGAAATTAGTAATCCCGCGAGATACCGTCGTAAACACGATTATTACCAATGAGTCATAGTCGAACGGAGGAGCGGAGACCCCGCGAGCCCGCCATTTTTCTGCCCGTCATCTTTTTTGCGCGCCGTGCATCGGGAAAGGATAACGCAACGAAAGCCAATTACGGTATAACTTTCTTTCGGGCAATTCAACGAAAATTTCTCGACACACTTGACGGAACACTAATGCCTGGAATCGATGAAACGCGAGATCTTCGCGTCTCGATACCCGCTGCGCCGGCTGCACGTTTCTGTTGCCAGTGCTAGATACGTATGTACTTACGTATCTGCACTTTTCTCCGGTTGCATAGTGACTAATACCGTTCGATAAAAACAGCTAAATTGTTGCACATTAAGCAGTTAACTCCTCGTGTTACTCATTGTATCCAACAAAACCGCTTCTCGTGATTGCGGTGCTCGAGTCCGGTCTTCGCAAAGTAGAGTTAAAAACGCCTAATTAGAGACGGTTAGGCTATCTCCGCGGCTCATGATTTTTCAGTTAGGCGGAAACTTATCTGTACACAGGGTATCCCGCATACCGCGGACAACCGATTGGGAAGTAATTCTACGCGCGCAATAAAGTGGGTCGAGAAGAAAGAATTTTATTTCCATAACCTACTGCGTCACAATATACATTTTAATTTCAATGAAAGGAGCTGCCTGTATATGCAGTTCAATGATTTTTTTAAAACAATATCTAAATTCGTGGAATATATTTTTTAATGAATTCTACTTTTCTATTTTTCACCGATGTTACATTTCTTTAAATGTGGTAACAATTAACCATAAGGCCTGAAACAGAAACATCAGAAGTTTTTATTATCGAGAACAATTTTACGATTTTAACTGTAAAACTTGAAAGAACTTAGTCACGGTGACTACACAGAAAAGGATTGAAATTGTTGAGACAGGTCGCAGATCGCAACGATTTTTTCAAGAAACCGTCCGATCGAGCCGAGTGCCTCTTGAGCACGTTTATAAATAGAATTCAATCACGTTATCTAGCGTTTTACTCGGCAGTATCGCGACCGTTACCGCGTTTCAATTATTTCTGTTTCGCGAGAATGATCGTTTTAATGCGTTCGTGAAAGCGATCCGGGCAGCAGCCGATGACAATGGAGCGGAACGGTGAAAAATCGCGGGAAGAAAGGGAAAAAACAGCGTGTCGAATGATCCCGACACCCGGGGATCCGTTGATGTCCGTCCCTCACCCGTTTGCGTCCTGTAAAAACCGATTTTGCTTTTTACAGTCAGCTCTCGCCACGCTGTGAAACCGATCGTGGATTTTTCTCCGATTCGAAAGCGAGAAGCCATCGATCGGCCACAGCAAGGTCGCGCGCCATCTTGGCCACGATAAATCTCTTAGTTTCAAGATTCGTTCGATAAAATTGAATGTTTGCCAGCAATTAGCGATTGTTCAGCTCGGTGGTGCGTTACGTTGTGACGAAATTTTAATCCAATCTTTTTTCGCGCGTGATCTTGTTGAAATTTTTTCAGCAATGGCGGCCCAAAGTTAGATAAAATCGTAGCTTTCTATTTGACGAGCTTTCGAATCTTTTTAATTACGATCCGGTAAAAATTCGATACCCTTTTTCAAAATCTGTTTTATAAATCTCTCGTGTTTCTATTTTAATTAAATTGTATGGTAGTAATAAATTCTCGGTGTACATAAGATGCTATCGAAGCGTTTGATCTAATCTAGTACACCAATAAGTACAATCCAATTTGCACATTACACGATTTAGCCGATTAAGTTTCAATCTCGCTGCTAATTTTTGTGCTTGCGCCATAAGTTGCTAATGAAACACAGCTCGCAAGGGACGAACCGATCTAATAGCCGATAGGGCCGAAAGAATAAACAGTCTAAGTGGCTGTTTCGCGAACTGCACGATCATCAATCGCTTAGGTGGGAACCGCGTATCAAAGGCAATCGCGTACAGTGTATAATCAACGGTTAATTTTAAACAAACCGATCTACCAAGGCTGCGCAGGATTCCGCAAATGGATGGCCGCGAACAATTCGAAACGGTATTCCGAATCTCACCGGCCAGTCCATCCTCTAATTAATTATGCTCGCAATTAGTGGGCCGAATGCACGGTTCAATTATAATAACATGATAATATATGAGCCATGGAGGGGTCGTTATACCCGGCGCGGTGACGTCATCGTGATTAAAGAAAAAACGAAGAAGACGACGGATAGAAAGAGAGAAAGAAGAAGATTCTTTATCGCATAATACAGATCTCGAGGGAAAGATATTCATGCAGGAAGGAAACCTGTTAACGTCAATTAAGAAGTACGCTGACAGAGCGCATACGGCGCGAAAGATAATTACGCGTCTTGCATCGTGCGAAATTCAATTTATGCAACGCGCTTCCCTGCGATCATTTTTTTTTCGTACTGTTTCTCGCCGCTCCTTTTTTGTTTTTCCTTTTTTTCTTTTTCTTAAAAGAAGAAATTCGCTTCTGCTCCACCCATCTTGTGCGTGGCAATTAATGTACAATGGGACTTTCGGTCGACATCTTTCGAAGACTTAATTAGTCGCAACTCTTACAAAGATCGACATTATTTGCGAATGTATCACAAAATTCAGGTCGATTACAGGGTGGAGAAGAAATCATTTTTAATCGTAAATTATGGGTGGGCTAATGTGCTCGGAATAATAAGGGGGTTCTCGTTGGCTAGGGAACATATACACTAAGCATTCGAAACGAAACATGGTGTATATTTAATAACGCGGAATAGTAATTTCGTACTGCGTTTGCGCGGTACTTTAACCAGGCGATAGTCTTGCCCTTTCGCCAGAAAAATTCATTATCATTTTATGCATTATGCACATAATTTCTTTTAATTAACTGTGCGAATTTGAAGACGTTCCTTCTGTGTAACGACTGTATTATGTATTTTATACTGTGAGTCGTTTAACTTATAAATATCGTTACTCTTATTTATTAAAACTTTAAAAATATAATAAAGTATTGCATTAAGAAAATGTAATTACTAATGAATCTAAATTTAATTAGACGAATAGAATGAAATGTTTCGATAATTTAATGTTCTAATTTCAATTTTGAAAATGATTCAAAAATATATATTTCTCTCAAATACTAAAAATAAAATTTGATTTACTTTTAAACGAGAAAAGATTTAAAACGTATTCCACAAAATCCTGTATTTTATCATTCGTCTTTCCTCATTTCCTTTAAAATTAAATAAAATTAAATTACAGGTTAGAGGGTTGATTTTTAAATGGTACCAATACTACTCGAATCGCGAACGCAAGAAAAATATCTATCCGTTAAAATACCTTTTAATTACATCAATACCATTCGCAATTAACGATAAAACTACACGTTAAAAATACAACCATTTTTATTCATTATACTCTAAATAGTTCGACCTTTGGTATTATTACATTGAAAATACCTGATTAAGTAAATATTCCGGTGCTTCCGCGCTTCCTGTCATGTTCAAAATGTATCGGGAGAGGTTAAGATGCTGCTCGCTGTACCCCGTTGACCCTCGATAATGAATTTTCGACGAGGACATGGATCGTCAACCTCCGGACACTCGGTGCGATCGTTCTGGCTCGGACGGGATCGTATCGATCGATCCTTTTTTCGATCCTTTCCGACGAAATCTCTCTCACGCCGGCACAATACTTCCGTCGATCACGAGCGCCCGTGACGGAATGCTGGAACACTCGTGCCCGATCTTTCTCCTGCGGTTCGTTACCCCCACTACAAAGACCCTTACGCTCTTTTTTTTCTTTATTCTTTAAATCCCACGATGCCCTTACGATAATCTATCGTCAATTTGTTTAACGATTGCACGCGGGGATACACGGAGCCGGTGGTTTTCAGATACAGGTGACCAGATAACCGTGTTTGACTCCGGCATGACGAATCGAGCCAACGACTTCGCTCCATCGCGGCTGAATAGTGTTCGATACCGGGCGCGGTGGTGTACATCGACGCACTACCACTTGTCGGACGGAGGTGTTTGTTAACCTTGCGAATCAATCTTCCCAATCTTCTATTGTAAATATAAATACGAAAAACTTTTTATCCGGTGGCCTTGGTGTCTGGCGATTTTCGGTGTATCGATTGCGAGGATCGCGAGTCTATCAGCGATGCATCTTCTGTGTTCGATACTTGCGCACTGATAAGTCGAAGTTTCTCGATATGCTTTTTGCTTTAGGTTTTTGAAATTAAAAATTATAAATATTGGAAATAAAAATACTATGAAGTGCACTGTAAATAAATTATCAGAATTTATTTAAAACTTCAGAGCATCATTTTTATTTAATAAAACAGATAATATTATTATCAATAGTTAATAATATTATTAACTATCAATAGATCGCATCAACAGATAATAATATTATTAATAGTTTAATCATGGCTACCAGAAACTACTATTTTCAAATAATCCAATTAATATTAATAGAACATTATTTTATGAATCATCCAATATGTCAGCCAATAATTCCATTAATAAATAATGCATACAAGAAAATATGATTACTCTTTCGAAATATGAAAGAAAGGATCGAGATTTTCGAGGTAACATTCATCTGTTAAGATCATGCAGGATACTGTCGATCGAGAGGAAAGCGAAGATACAGGATCGATGTTTAAAAAAAAAAAAACATTTCCGGTGTGTCTGGTGGAGCCCACGCGTCGAATGCGTACGTGTGTGTAAGTGGGTGGATACGTTCGTCAGGCTGTCGTCGATCAGTTCCACTCGTCCGGGCAGCCCGCGCGTCGTCAGGTTTATTACGTCATCGGACATCGACCAGCCAATCCCGAATCGTCTGACCAATGTCACGTGACCACACGCCCCCACACACGTTTTCACCCTCCTCGTACACGCGGCACACGCGCGCGTGGGTATCGCGGGTCCGCATTTCCACAGTCGTCTCGGAGCAATTACCCGAACAAAATGGCGACCACACACAATGACCATTAGTTTTTCCCAAAGATTGTTTTATTATTTCTATTAACGCGCTTTTATCTTAACTATAATTGCACAATCGCAAAATTTTATATTTTTGAAACCTATCGGTCGATAAAATGATTTGTATTTATATATTTATTACGTATATTTAGCATATAAGAAGTACACATTTACTGCTGTTGACGAAAAATCAACAGCATGATACGATAGGTATTGAGTTATAAGTCGGGAGATTTGCATGTATTTGTAATGTTGTAGGTGTAACTTTGTCACCGAATAGACCACACCTCTTTCCACATTGTTGCAATTATCCAGCAGATAGCCTTTAGAAATCGACAGCAAATAATCGATAGTTTTGACCAGGAACTGAGTCTGATCTGACCAATGGGCTGTCGGACTAGGAGGGTAGAAGGCGATCCTAATGTGAACCCCCTCGAATCCGTTTCCAGAGATCAGTATATTGTCCTAGCAACCCCTGGCTACTTTCGACCTTCTGTCAGGATTTTCGATGACTGTTCGAATAAGAAAATGGCGTGTTGAAACAGTGGACAGTCACCATATTGTATCTTGGAAACGATAGGCTCATTGGAGAATCCTAATCCCGAACCGATTAATTAACATTTATCTACACGCGTCTTAACATGTAACATGAATAGATGTGTGGCGAATTTTGTACACTACCCCCAGAAAACTCTTGAAGTAAAAACTGTACGTATTGGCAGATTGCCTGATGCAAACGGTGTATTTTCTACACTGAATTTTTGCAGAGTTACCTTCGGAAAAGAAAATTATGAAACTGTAAATGAAATGGAATTATTATTAAAAGTTTACTATTGATTATGTTCATTTTATTGGTTATAACGTTATTTTATGTCAATTATAGTCAATGTTATAGTCAATTAAAAAATGAAATAAACGGTTTCTAGAATAATATGTACTCAAAGAAATCTTTATTTTTCTACTGTTCAGTTATAATTGAAAAATATTGACATTAAAATTAGCGAAAAAATTTTGTAATATTTTTCACAATTTTCTTCTTGAAAACTTACTCCAGCACATTTTTTCGTGACCGAACACGTTGAATGGAACGAATGAAACGGTTAGGGGTAAAACGTAACCCCTAAAAATCTAACTGATCCCCTTTTCTGAAGCGATGCACGGGTAACTCACTACTTTTTTTAAGCCCAACACGCTGTATTTTCTTGTATTGTCATATGTGTCAAACTAACGATTAAGTACAATTAAGTAATACTATAGCGTTTTACGATTTTTGTACTATTAATATAAATTTATATTATATGTAGACAATCTAAAAATTAATTGATATTACTTACCGAATCAGGATAAAGAATTAACAATTATCAATTTACAATATTTCATCGTAACATAAACTTGATACACTTAATTCCAATTCTGAAGATTATAAAAGATTTACTTATTCACAAATCACCAACTGAACAATTTGTAAGTATACCTACATTTCTTAAATTTCACATACTAATTTTCAATATTTTATTACGATTTCGGTATTATTACTTAACACTTCATTAAACCACACATTTGTAGAAGAAAGAAAGATTTTAGCGAATATTATTAGAAATTCACTATTTATTTGAAAATATAATTGTAACAGTGCTCCGAAAATATCACAGGGTCGATGTTTTAGAGAACTTCACGGTTCTTATACCGGTAACGTACTGAACTCTGACACATATAGTATTCCTTCTCCTGATGGGGGTTGTGTTATTATTATTTAAAACAACCCTTCGAGCGACGCGGAGGGTAAAGTTACGGGATAGAACCTTTGAACAGAGGAAAGGGGGAACTAAAAAGTTGGAAGGGTGAACAGTTTTTGGTCCAGGTGCTAGCAATCTCTGGTAGTGGAGAGTAGGGGTACACGGAAACGAACACTCTCTTCTGACTTCCTTCTTTCTAACAGTCTAAAAAATATAGTACAATAGTAAAAGAAATATTTTTCGATATTTTCCAAATTCTCGAATAAAAAGAAGTTGTAATACATTCAACTACATTTTTAAAATAATTTTGTTAATTACACTACCCAACTTGTAATTTTTTGCGTTACGATAATCAATTGACGACTCTTATACATTTCGATATACTACACGTGAATCCAAAAGTCGTCCTCTTTTAGCTCCTCCAGTTTTTGGAAAAAGTGAAAAAAGAAGTCCGATTTCCAACTTCAATGATTACAAAGGGATCCTTTATATCCTGGGATCGTTGGACGTCTACAAAAAAAAGTTGTAAGAAGAACTGATCGCAAAATCGTTTGTAATAGTAAAAATTATTGTTCAATTTTGTTATTGCATTTGAGAATCATACCAAATTTTATTCTACATGAAAATTCCGTTCGTTATATGCTTTATCGTAAAACCAATAAATGTTATTTTTTGGTGAAACGCAAAATTGGTACGAATTTAGTTGAACTACGATGTTTTAGAATTTATAATGAACAATAAATTCTAACTGTAATAAGCATTGTTATTCTATTATTTAAAATAAACTTGAGTTTTGTTTATAACAAACAAAGGTCTAAACCATTGACTAATGAAACGTTTTATTCGAAGGTCATAAATGATTAGAAGAAGATCTGAATGTAATCATTTTGTTTAATATTCGCTTAAAGGGTATAGGAACTTAGGATCAATTGCATCTCAAAAAATTTAATTAAAATATGGATATAGTATATCAAGTATTGCAATTTGCAATAAATTACTTCGGTTGTACTTATTCCATATGATACATTGAGCGCACATTTTTTCTTTCGAGAAAGTATTTAATCTTACTCGCCCTCTGCGCGTCATTCAATGTACTAATGCACAAATACTTTTCCAATATTTAAATATTCAAAATAAAGACCCACTACTTCGTCTTATTGTTTTATATAAAACTAAATATTTTTATAAGTTAATTTTCTAGTTAATACAAGAATTTTATTGTTATTTTTCTGAACATTTAAATTGTACCTAATTACAGACCGACATCACCCAATAATGCAAAATTTTTGAAAACGTATATAATGCACGGTGGCAAAAATAAGCAACTAACTAACTATCGTATCATCTGGAGTTTGTCCATTATAAAACTGCAGCTTGAAAAATTATACTCAACTTTCATCCTTTTTATAAATTAACTCAAAGCGAATACCGTAAAAAGGCTGTCACATTCAAAACATAAAGAACGCAATGTTATCTTCTGTCAATGGACAGTGTTGGGATCTTGCGCGGGTTAGACGCGCATGCGCGACGATTTTAGCGTCAGTAAAGTACTAAGTTGAGCTAAAATGAGGTACCTTGGTCACCCCGCATAATTCCACAACATTTCTTTCTTGATTTTCAAATATCAATGTTTAACATGCGTATGATATACTAAATTTTGATGTGTAATATATAATATATAATATAATGTAATATATAATAGTGTATAATATAATGTAATATATAATATACTTACTACTAATTTTGGAAGCATAGTGCTCTACGCTTCCTTGTAGCTCCTTTTCCAATAGTTGCCATTATTACACAATTGAATATATTAACATTAACTTACCAAAATTTCGAATCACGCTTGCCTCGTCGTGTCATCTTGCATTTTCCCGTTGGGTTCCCGCCTGATAACAGTTCCCCCTAGTTTCCCCTATAAGCTTAGGACGTACACACATTCCCGCATTTATTCGCACATGCGCGTGAAACCGGCGCAAGATCCCAACACTGGTCCTTTTTTTTTATTGTGGGGAAATGCTTTACGCATACCCCGGCGCCGGGGGGGGGGGGGGGGCAAACCGAGGTTATATGGGACTACCATCGGAGCTACCCACGAAAGCCCCACACTCACCTAAGCTAATTGGGAAGTTCCTGGATCACGCGAGTACTCCACAGGACACTTCCTAGCTTGCATCCATCCCGGGGGGGAGGGGTTAGCCTCCCCCACTGCCTACTTAATAGGTAGGCAAGGCGCCTGGTCCTCCTCCAGTCCCCCTTCCTTTGCATAAACCAGGGTGCTATCTGCATAGCAGATGACCCCCGTATCAGGGGGGAGGACAACCCGCAGCACCGCGTCATAAGCCAGGTTCCACAGGAGCGGTCCGAGGACCGACCCCTGCGGAACCCCGCGGTGCGTCTCCCTCTGGTGTACGACACCGTACCGGCCGGTAAATACTACCTCCCTGCCGCGGAGATAGTCCCGAATCACCTCCCGGAGATAGGGGGCACCCGGAAATACTCCAAAGCCCCCACTATCTTCTTCCAGGGCAGGCTGTTGAACGCGTTGGAGATATCCAACGACACAGCGATCAACGCCCTGTCTCGAGCGACGGCCCCTTCCCGGAGGAGGCACAGGCGCTCTAACGCGTCAATCGTGGAGCGCCCCCTCCGGAATCCATACTGGCTGTCGCTGAGATCGGGACCTCCTCGCGACAGATACTCGAGGAGGCGGGCAGCTATGATACGTTCAAAAAGCTTGCTCGCCTCGTCGAGCAGACACAGCGGCCGATACGCAGAGGGACACTCTGCGGGTTTACCTCCTTTTTAGAGGAGGACCAGGCACGCTTGCTTCCACACGCTGGGGAAGGTTCCCCGGCTCAGGTTAGCGTCTAAGACACCCCTGAAAGCCGGGCCGAGGACTCCCAAGACCAGAGCCAACACGCCACCGGGAACCCCATCTGGGCCGGGGGCTTTCTTGCCCATAGCCCGGAGCTCCCTGATGGCCTGGTACAACTCCCCCCCGTGACTCGGAATTCGTCCGACCATTCGGTGGTCGGATCCGGAGCGCGTTACGGCCCCCGCCCTCCTCAGCGATGAGGGGGAAGAGGCTATCTATGACGCGCCCCAAAAATTCCGGGTCTAACCTCTCCGTGACCGGGGACGCCCAAGGGCGGAGCTCATCCCACGCCCTGGCCTTGGACGCGACAATAGCTCGCTTGAGGGCCTTCGCCGCCGCCCTGTACAATCCGTACAGATTAGCGACTCTCGGCTCGGGTCACCGCCCAAGAAGTGGCGGCGCTGAGCGCGGGTGTACTGGCGACGGGCGTGGGCGGCCGTCCTTCGTAAATCGGCCAATTCGCCCGTCCACCAGTACACGGACTTCCTTGGGCGCTGCGCGAAAATCCGTGGTATCGCAACGACGCAAATCATTTGCAACGTGCCCCGGATCCACGCAGCCCCCTCTGCCCCGCGCTCCCTGGCGTGAGGCCAGGCGGAGCCGGTAATCACGGCCCTCAGTAAGTCCTCGTTTAGTCAAGGCGGAATTCTGCCTCCCTGACGGGCCTGGACACCCTGACCTCCAGACCCCCCAGGGCGGTGGTCATCTTCGCCGCCAGGGCATCAGCCTTGGAGCCCCCATCGGCACCGGGGACCTGAATGGTCAGGCCCCCGATGATGGCTCTCTTCCATGAGAAGGTCTCTATCCCGAGGGCCCCCAGGTCCACACCTTGGCGAGCCCTCCTTATACCCTCCTCGTAGGTGGCCTTACACCTCTCCCATGACGGTGATTGTCACCGCCGTCGAACGGGGAGGGACCGCCACACGAGGAGGCGCCTTCTTCCCGCCCTTCTGGGTGGAAGTCGGGGCCGTGGGTGGGTCCGGCGCGATCTTAGCCGCCCTCTTGGCCCGTCTCCCGACCACCTGCGACCAAGTCCCCCCCACGGGGAGAGCCGGCGACGTCGCAAGCAGTGCCGCGGGAGAAGCTTTCGGTTGCTCGGCAGGGAGGGGAGAAGGCGGGGTAGGCCCCCCTTCTTCTTCCCCTTTTTCTTCTTCCTCCTCGCCGAGGAAGTGTTAACGGGGGGAATCACCGCGCCAACAGCCGGCAGAGAAGGAACGCGTGGATCCGTTTGGACCCGCACGGCGGACACTCGTCTTTTTTCCCGCCTCGGCGTAACCGCCCTCCGTGGGCGGCGCAGAGCTAGGCGGGGACCCCCGCTGGCCCAGACGGAGCTCCAAATGGACGGGAACGCCCAGACCCCCCCGAGCAGTGGGGGGTGATGGCCGAGAATAGGGGGCATCGAGCCGCCTCTTCAGGGCCATCATCTCCCCCCTGATGGCATCGAGGGTCTCGCTCATCCCCTCGAGCTCCCGGCGGAGGGCCGCATTCTCTCCCCTGAGGGCCCGGTCCTCCGCCTGAACCCTGTCCCACAGGGCTTCAGTCGGTTATCCACAGCCCGCAGAGGCGATCCTCCCTGAGTTGGCCAGGGCAGAGGATGCGGCGGGACTCCCCGATTGGAGAGGACCGCGCTAGGGCCGCTACTGCCCAACATCGGGGGGCCTCAGACAAGAGTGCCTCACCTCTATACGAGGGTGGTGCGGTCTATAGCGGAAGGCAACAGCGCAGTGTCACCACTGCGGCGAGGAGGAGGACACGGCGCGGCATACCTTAGAGGAATGCCCCGCGTGGGCAGGGCCGCGCCGAGTCCTGAGAGCCGCAATGGGGGGGGGGGGGGAAAACCCCTCGCTGGCGGTCATGTTCGACCACCTGATCGCCAGCGAGAAGTCGCGGAAGGCGGTGATCTCTCCGAGACTGTTATCTCGGAGAAGGAGGTTGCCGAGAGAGCCCAGGAGGCGGACCCGGGCTCGGCAAAGAGGGAGTGTGCGCGGGGGTGACCCTCGCGCCAATGGGCCCCTCCTGTATGGCGCAGGAGGGGTGCAGTTGTCAACTTGTGCCCCCACGAGGGGGGGCGCTGCTGGAGTCGCCGCGGGGGGCCATCTCGCGACGGAGTGGCTCCTCCTCTATGGAGGGGGAGGTTGTAGCAGAGCGGGGTTCGTCGCGAGGTGTCTTCCCGCGGCGTCTGTTGCCCGGAGGCGGGCGGAGAGTGGGGGGACCGGGGAGCGAGCTGACTCTGGTCCCCCGGGAGGGAAGTTAGTTTCCCCCCCCGGGATGGGTCGACGTCCCCGAGGTAACTCGGTGCGGGGGGCGCCGGCCCGTTCCCCTGTGGAGTGCTGAGCTCTGGGGGACGTGGGATTGGTGGGGTGGCGAGGGTCGGGGCGTGCCGGATCGCGTCTCCGACGACCCACCCTTATCGGTGGCGGCGTCTTCTTGCCCTAGCCGGGGCGGGGGCCTTCGGGCCACCCGGACCGGACAGGGCACGGAGACACCGGGGGCCGTGGGTGGACCGAGCCGAGGCTCGGGAAGGCCAATTCAACGGCCCCAGGGATGGGGACACTGGGCGGGTCCCTCCGCCCGGCGTCTTATAGCGTAGGTGGAGGGGGATGCTAACCCCTCGCCCCGGGATTGTATGATAGCTGGGAAGTGTCCTGTTGAGTACTCGCGTGATCCAGGCACTTTCCATTTAGCTAGGAGGGTGTGGAGTTTTAGTGGGTAGTCACCGGTGGTAGTCCCACATAACCTCGGTGGTTTTTTTGTATGCAAGGTTTATGTTTTTTGTGAGGAGTTGGATTTGTTGATCTATTTCTTTTGGGGATGGGAGGTGGGGTTGTAGTGCATGTTTGTTGCAGAGGGATCTGTATTTTTCCCAGTCTGTAGAAGGGATTTTTAAATGGTGGTCTCTTGGGTTTTTTTAAATTAATTTCTAGAATGACTGGTTGGTGATTTGAGGGGAGGTCTTGCGTAGTGTAGCATTTGGCAGCGTAAGGAATATTAGTGAGAAAGATGTCTATGTTAGAGGGTTTACAATTTGGTTGACGGTGGGTGGGGGTTTGGGGGTGGATGATGTATGTTTGGGAATTCTCAATGTAGTTTTTATGGGCTACACCTTTTTGATTTCTGGAGGAGTTGTTCCAGAGCAGGTGTTTGGCATTTAGGTCGCCACCTAGGAGGTAATGGGAGTTAGAACGTAGGAGAGCAGAGAGGTCTTGTGGTAGGATTTTTTTGTTTGGGGGAGAGTAGAGGGAGCCTACTGTTATTGGGGGATTATTTTTGGTTTTTAGGAGGATTGCTTCTATATCTTGGAGGTGAGGTTAGGTGGAGTTTTCAAATTGTATGCTTTTATGGATGAAGATAGCAACTCCTCCTCGAGAGGAGTCTCTGTCTTTTCTGAGAAAAGAGTAACCGGTGATGTGGGGGTGATCGGTTGATTGGAACCAGGTTTCTGTTATTAAGGCTATGTCGATTTCGTGTGTCTGTAGGTATATGTGTAATTCGGGGATTTTGGTTTTTAGACTGCATACGTTCCAGAGGAGGATTTTGAGAGGATTCATTTTGAGTCAAGGGATTGTACTATAAGGATTATGGTCTTAACTTCGTCTATAGGATTTGTGCAAGGGAAGTAGTGCTTTTGGATTAAATCCAGAATATTTAATATGGTGTGGAGTTCATGTGAGGCATTGTGGGAGTTAATAGTGTCTGTGATAGTTTCGTGTTGAGGTGGAGTGGGAGAGGGGGAGTTATTTTTTTGTGACCTGTGCGTATGAGAGCAGTGGAGAGGGTTAAGAGGGTGTTGTGGTGTGAGAGTGATTTCTAGTTGGAAGGGAGGGGAAAGTGTTCAGAGTCAGATTTTGGGTTTGAGTTTGTTGGGGGAGGTGAGATGTGAGAGTGATTTGTTTGGAGTGGGGAAGGAGTTGGGTTTTCTTGATTTCTTTTTTGTTAAGGAAGTTGATTAGTGCCGGATACTGGCTATAGTTAGCTGGATGATTCCCTCTACAATTGGCGCAGGTTGCAGGAGAGTCTCTGGTTTTAGTGCAGACTCGGTGTCGTGGTCTTGTCCGCATTTCAGACACCGGTAAGGCCTGCTGCAATTGGCTGATGTGTGTCCGTGGGCCTGGCATCGGAAGCATTGGATCATTGGTTTCTTCGAGTCGTACTTCTCCCAGTAAGCTCTAACTGAGTTAACGAACCTTATAGCCTTGACCTGTATTAGTGTGGTACCGGGGCGAAGGTTATCTTGTATATCGGATATTTTGCGGGAGTAAGAATTTCCTTACATTGGGTGGGATGAAGGCCTTGTTTGTTAATATCATTTATATCTTGTGCTGAGAGGTGCGGGAGTCTTTTTAAAACTAGTGCGAAGGTTTTTTCAGTGGGGAGGGAGTATGTGTGTATGTGCAGATTATTTTAGAAGTAGTCTTCCTTGAACTGTGTGAAGTGACCTATTTGATTAAATTGGATTTTAAGTTTTCCAGCGGTATACTTAGTGTGAAAATTGTTTGCATATTTATTTTAGAGCATGCCGAGCAATGAGGGGTAGTTAATGTTTGGGTTGTGTAGGTAGATTGGGGGTGGTTTTTGGATTTTTGGGGGACATTGATTGGAAGCAGAGTTGGTCTTTGAATTTGAGGGTGGGGAATAGGAGTTTTCCGTTTTTTCCGGAGTCTTGTAGGTTAGAGGAGGATGGTGGATTTTTATCTTTCGAAAAATCTAAGTTGGCAACAACTGAACTAAACCAATTAAAAAATATTGGGTACAACAATTCGAGAAATTAGTACTTATTGAAAGCACATAAAAAATGATCTACTAATGTTATCTCTAAATTCACGCAAAACTTGCTTTCTAAGGGAAAGCTATTAAGCTTCACCCACCGAAAAAATTAAATATGGATATATGATATTACGTTAAATATTGCAACAGCTACACCATAATTACAATATTTATAGAAACTGCGACAAACTTTTTCAAGCGAGAAAATTGTTGTCCACATAGCCCTCTGGCGGAAAGAAAGCAAATTAATAAGTAAGTAATATCCTCCCATTTTGGCGAAAAATTCTACACAAGTTCTTTTTATAAATAAATAGGTGAAATTTATTCAACTCTCATAAACATTTTCGTAATATATTCGTAAAGAATATTTTTTAAATATATTTTCTACAGTGATCATTTTATTATATTTTCTTTCAACTTTTCAGCCTTGCTATTGTTCAAAAACATAGTCACGTAGGTAATATGTTTATATAATTCTTTTATTGTTTTCATCTGCAGAATCCATCACCAAAACGGTTCAATGAAACTAGAGGACAAGTATATACATTAAAAAAAAATTTAAATAACTTAACTTTTGAATAACTTTATGAAATAATGTAATTATACATATAATAATAACGTAACTTTAAGAATAAGTTATTAAAGCATGTTTAGTAGTGTTATTGATAAATACTAGTAAATTTATTGAATGTATAACCACTTTAAAATAATAATTTTATAAATACCTAATATAATTACCAGTAGAGTATCGATAAAATAAGATATGTTACATTGTATATTCGTTTATGGTACTTTTATTCACAAATTATTTCATAATTACATTTAAAGACAAGTAAATAAATAAGTGACACAAAATTCTTCAACACCAAAAAACGGTTTATTTTATATTAAATTAAATTACAGTAGTAAGAGTAGCAAGTTCATTTCATTTGAATAAATATCTAAAATTGATAAACAGTAGTAAAGATAGGAATTTGTGAAGATTTTTTCTGCAATGTACAATGAAATAAGCAATATAACAATGTTTTGATAAATTTAGATCAATAAAAATTTTTTTTTAAATAGAATTATTACCATGTGACAAAATAGAACAAACTTCCCACTGAAACCATTATATTTAAAAATTTGGTAAATCATGTACATACAAATTTAGGCTGGACCTAGAATATCCAAATTTGCTGTTGTATCTTGAACATTACTATTAGCTATCATGTATTCAGAAACTGATATGTACAGTCCAACTAATAATCCAATTACACTTGCTATATAAATGTTTCTTTGGAAAATAATACATGTTGCTACACAAAGTCCAAAATATGTAGCATATCTGGCAATATTTTCTTGTTTTCTGCGACCCAAAATATCAGAATCTATAATAAAATGATATACATTATAACAATCTTAATAACATATATTGTTATCATTTCCGTGTTAAGTACTATTGTATGTATATCTACTATTAAACTTACTTATACATAAATTATCTTTCTTATGATATTCTTCAGCACATTTTATACACATATCTGGACCATCACCTGTGCAACCATTGCAAGCTTTGTCACAACCTACATTGAATAAAAAGATTAGTTTGTTTCTTTTCAGTGAAATGTAATATCATCCAACTTACTTAAGCATGTGTAACCTCCATCCTTGTTAACACAAAATTGATTACCAGGACAATATTCATCACTATGCATGCATTCATCAATATCAACACATCCTTGTTCATCTGCCATCTGCCATCCTTCTACACATTCCTCACAATTGTTTGGTCCTGCTCCTTTACAAGAACCATCACAGGCATCATGACATTCAGAGCACAATAATTTGTCCTCATCTTTATAAGATTCATAAAATCCAGAAGAACATTCAGAACAACTGTCCCCTTGATAGCCTTTATCGCAGAAGCATCTACCATTTCCTTTTCTAGTGCCTGCTCCTTTACATTTACCATTATTATTACAAATTTTATCTGGAAAACCTGGACATGGTGTACATTGTGGTCCAAAATGATCTTGCGGACAGCATCGCTCTGTTTCTTGAATGCATATATATTCAAATATATCTGGATGTTTGTTTTGATGGTTAAACCACCAATCTTCTATCTTGCTTTCTAGTTCTTCTGCTAATGAGTGGCATTGGGTCTCGCCTCGTTCTACTTCTTTACACAAGTGTTCTTGTATTTCTATTAATCTGGTTTCACTCTTCGAATATGAACCTAACTTATCCTCTTCCCATGCACTGTCACCTCCATCAAATTTTTCACGTTTAGTTCTTTCTATGCCCTTTAAAACAAAAATTGTATTGATAAAATACGAATGCAGCATTTCAATGTAATGTTTAAATAATAATATAATTACTACATAAAAACACAATTGAATAAAATACTTGACATGTACAAAGCATTGAAAATACTTTGTCAACGATTTGCATTTACAATTACAATCTTCTGTTCGTTCAAAATACATAAAAAATAATAAACTCACCTTTGTAAAACTATTTATTAAAACCTTACATGCTGCACAAGGAGGAAATTGTTGCGCTTTGAGTTCGTCACTTAATTGTTTTTTGGTACACTCCACAGGGACAGTGATATAAAATATGATAAACAAACTCAACAAATGAAGGGAAACAACATCGATAGTTTTTCGCATTATTCTACTTGAATGTGCCGGCCACTACTGTACGTTAACATGTAAGTATACGTAGAAGTGTAATATGTAAGAGGCCCTTATCGCTTCTTTGAAAATAAAAAGAAATCAAAATTTTAACTGATTTATTTCATAATATCTTACATACAATCATATTTTGTAGAAAATTCCGACAATACTTTCAAAATAAATGATCGAATCGCAGATTTTTTTTAGACACTGTGAAAGACCAGACGACAAAACAGTATTTTATAAATGAGCATGCGCGTTGTAAACAGTATGTCTACGTTTTGAACCAATCAAAAACTGGCACATAGTTATTCCAGTATGCATATAACCCTAATTTTTAATAATGCAATTTGAATATAATATTTTAGCGAATATTTTAATGTCTATAATTACCCATTCGATAATATTAAAACAATTACTTTATCGTTCTTTCTATAAATAATATTATTATTCATCAATTCACTATACACTACAAATAAGATAAAGATACACTATAAACATTGTACGAAGAAAATTATAATTGAAACAAAATGATAGACTTCATTTCTCAATACATTTTATATGTCAAATATTAGGTGCAACTTTTACTTACACGAAGTGAAATCTCAAGTTATTTTTCTATGGTAGTACCCACTAATATGTTCCAAGCGTTCCAAGCAGCACGTGAATATCTACTAAGGTAGTGTATTCCGTGGCAGTAGTGACGTGTCTTCAGTCGTGTCAAATTTTCAGAGGTTAGGAAGAGGGTATGTGTGTTTAAATTTTAAATATATTATTTTATTGACGTTCAATAAAAGATGTTGACGAAATTTGAAACAAAGTCTGCACGTGTAAAAGGACTTTCTTTTCATCCGAAACGTCCCTGGGTTCTCGCAAGGTAACCACAGTCTTTCATTTTCATAATTTTTATTTTAATACAGACTCGTTCTTACTTACATAAATTGTATTTATTATTATACAAAATAGTTATTAAAATATAACGCTAATGATCAACATGAATATATTTTTATAGTTTACATAATGGAGTTATACAGTTATGGGACTATCGTATGTGTACCCTATTAGACAAATTTGATGAACACGATGGACCTGTTCGTGGAATCTGTTTCCATAATCAACAACCACTGTTCGTGTCAGGTGGAGATGATTACAAAATTAAAGTTTGGAATTACAAACAACGCAGATGCATCTTTACATTATTAGGACATTTAGACTATATCAGAACAATTCTATTTCATCAAGAATACCCATGGATTCTAAGTGCATCGGACGATCAAACAATCCGTATTTGGAACTGGCAAAGTCGTACTTGCATTTGCGTTTTAACTGGCCATAATCACTATGTAATGTGTGCGCAATTCCATCCTACAGAAGACATAATAGTATCAGCTTCTTTGGATCAAACGGTTAGAGTATGGGACATTTCTGGGCTAAGAAAAAAGAACGTAGCTCCTGGTCCAGGAGGCCTGGAAGATCACCTAAAAAATCCTGGCGCAACTGATTTGTTTGGTCAAGCTGATGCTGTAGTAAAGCATGTCTTAGAAGGGCACGACCGTGGTGTCAATTGGGCAGCCTTCCACCCTACGTTACCTTTGATTGTCTCTGGAGCTGACGATAGGCAGGTTAAAATGTGGAGAATGAATGATGCTAAAGCATGGGAAGTAGACACGTGTCGTGGTCATTACAACAATGTTTCTTGCGTCTTGTTCCATCCTAGACAAGACTTAATTCTTTCAAATGCAGAGGATAAAAGTATCCGTGTATGGGACATGACAAAACGTAGCTGTTTACACACATTTAGAAGAGAACATGAAAGATTCTGGGTTCTTGCTGCTCACCCTACATTAAATCTCTTTGCTGCTGGTCATGACTCTGGAATGATCATTTTCAAACTCGAGAGAGAACGTCCAGCATATGCTGTACACGGGAATGTTCTTTATTATGTGAAAGAACGTTTTCTCAGAAAATTGGACTTCACTACTTCGAAAGATACCTCTGTTATGCAACTTCGTGGAGGTGGAAAGACTCGTCCGTACAGTATGTCTTATAATCAAGCTGAGAATGCTGTTATAATTTGTACAAGGTCAGCCAACAATATTGAAAATAGCACTTACGATTTGTGTATGATACCTCGTGAGGGTGATTCAATGACCGAGGCAGACACAAAACGAGATTCTGGTGTCACTGCTATTTGGGTTGCAAGAAATCGTTTTGCTGTGTTGGATAGGGGTTATTCGGTATGTATTTGTAAAATTAATTACATGCAATATCTTAAAGACAATTAAATGTAATCGTTGTATCATTTTGTTGTAGTTGATCATCAAAAATTTGAAAAATGAGTTTACCAAGAAGGTGCAAATTCAGAACTGTGATGAAATATTCTATGCTGGCACAGGAATGCTTCTTCTACGTGATGCTGACCAAGTAACGCTCTTCGATGTTCAGCAGAAGAGAACATTAGCTGAAGTAAAGATCTCTAAATGCCGATACGTTGTTTGGTCCAGCGACATGTCTCACGTCGCTCTACTTGCAAAACATACAGTTAATATCTGCAACAGGCGATTAGAGTCCCTATGCTCCGTTCATGAAAATACTAGAGTTAAATCTGGAGCATGGGATGACTCTGGAGTATTTATTTATACCACTAGCAATCACATTAAATACGCAATTAACAATGGTGATCACGGCATCATTCGTACATTAGATTTACCAATCTATGTCACCAGAGTCAAAGGCAATCAAGTTTATTGTCTAGACAGAGAGTCTAGAACACGAATCCTTAGAATCGATCCAACTGAATATAAATTCAAGCTTGCGTTAATCAATAGAAAGTATGAAGAAGTATTACACATGGTTCGAAATGCAAATCTTGTTGGTCAGTCTATAATCGCATACTTGCAACAAAAAGGATATCCTGAAGTTGCTTTGCACTTTGTTAAAGATGAAAAAACCAGATTTGGTCTTGCTCTCGAGTGTGGAAATATCGAAGTTGCTTTAGAGGCAGCAAGATCCCTCGATCAGAAAACCTGTTGGGAAAGTTTGGCTCAAGCAGCTTTGCTACAGGGTAATCATCAAGTTGTGGAGATGTGTTACCAAAGAACAAAGAATTTTGAAAAATTATCATTCCTTTACCTCATTACTGGCAACTTAGAAAAATTACGTAAAATGATAAAAATCGCAGAAATTAGAAAGGATGTCTCTGGTCAGTATCAAGGTAGCCTGTTACTTGGAGACATCTACGAACGTGCAAAGATTTTAAGGGTATGCATTTCTACTGTTATTAATCAATATTTAAGTTATTGTTACTAGAGGTAGCGTGCGGGATTCCCGGGAACTCTCATCTTATTTCCTTATTTTCAGAATTCTGGGCAAGCATCATTAGCTTACGTAACAGAGAAGGTTCACGGCATTTCATCTCCAGAAGATGATGCTCAATACATCTCCATGAGTGAAGAACTTTCTGCGCTCGAAAAAGGAGCAGTGTATCTCCGACCACCAGTACCTATTCAACAAGCTGAAAACAACTGGCCCTTATTAACAGTTTCTAAAGGTTTCTTCGAGGGTGCAATGTTGTCACGAGGAAAGAGCCAAGTGGCTGCTGCTTTAGCTCCAGAAGATGATAGTACTGTACCTGTTGAAGGATGGGGCAATGATGAGGAATTAGGAATAGATGACGAGGAAGGTGGTGAAACGGAACAACCACCCGAAGGAGAAGAAAGTGCTGGGTGGGATGTTGAAGAAGTGGATCTACCTCCAGAACTTGAAGCAACATCTACTGCGACAGAAGATGGTTATTATACACCACCTACAAAAGGAGTAGCACCAACGCAACATTGGGTGAACAATTCCCAATTAGTTGTAGACCATATACTAGCTGGATCATTTGAATCGGCGTTTAGATTACTAAATGATCAAGTTGGCGTTGTTGAATTTTCGCCTTACGAGAATCTCTTTATGAGTACTTTTGCACGTGCTAGAGCAGCTTTTGATACATTACCCAGTATACCGTCATTATATACCTATCCCCAAAGAAATTGGAAAGATGCGAATCCTAAAAGCGGTCTGCCTGCAGTGGGATTACATCTTACAGATTTAGTCCAAAGACTGCAAGTTTGTTATCACTTGACCACTGGTGGAAAATTCCGGGAAGCAATAGATAAATTCCAAGCAATACTGCTTAGCGTACCGCTATTGGTAGTGGACTCGAGACAAGACATTGCAGAAGCACAGCAGTTGATTCAGATTTGTAGAGAATACATTTTAGGTCTGAAGATGGAAACTGAAAGAAAGAATCTTCCTAAAGCCACTCTTGCCGAACAAAAACGCATTTGTGAAATGGCAGCTTACTTTACACATTGCAGTTTACAACCTGTGCATCAGATTCTCACTTTACGGATAGCTGTAAATATGTTCTTCAAATTAAAGAACTACAAAACTGCTGCGTCTTTCGGCAGGAGATTGCTCGAATTGGGACCTAAACCAGATTTAGCACAACAAGTTAGAAAACTTTTACAAGTCTGTATTTTTTCATATTTACTATGCAAATTTATATTATATTGGGATATATTTTCAATAATGTTTTGTTTTGTTTTAGGCATGTGACAAAAGCCCAGTGGATGAACACCAATTAGCATATGATGAACATAATCCATTTTCATTGTGTGCTAGTACATTTGTTCCAATCTATAAAGGAAAACCAGAACTTAAATGCCCACTATGTGGAGCAAGTTATTTGCCTCAATTTAAAGACACAGTATGCAAAGTCTGCGATGTTGCATTAATTGGTAAAGAATGCATTGGTTTAAGGATAAGTCCTGTACAATTCCGATAATTTTTCGCCATGTTTTTATATTAATTAATATAGCAACCGAAATGTTATTATCATCTAAAAATAAATATAAAAAATCCACTATAAATATAGTATCAATTTTTCTATTTGTTAAACTGTATTAGATGTGAAAGGTATTATGTCATTCCAAAAAGTATTGTAAATATCATGAAACATAAATATGTGAGTCCAGATATTAAAAAAATGTTTCCTTCAATCATGTATCAAGGGAAAGAAGCGATGCATTTTACTATGTTTATATTGTTATTACTTCATACAAGAACAATATAAAGTATATTTTGAAAATGAGGGTAGAAATTAATGAATTTCAGTAGATATTAAGATTATAATTTTGTATGCTTATTTTAAAAACTTTTGATTTGTGCAATTAATTTTGTGCATATTTAATAAATGTTTTTTCGCAATCAATTGAAATGTTTTTTTATTGACTTAAGAATATAAAACAGCATTTCTCTTTACTACAAAACGCGTAAGTGCATTGTTTTTTCGTTCATTCTAAGGCTTAACATTCTAAACATATAATTCATATTTCTCTAAATATAATCACAGACAGTTCTGTAAGAATTTAGCTTAGATGGTGAATATCATTTTAAGATTACAGTAAAGTCCCAACAGATCGATTAGATGACGTAGAATCTGCGATTTCTGTTCCTGCTCGCACGCGCGCGAGCAGTATTAAATTTTATAATTCAAATTTCCCTCCTATTCCTATTGGTAATGCTGTATTAATTGGTAGCATTTTTATAGCTAAGTTCATGCAGTCGCGCAACCATCACGCAACAATGAGAATGTTGCTACAAGCCCATAGATTATAAAGATCATGTAAAGGTATTCGAAGGATAAAGATGAATGATGCTATGGGCAGGTATTGGTCCACTTTCAGTGCACAATATTATAATTTGTTTGTCGGAAGACAGCGAAATACGTTTATTACTTTTAAACGATTATATAATGGAGTCTTTTCTCTTTTTGTAAATTAAAATATTTATACAAATGCTTTTCCACGTGCATATACTTTCATTTTTAAAACAAACTGTAGTTTTGTATTATTTCCTAAAAAAGGTATGTTTTTACACGCTCTATTACAATAATACAACGAAGAGATGATAGACGTTACTATAATTTCAGTGGAAACGTGTGATCGTAATTCGGGTACCGTAAGCAATAGTGGAACACTGAAAGTGCAACAAAGTTACAGGACTGGTGCAGGATGTCTGTTTCAGTGCTTTTCAGTCCTTTTATCGAACAAACTTACAAAAATCCCTAGAACACTATATGTTGGTAATATGTGCGGTCGTTACCGACGCAAGTTGTGTTCAATGGTGGACGAAGATTGCGGAGGCCTCTTGTGCGTGCCGTCAAACTACTGATTGCAACAGCTTTTTCGGCAAGTACTAAAAACCTCTTGTTGAATGTTCGTCACGTTAGACCGAGCCGCCTATACAGGAGAATTCATTGCAATTCGTAAAGTGATTATTAGTACATAATGAAATCTTTAATCGCGCCGATTTTCGTCAGTTTGACGGAAGTTCCAAAAGAGACACGAAGCTGTGTTCATTTTGAAGCAGACACGAAGAATGTTGGTAGATTAACCTTACAGTCAAGTATATAATCAGGGCCCTGTTTGATTCTAACAATGATTGTGCAACGTGAAAAATATATATTGTCTATTCAACTTAAGATTAGAGCAAAACACAACAACAATGGCGGCACTGGTGGTCACGTGATGAATCTCCCATTGGCCTCTTTTGTCCTGGGCAGGGCCGTACCTACGTAACAGTATGTCTGAATAAAATCTTTCAATGACATTCATTCTTATGAGAAAACGACGTAAGAAATACCGATGCGTTCAAATCGTACACCTGACTGTACACGTTTTCTTAACGTGTTCATTATTGCTTATGCATAACATAAAATAGAGGCAGTCATGATTACAACTTTATAGAGTTCCCTTCATTCAATGTACACTCTAGCTTGATGATACGCTCCTGAATAAGTCACGTGGTTTTGTTGTGTTTTGCTCTAATCTCAAGTAGAACAGATAATACACTACCGGAATATTAATACAAGTAGTCGGATAAAGGCCGAATCCGAATCTTTTTCTAAATTAACTTTCTGTCTAGATATTTTTTCACTGTTTATTTAACTCAAGATTACGAAATAAACTCACCATACAAGTATCTTACGCATATCTTGCTATAGTACGTCCTGAAAACAAGAGCCTTGAAACCTTGTATTTACTTCTGTTTTTAATTATATTTAGAACTATTTTCTTTGCAAAAATCATAAACTTATAAAGTGCTTTAACTTAATCCTATCGCAAGCAGAAATAATTTTGCCCGGTATTAAATGAGTCAATGAGAAGTTTATCAGACGATTACAAATGTCGCCATTCTTGTTGTATTTTGTTTCAATCTCAAGTCAAACAGACAGTAAGTGGTATTGTATCTGACAAAGTTCATGTGGCGCTGGTGCAGCGAGTGCACAGTGAATAAAATTTATATGATAAATATTTACCCATAATAAACTATGTTTTCATTGGCTCTATAACAATGTACTGTATACTATTAAACTATACACAGTAAGACTACAAAAAACGTTTATTTTTACAATGCGAAAAAAATGTTCTCTTTATTCTTTTTTCCTGTATGGTGGTAACAAACTTTCTTGCTGCACAAATTTTACTATCTATCTTGCGCGAGTAATCCCAGTTAAAATTAGTTACTCTCCGTCAATTGGCTGACTTCGAAGCGCCATCTTGTGAAATTTAGCAGAGCAAGAAAAAGAGGTTCTCGAGATTAATCTACAGTTTATTAAACGAAATATTATCGTATATATTGAAAGTCACAGCTTTCTAAAAATTTCATCATTTTTTTGCAAAATTGATTTAACAGTTCCACACCTGTGCATGGTTTATCCATAGAACGAATGAATAGAACATGAGAGTATGAATTGTCAGCTCTGCCGCCCACAAGCATGGCGCTGCGAACTGGCCATTGACTATCGGAACGTAAGAAACAGCAAGGATTTTCGCTGGTGACTTTGGTAGTCGGAGTGGGGGGTGGAAAAGTATTCTGATCGCCAGTGTACATACGTGTTGCGTTACAGACGTCTCCTGATTCGTATGGAATTTTCGTAATTTAAAGCTCTTATCGGAAGTTTATCGCGCTACGTCACGTCCCTATGAATCCTTCGTTTGGGCAGTATCGGAAAGAAAGTTCGCGAGATACTACCGCTAAAGGAAGGTTATAATCGAAAAGCTCGGATATCGACGGTGCTGAGAATATCGAGAGTAGTAGGTTTTCATCGAGTGTGGTGTGAACTTTCGAATTCCTTCAAGTTAGGGGACAGACGAATCGTGAACAGTGAAGGTGCCAAAAACTCCAAGATACGGAAGGGCGCACTATCTACGAAACCATCGGGCGCCCTACTGCTCCAGGGGTAACTCGGTGGTTCATAGTCGCGCGGTATGAACAAATGATGTGATCAACGGTCATCATGGCGGCACCCATACTAAAGTGGAAGCGGATCACAAATACGACCGGGCCCCAGCCAAGACCCAGACATGGACACAGGGCGGTCGCTATTAAGGACCTTATGGTTGTTTTCGGCGGTGGAAACGAGGGCATTGTTGACGAGCTTCATGTCTATAACACGGGTAAGTAGCATCGCTGCTGTGCGTCTTTTGTGCGCGCCATTCTTGATGATTCCCGCGATCAAAGATGGCGACATACGTTGTCAAGACGGTCACCGGCCGGATCGCCAAAGAAACACGAATCCCATTCGTGTCAAATGTTTTATTACCATGTGTTTCATAGATTTCGATTGTATCCCAGCTCAGGATTTTTCAGTTTCATATGACAAACATTTTATCTGGTTTCATACATCGAATTGGCGCGATCTGTCATTTTTCATGTGTATACTCTACGGGAGCGGCCATTGCTGTCTCTTACGCCCCACCACTGTTACGCGGTGTTTCCCGTCGTTCCACGTTCACGTTTCACCTTTCCTTGTCTTTTTTCCTTCCGTTCCTATTTCTCCTCCCACTCTCTACCATTTTACATTTTTACATCCCCTTCGTATTATGGTAGCCCGATACATCTTTCTTTTCGGTTTATTTTAATATTTCTGCGCATGTATATTTTGGCGCGCGCTTTACATTTAATTTTAAAAAGTTTCTTGAAATATCATGTATTTTGTATAGAAGCGTCTGTCGTGTAAGAACTACATGTTGATATTATTAATACAGTTGATATAAATTACAATTCAAGACTTGCATAAGTATAGTATGAAATATATTATCTAGAAAGTTTAATATTATTTTTTATCCCTTGGATAATAGTACCTAATCTGATCTCTTTCAAGAACATTATCTAACTTATCAGTTAATCTTAATTCACATAAACTAATGACAAATGTTCAAAGTTTAGTAGAATAGGCTATTTAATCCGATTGAAATAAAAATTCTTTGTATAAAAACTTTACATAACGCTATAATAAAAAAAAAATAGTGTACTTATAATTATATCTTGTTTTTTGATATGCTACGTATACTTTTTGCAGCAACAAATCAATGGTTTGTACCATTGACCAAAGGTGATATTCCACCTGGATGTGCAGCATTTGGACTTGTTGTCGATGGAACCCGAATTTTGGTGTTTGGTGGTATGATAGAATATGGGAAATATTCAAATGAGCTTTATGAACTTCAAGCTAGCAGATGGGAATGGAAAAGATTAAGACCGAAACCACCAAAGCAAGGTCTTGTTCCACGTCCCCGTTTAGGACATAGTTTTACCCTTATTGGTAATAAGGTCTTTGTTTTTGGAGGTTTATCTAATGCGAGCGATGATCCTAAAAATCACATACCAAAATATTTAAATGAACTGTATACCCTTGAGCTGTTCCTCGATGGAGGAACAGCTTGGGATATACCAAATACTTATGGACCTGAACCACCACCCAGAGAGTCTCATAGCGGGGTAGCTTATACCGATCGGAAAACAGGAAAAACAAGTTTGGTAATTTACGGTGGTATGAGCGGTTGTCGTTTGGGTGATTTGTGGTTTCTTGATATTGATACGATGACTTGGAACAAACCAGTAGTTCATGGACCTACTCCATTACCACGTTCTCTCCACACTGCCACTTTAATTGGTCATAGAATGTATGTTTTTGGAGGATGGGTACCGCTAGTTGAGGATGTTCAAGTTGCAACCCATGAAAAAGAGTGGAAATGTACAAGCACACTGGCTTGCTTAAATTTAGGTAAGATAGTATAAGTACATCGTCGTTGGAGGTGTGCACGAACTCAAAAATGTTGGGTATCCGATAGGTAGGACAGACTAAAACAAGTCGGGCTCGCAATTTCAACATTTTTGGGTTCTCGTACACCATTAATAGTCATACGTCGAATAAAGATATGATGATACAATTTTATTTTAGAAACATTGACATGGGAGGAATTAACACTTGATACTATGGAGGACAATGTTCCTCGCGCTCGTGCTGGTCACTGTGCAGTTGGAGTGCATAGCAGACTTTATATATGGTCTGGTAGGGACGGATATCGTAAAGCTTGGAACAATCAGGTTATTGTTAGTTCTTACAATAATTTGTTAGTGTAAGGACAGTTTTATCTATTTTATAATTTGATACGACTGTTTAGGTTTGTTGCAAAGATTTATGGTACCTTGAAGTTAGTATACCTCCTGCTCCATCCAGAGTGCAATTAGTGAGGGCATCTACTCAGACATTGGAAGTTAGTTGGACAGCAACGCCATCTGCCCAGTATTATATACTGCAAATTCAGAAATACGACATGCCACCGGCCACAACCGGCACATTTCCAACAGTCACCACACAAACTACTACCACACCTACTACCGCACCAGCAGTGGTTACACCTGCAACTGTTCCTGTTACATCTCCACCCATTGCAACCGTTGCTGCTCTCCCATCAACTTCAACTACAGCTCGACCATCTGTAGCGCAGACTCCAGTACGAATACAATCATCTGTACAAAGCCCGGTACAAAAAACCAGTACCAACACAAGTTGCAACAAAACCAGCAAGTCCAATGACGCCAAGAGTAGCTGGAAATCTTATTCGAATTCGTTCGCCGATAGTTACTTCGGCACCGACGACCACAGAGCAAGCACCGCCTTCTAATACAACAGCAACGGGTCAAACGCCGGCTGCAATGTCAGGTATTGCTGCCTTGGCTGCAGCAGCTGCCGCAACTCCAAAAATAAGTATGAATAACGTACCAATCCTTCCGCAAACTACAGCCAATACGATTAGGATGAAAAACGCTCAACCCGGTCAACAAATACGTTTCGCCGCGCCTGGAGCAACAGTGCTGAGAACTGCGTCCCCGCAACAAAGTAAACAAATTATTCTTCAGAAACCAGGCCAAAATATCTCCGGTCAACCTCAAATTGTACATCTTCTTAAAACTGGGCAAGGAATGGTAACTAGTATGCCTAAGGTCAGTCTCATTCCTGGTAAGGCTGTTCAAGCAACAGGTGCCAAACCTCTTAATCAAGGACCGACAATATTAAGATTAGTAAATCCGAACGCTGTGACAGGATCTAAGATTCTTACGACTATGAAAACGTCTAGCATTGTCGCCATGAGCAAGGGCCAAAATATTAGCGGCAAACAAACAATAATGATTACTAAACCAGGAAACAATGGTGGCCTGGTCGGCCGTAATCAAATAATTGTAGTTACAACAGGTTCTGGTTTAAGAGCCGTGCAGGCCGTTACCACATCTCAAGCTGGTAACGGACAAACGAGTAATATTACCACACCCGTGAACGTTTTACCTTTGTCAGCTACTAATCACGTAACAAATCAGCAAGGAGTGAAGATGATCGTAGTTTCATCCGGGGCAATGGGAGGTGGAACTGCTGGGAAGCCAATTACAATTACGGTTCCAGGTCAAGGTGGTGTACCAAAGACGGTAACGATTGCTACGAAAGGAAGTCCACAAGCCATTTTTAACACTGGAAAGAATCAAATCGTTACTGTGCCGCAGATGCAGAAAACACCGGAAGCTGTTACAGTGTCTGGTAAACCTGTGACGTTACAAATGTCTGGAGGAATAGGCGCGAAAACAGTTACTTTAATGCCCACGAGTAGTTCAGTGGTAACTACTTCTAGTGCGTCAGACGCGATAGATACCAGTAAGATGTTATTTGTCCCATCGCAAAAGCAACCGTCAGCTTCATTAGCATCTACAACCGATGGTCCTGCTACGACTGACGCAGCACTAGCTGCATTAGCTGCAGAAGCAGGTTTAATAGATCCTGTTCAGGAGCCTTCGGGCAGTTTATCTTTCATGGTGGCAACAGACGATTCTGGAGCGGGAGATGGTAAAATAGACAATAGCTGCAATGGTAGCGAGGCTACCACGGCGGCAGCTTTGGTCTCTCAGATGGGAGCTGGTGAAACTATGCAAGTCGTTGGCAATGGTGATTTCGTGATTCCTCAAATGGATGGTCCAGCAGATATTCTTTTATCCGAAGATGAAGAGAATGATAAAATGGATGTGGATGAAGACCCTACAACAGAAGAACAGGAGGAGGCAACGCCAACCGTTGAATCTGCAGAACTGGAAGAAGATATTGGTGCTACAACCACCGACGATGTTCATATAGAAGAAAGTGATGTAAAACATTCTGAGACCTCGGAGGCTACTTCTGAAATTCCTGTTTCAACCAGCGCTGCGGAAGAACTTTCTACGGAGCCAGAGCCTTTGGTTGAGTCACAACCAGACGAAACTGAAACACCCGTAGAAGCTACTAATGATGCAGAACCGGTAATCGAAAGTGATATGCCAACGGTAACTAATTCATCGTTGAAGGAAACGCTGGTTAAACCTGAAATCGTTGCTAAGCCAGAACCCATAGAAACTCCATTGGAAGAGACGTCTATGCCAGACGCTGCGGATCCATTGGAGAACGAGGAAGCCGAACAAAATGAAAATAATGACGTGAAAGATTATGAAAAGTCGCCAGCTTCAGAACATTTATCACCCGAGGATAGCGCATCACAATTTTCATTAGAAGATAGTCAAGACGCAGTGAAAACTAAAGACGAAGACTCAGAACCATCAATGGATCTTCCCGAAGAAAATTCTTCGATGGAGAAGTTAGAAGATAATGATGAATCCATGGCCGCGGAATCTTCTATGACACCTGCCGATGTAAATATACCAGTAACAACTCCCATTGTAACACCAGATATCAAATTAGAACAACCCGATGAGCCAATGGAACAAGCAAAAATGCCAGATCCACTGATATCTTCTACAAGTAGCGTGCCGCCGCTTGAGAAGGATATGGATGTTAAAAAACCAATTGCGCAGATCAAAGTTGAAGCGAAAGAAGAACCTATTAAGAAAGAAACTTCAAAGCAGGATAAAATAAGTGATAGCAGATCAGAAAGTGGAGATGATTCTACAGCATTAACTACGCTAGCTACAGCTGCCTTAGGTTCAGCCGAACAACCAGTAAAAATAAAAACTGAACAGGTAAAATACTTTTACATAATATTTATAAGGTGTTCCGTTGAACTAGAAATGCTTGAATATCTCACGAGGAGTTGAAGTTATCCAAAAATGTTCTTACAATAGTTGTTTGGCACGTATGGTGATGTAAAAATTTTTTTTGTAAGTGGAGGATATGCTGAAGTTCAGCATTTTTTTTTATTCATAATATGCTAGGGTTTGACATTAAATTCGAAGGACTCATATGGACACATATCTGTTGTCGAGCGCTACGTGGTTGCATCGCCTAGCTGTAATGAATGATGCCAATTAAACTACGATCATCGAGCTTCTTATCTTACCTTATGCTTCTTAAGTTCAATTTGTCTTTGGTTTTTAACAGTAAGTTCGTGAAATGTCTTAAGTAGTAAACAAATCGGAAGAGTAGTTGAAAAGCGTAATATTCACCTAAACCTTTCTGGTTTATTAATTACATAATGATTATAGCAATTATTTTATTTCATGTTCATCAGTGTTCAATTATATCGTCATCTTAAATTTTATAATACATTAAACTTTTAAAAATCTCTTTCACTATTAAGGAAAAAGCAGAACTACGTGGTAATGGATACTTTTTTACAACGAAGATAGTGAACAATTTCGCAAACGGTATCCCAATAAACCAAAACCAGCAGCGTTAAGAATACAGAAACTTGTTGAGCTGTTGAAGGAGATTCAAAGTGTCGCATAGCAAAGAAATCGAAGTTTAAATGGTCAGAAGATGAGAATTAAGAAGCTCGATATTGAGTAAAAAATGTAAGGTTCCATCTAAAAAAAAATTAACTTGACATGGATGTCTCCTTTTTATTGTACTTATAAGAAAATTATCTATACCGTCTAATGACTCATTACACATCAAACAACTTTTAGAAGAACATTTCTTGATAACTTATTCACTCCTTAGGGAGATATTCGAATGTTTCCAGTTAAACGAAACAACTTGCACATAATTAATGCGAGGAAGTGACAAGATATCATGAAATAAATTCTTTAATAAATATTTATAGAGTGAAGAGGAAAAGAAAGAGGCGGAGTGGCACGACGTGGGTATAATAAAAGGGACAAGTTTTACTGTACAACATTATTATTTGACTTCTGACGAGCCGATAGATTTGGATATTTCCGCGAAGTCGTTGAATATGGATATTTTTAAGGGAAGAACAAAAATTTCTCTAGAACCTGGAACAGCTTACAAGTTTAGAGTTGCTGCTGTGAATAGTTGCGGAAGAAGTGCTTGGAGCGAGGTAAGTCTAATAATTATGAATAGTCTGGAAAACCAAATAATAAATATCAAATCTATTTTTACTTCAAGGTATCCGCATTCAAAACGTGTCTTCCGGGATACCCTGGAGCACCTAGTGCTATCAAAATCTCGAAATCCACGGAGGGTGCTCAAATTTCTTGGGAACCACCATCCAGCAACGTTGGACCTATTTTGGAATATTCTGTCTATTTAGCTGTGCGGAGTGCTAGTACCGCGTTGAATAACGACGGGGAACCAAGAACAATTTTGTCGACTCCAAATCAGTTAGCCTTTATTAGAGTTTATTGCGGTTCGAATAACTCCTGTTCGGTGACAAATAGTTCCCTTAGTTCCGCTCACGTTGACACTACCACGAAACCGGCCATAATATTTAGAATAGCAGCACGAAACGATAAAGGATACGGGCCAGCAACCCAAGTGAGGTGGTTGCAAGGTACACTTCTTTTTTCTACTACATTATTAAATAAGTTTTATACAGTACCCTCGTCCTCGTTCGACACAAAAACCCCCTTAAGTCCGTGTTGTTTCTTAAATCGTGCAGTTCTACTTGTTATTCTGTAAAATATTTGGAAGAAATAACTTAGAAACCGTTTACATATACATAATAATGAATCAATTGTTTACCAACAGATCCCACTACTGCTGTGAAGAGCAATCCCCAGTTGAAGAGAACGGGTACGGACATACGGTCACAGGCGAACTCTCCACCGAAGAAAATGAAAATAGACGCCAAGTGATAATTTCTCGCGAGCCAGTTTTCTTGCTCCTTGAGAAAACAAAAGTTTTACTCATTATTTAATTCCCGCTGGTACACACGCCTAACAACGATAATGAGAAACAGTGCATCGTTCGAGTAAGCGACGTGATATATGCAAGTAAATGAAAGAAGTGAATGCACGATAAAGAGCGACGAAAGAAGTGTCCACAGCTAGATTGAGGTATAAACATAAGGGTTAAAAAAAGAAGTATTTTAAGTGTTCTATACGAGTACAAGGTCTTTCTGTACCGCGTTTTCTGACTCACCGTTATTCTCCTATTCCTTCACGGACGCGCGACATTTTTCTGTAAAGATAACACGAGTACTGTTAATAAATGGCAAGGTGGTTATTTTGTAGTTAAACAAGTTTTTTCATGTTTATACTGCTTTCTATGAATGTGGTAACATATCGATGATGGTTACACTTGCATCATTTATCAAGTCTAAGTATGTTTTTGTTCAAATATCTGCCACCTTCATTTTAATTTTTTACGGGATAAATTATGAAACATGGATATAGATAGATATAGAACGGTGAAACAGAATTTTTATTTGATTTTTGCAAAGCCCCTGTTTTGAAGCGTTATTCTATTTTATGTTCAATTGATCGTACTTCAAAACTTTTACTTCAAAGTTATTACTTGTGCAAACACACGTATAGTATTTTTAATACATTTTGGAAGTCGGGAAAACTTCCTGCTACATTTAAATATTTATTGTAAATATTTGTTTAGAATTTTGTCTAATAAATGACTTAAAAATTCATAGTACGATGCAAGTGTATGAAGCAGAAGATTTGATTATACCATTTTCTTTCTGTTTAGAAGTCGGTCGATGCTACACTTTAATCTGGTTACTTTTGTTACTGCCAATTGCTAAGAAAGCACGGAATCGATAAGAGAAAGTAGCACGTAGTGTAAAATTCTCTTTACATGGGTGCGATACCAATTCACCTTTGCAATTTTGTTATTGCTTTCAATAACAAAGCAGAGACCTTTTGTAAAGGAAAGTGAATGAAAGGAATATAAGTTAGTAGAATTGCACATATTGTTCGTAAAAGATTATAATTTGATTTCGATGGCGTTGATATTTTAGAAAATACAAAATTTGAAGAAAGTTAAGAATATTTTTAGATGGCAACGAAATAATTATTCGAATAGTATATCATTATAATATATTATGTCTAATATAAAGTTTAATCTTTTAAGATGCTAAGAATTTATATAGGAAGCATAGAAAGAATTTATATAGGAAGAAATAAAACAATCATGCATTAATGCATTAAGGAATCATACATCTTTGTTTGTGTTGAGCATAATATATTTTAATTAAATCATTTAGGAGCTTTTAAAACTCAGATCGAACAAGCTGATAATAAATTGCAAAAATTGTCTTGGTCGCTTCAGAGTTTATTGAAATGCAATAATTTAAGCGCACATTTTACTTTTACGTTATGAATACACACTTTTTTTGTTGTTTGCTTCTAGCTTAATCATTAACACAGCATTTTAAATGCTTAATATATTATGTTAAAATTTACATTAACAATACCCTTTATGAAATTAAATATTCGAAGTGTGTTGAAAAGTTTAAACGATCTGAAGGACTAATAACTTTGAATTCATTTCTTGTACCATTTTAATTTTATTAACGTACTGAAAATATGCTCAATATATAATATCGGTATGAAATTAACATTAACAATGTAATAAGACACGTGTCCAATTGGATATCAAAAACGTTTGTACAAATAATTGATAAAAGTTATTAGTTCTTTTCTATTGTTTTGTAAATTGTGTTGACAGGCGATGACACTAGACCATACTGGAACATTCATCCATAATTATTATAATACTGTGCAGATAACACATTGTGAAATGTACGTATATGGGATACGATATTCTGTTCTTTGTAAAGTAATTTTTAAAGCATGTATACTTTCCATGCAATATCCGAATATATTGAAAGGATCTATAAATAAATACAGAAATACATTTTACATGAAATATTCGTTATTTCATCATAATGTTATTCATAAATAAAAATATGTTCGTATATAATAGATAAATGAAACTCTAAAAACTGTGACTATACTAAAATTAAGAAAACAAAACGGAAAGGTACAAATTTTGTTCTAACATTCGAGTAAGGGTGTCATAATCTGTCTACTGCACATATACCAGAGACTTGCAAAAAAAAAAATCAATTGTGTACAATGAAAAACGATTACGGTGAAAAAATTTTTTTTCATGCATTTTAGGTTTTTATTAATTTTAGTATAGAAAGTTTTTGTTCATTATTCATTAATATTTGTATCGAAGAGGGAAATCGTCTATAGAGAACGATACGAATAACATTATAGTATAAACTCAAAATCAGTTTTTTAAATAATCTAAAACGAAATAAGTGGGACATACTGAAGTGTATTCATCGTAATGACAATTTTGTAAAATAGTTCATTTCTCTACATGTGAGAATTTCGCGTCTTGCATTTTTATTACTATAAACGACCCTTGGCAGTAACGAAAGCAAATTTTACACTAACACGCTGAGTTATTTTGTCCTTAGTTTGCTTGACTGTAGAGAGCGCGGCGAAAAAAGTCTTGTAATTAGACTTTTGTTCTCTTGGCACATAAGAATGTTCAAACGGATCGATGAGATTGGTTTCTCGTAAACTTGTACACCTCAAGTTTCAAAACCGCGTTCTGTGATGAAGCATTAGGAAAAAAAAAAGTAACGCGGCAACATCGGACCACGATTTTACTATAGACTCTTTTCCTACGTAACTATAACTTAAAAAGACGAAGCCTTAGTATGCTTACAATTTGCATGGTGACGTACGTGAAATACTGAACGTATACAAAGTGAATTGTACGCAGTAGAAAAATTAAAAAAAAAAAAAAGAATAAAGAGACGCTGCCGCGAAAGTTTGCCGACGCATCAATGGCAAAGTTTCTTTGCGAATGCAATACGAATAGCAAACGCAGCGTGTTTGGCGCCATAAGACGGATCAAATTACACTGCACTCAACCTACGATGGTACTGAATTATATACAGTTTGTATTTTTCGACGAAATTTCGCGGTCTCAACGTACGCGTTGCTGCGAGCAATTTTAAAACTGTTTTTTAGTAATAAAAAAGAAAAGTGAAGATTCGTAGGTAATTGATCCTTTCCGATAAGGTACTAAAATATAATAGGGTAACATTGAGACGGTGCATACGAGAAGGATAACTCTTAAGTTTCGTGAAACGAAGCCTCGATTTTTGCAAAAATAACTATAAAGATGAAAAGGAAGAAACGAAAAAAAAAACAGGAATCGTCTTCTCGTACATATCCTCTGAAAGTTTACCGAATTTTGTAAATAAACCAATTAAAACGTGTCGGATATACTTAAATGTTTAATAAAAAACCACAGCTACAAAATTAGTGTGCCTGATCGCAGACCCAGGTATCGTTTAAGGAAACCAATATTCGCTAATTCGAATTTTATACCTCGATATAAATTTACGTTCTTGTAATCTTGTAAAACAATTCTCGCTAATAATCAAAACGCTACATATATAGATCAATGTACTTTTCTAAGAAACGACACCACACCTTGTATAGCTAATAATTATCATTTCTAAAGGGTAACGAACTTTGTGTAAGGTCTGCGATTGAAATAAAAAGAGAAAAACGAAAGCGGAACATAAATGACACGCTGTTCAGTAAAGAACGAACCGTTCCCTTTATCGATGCAGGTTTATTTCGAAACTGGCTAGTGCAATATCATGTCGTTACGTTTCAGACAGTGTTGGACGTTTTAGTTCGAGCGTCGAGATATTGTATGTTTTTCTTATCAGACGTTGTTTACGATCGTAACATAGGATTTCATTAACGTTGAAACAAAGCGACAAGTTTATATGCTTTTGAAGAAGGCTCAGCTTCGCAAATCAAATCAAGGACAAAGAATCGAGAACGCGAAATGATTTTAACATACGGGGAAGGAATACGTATAGATGCTCTCAAACCGAACCGTAAACAAAAGTGATCCCGCATAAACACCGACCGAGAAAGTACCGAACATTTCGAGAAGACAATATTCATTGTGCGCAAGGATCGACGACGTAAACGTTACTCGTAGTAGTCTGTATGGATGTATCTATATTGTAGAGAGAAAGAGAGAGAGAAAAAATGGTACCTTCGAGATTTTCTTTCCCCTCTACGAAACTCACATATTGTAGAAAAAAAAGAAGAATGAACATATATTATACTTCGAATGTGAAAGATACGACAAAAAGTTACCGATTTTTCACAGATAGTATCGCAAAGAAGACTGTGTATCTCTGACCGAGTATATTTTTCACGGAAAGTGCAACGTTTCTAACGTGTATCACAATATTAGAATATGGAACGTTCCACCTGATATTCTCATTCGAAACATTCTGCGAACTTATTAGCCGACGATTACGCTGTTTCGAGGATTACGCTGTTACCACATACAAATTACCGTGGAGAACTACTTTCGCGAGAAAACTAATCGGTCAAATAATCAAATTACACGTTTCTTTGTATACACAGTAGTAAATAATATCCCACATTTGTGCCCTGTATAATGACATATAAAAGTGAGATATAAGTTGAAATTAATTGGATCGTGTGAGAATTATTTTAGCCCTATAATAATAGATATTGCGTACTCGAATATGCTGCGCAAGAGAATCGGAGTAAAGGGTGATTAATTTTGAAAGAATTAATAACGATTTATTCTAAGCTCATATGACACATTTATATTATTTTTAGATAAAAAGTTTCCCAGTTTGCATAAAATAGCCCTCTACAGACTTATTTCTATCTAAATAGTCCTCGAATTAGGGGTACAACTTTGATGATTCCGGTTATCGGGCGTTAACAGTAACGATTAAAATAAAATGGTCTAACAATGTGGCTACCACCTGTTCCCACAAATACTTTCCTGGAATAATTAGCGCGAACTCGATTAATTGAAATTTGTTACATCAATGCCTATTTGTCGAAACAGCGTGTTCGTTGATCGTTCTATTTTAGAAAATAATAAAGTTAGGTGTGCAGACAACGCACGAGTGCGCATAACACTCTACGTACGACGACGTTCGCAGCGATAGATTATTTTTTAATGTCTAGCTCCAATGTTTGGCGATAACGAACATATGCGCAGCTGGATCTAAAAAGAATATGTCGCTGTTTGGAAATATGTTTTGCATGACAATGACCGGATGCCGACACGAATGTCTAGAGCACTTCATTGTAAGAGAAAAAGAATTGGCCGATCGGTTATCGATTCCCGGTATATAAATGACAAGAGTCTACCAGTGCCATCGCCGATCCTTCTTCTCCAATTACATAATATAACATGAACGTAAACATACAATATGGTTGCCGATGAGTTCTACCGCTTACATCAGCGCTATCCAAACGAGGGTGCGAGCCCTTCGAGGGTTTCCCACTCCCGTCCGCATCATCAGAGAAAGAGAAACCACGCGACGCTGAAGAGGATAGCATCTTCGACGACAAAGAAGCTCACACGATCTGTGATTATAGTCTGTTTTTTCCAAAGACCTCGTGTTCACCGGTACGATGATAATAGTTGTCTACCACACTCCGATCTCCACATATTATCCGCCTGGAATAATTGGAGTGGGGTGGACAGTCGGACACTTGTTAACATATTGTCTGGCAAAATAGAGCGTATAAGTAGTTTCAACTCTTGGTATTGTAATAATATAACACCATAAATGAACACAACAGATTTATCTCACGCTAAAATCCTCTGTTGTAAGTTTTTAAAGAGAATATGGTGAACTAATCTTTTTTAGCGTCCCAATTATCATGTTTAACAAAAACCGGTTTCATTCGCTATAACGAGGCAGGAAGAAAATGAAAAGCGTGATCGGTCAATTCAAAGGGAAGGGTGGCATCTCTTTTGAGAAACAGACTATAGTGACAACAAATGCTGGCAACGGCGGCATGCTGCGCGAGGAGAACAATTGGAAAGGGAAACATGCGCGTGAGGAGCCTCACCGCTGGACAGCGCTGGCTTATATTATATATACATATATTAAATTTCTCATATATTTTATTTAAGTTCGCACGCAGTCAAGGTCGCTGCACGCGAGAAATCAAACCATAACGATGTAGATGATCATTTGCGTATACAGGATGGGGCGTTCGTTTATGATTGGAGGTGATCCGTTGTTAAAAATGCGGATACTATATACATACTGTGAGATCACGTAACGGTGAGAGGGAGAATCAATGATGAATGCGAGTCTTGCGTTTATGTTTGACCACAATGCATACCACCGTTTAGAGACTAATATAGCTTTTAACGCTGACATCAGAATTGGCGAATGTTAATTCATGTTTCATTGTTTCACTTGTACATTTGTTAACGGTCGACGCGGGTTAAATAATATGTACGAACCTGATTTGTTATGTATAGTTTCTTTTATTTTTTTCGTAAATCATAAGCGAACAAACTTGAGTAGTGTATACGTTGAAGTTACCTTGCCTACTGGTAAGAATTACAAGTTTACGATCCGCATGTCACTACCGGTCTCTATATTGTGTTACCCATTTCGATGAATTAGTTGAACAGAGTTTTTCGTTGTTTTCCTCTTTTTTTTCTTTTCTTTTTCTTTTTTTTTAAGTCCGATTATACCTTTCGGTGAATCGTATCACGATGTATTAGATTGAACGTCAAGTCTCCGAATACATACATGTAATGTATGTTTCTTGCTGTTTGATTTCATTAATTACGATCACGGTACTTTTTACTCTATTCAACTATTAATTTTTCTTTGATGGTACAGTGTTAAATAAATGTATATCATCTGCTCGTAAATAGAGCAGAATAAATGTGACTTTTACGCGTAATGCATTGCCTCATAAACGTACCCTGCTATTCTTGATTCCAGCACATTCTGTAGGATACCTCGTCGATCGTACACTTGAAAAATTTATGCTAAAATTCTCTCTGAAGTATATATATATTCGTTTCTCGGTGATTTATGACCGGCTAAAAATCGATTTTTTTTTTTTGCGGAAGACAAGCAGATACAGTAACAAAATTTTATCACGGACGATTAGTTTGATTTATTACAAAGTAAAGGTGCATGTTCTTACAGTTGGCAATCGGTGAAGCCGCTCGGAGAGACTGTACATTATCATGCGCCGTTTACCAGACGGTAATAATACGTTGTTAAAATAAATCTTCCAGCATCTAGATGCAGGGCGACATTGAAAACGTCATTAATACAGTGGAAAAGACATAAACAATTAGGTGTTCGTAAAGATAGTGTTTCATTCTGTAGATATAATATATGTTGGATTGTTTGCCGCTAATTCCTCGTTGATAAATACATGCCAATTTCAAATATATATATGTGTACGCGGTTCTGTCAGGTATGTATATATTCGTAAGTACGTGTAGGCGTTCAAGTATGCGTATGCGCTCGCTGTGTGTATGACTGCCGTGGTTAGTCGTCATCAGTCGTCACACTGTTAGTTATCCCAGCACGATGAATGCACCGCATCGATTTTTAAACTGTTTTTATGCTAATGTTGCGGCTAACTAGAAATAAACGTAATTGTTTGACACGCGTTACGAATTCCGGCACGTCGAAACGCGACGCGACTTAATATTTACCGTGATAAAATGCATTTACGTCGTTGCCACTACCGGTAGTTTTATATCAGTATACGCCCACGACACGTTTACACGTTTTATTTCGTTCGAATCACGTGAAGATCGTTTAAAGAGAATCCGCATCCTTGGAAAAAGGATTCGCAAAAGTGCTGTTTATTTTATTTTCTTAAATAGATCGATCGTGAGTAATGTATCGTGGCAGTTGATAAGAACCCGTACTATTTACACCTACTCTATTTACGTCTCTTATTTATTTATTTTTTTTTTTGCTTTCCATTCGAACAAAACGCGAGTGACATGTAAGAGGAATTGATTTTTCATTCATGCGGAAAATAATGAAACACACGTATTCTTGTAAATATAGGATACAATAAATAAGGAATGGGAATTGACAGTATGAGAGTCGGAGGAGGCCGATGTCCTCCCCTCCTTGTCGGAGGACTTCTCGTCGCTTGTTTAATGTTAATTTGCAACTGGTGGACTTTGTCTTCTGAAAATATTGAACTAGTTAGGCAAATTGACGAATTAAATGAACAACTTAAAATCAGGTATGTTCACGCCATATATTACTTCCGTACTATTTATGTATGTGTCACTTCTCACAATCTGCATTGAAATTTGTTATTGTGCGTTTTATAAAACTCCTAACCGCACTGTGAAATATTTAGACAATTTTAACTTTTCGAAATTTGCAAATTGCCCAACAAACATGTTACAATTACGTATTGATTTTATTTTGTTAACATCTCTTATTTTGCAAATGTCAGCAAAGTATTTTCATGTATCATGGTATTTACATAATCGTTTATCAAACGTTAAATTAAATGTATTCTTTCAATGTTGCGATTAGTGATTCTCATGTTTGTTGTTCTAGCGCCGAAGAAAGAGATCAATGTGTGACATTACGTGGGATCTTAGAAAAGAAGTTTAAGCATGTAGAGAAAGAAGCGGAAGCACTTCATGTTCGTCAGGAGCAGCAACAAACGGAACTGAGAAAGAAAAGTGAGGATTTGGAAGAATCTCTTAATTCGTGCAAGACTGAATTGGATAATTTGCACAAAGTAGATGATACTAAATCGGCCACGTTAGAAACACTAAAAGTGGAGAAAGACAATTTCAATTCGCAATTAGAAGAAAAACTGGATGAAAATAAGAAATTACAAGAAGAAGTAGATCAGGTATAACTTCTCATTTATGCGCACAATTTGGCTGTATATATTTTAATAAGTTAATTGTACTCACTCTACGAATGTCTTTTACAGTTGAAGGATGAACTCGGTAAAATTAAACTTACATGTAGTAAACTTGAGAAAGGCCCCGAACTTACCCAGCAGTGTAAGTTGCATTACTTTTTCATTTTATTTTACTTTATATTTTTATATTCTCCGAACCATATATTTTTGCGAAAGACCAAGTCAAAATTAAAATGATTTATTTTGCTTGATATATTCAGATATATTGCTTGCAGTCAGAAATTGGATTATGTAATGAATGCTATTTCTTCTAGCTTGAATTCCTAACTTGACCTTTATATTTTCAAGTTAGGAATTTACCTCAATCGGTCAAATTATAACAGCTTCTTCAACAATTGTGTCCTTAGAAATTCTAACATATTTGGGGTATTAGTAGAAGCGTTAATGCGATTTTCTTTAATTTTCTGCATATTGTTAACGTACTTAACATTACAAGATATTCTGGGGGTTTGTCAATTTAGCTACAAGAACAGCCAATAACAAAATTCAATCGGGTTCTGTTCCGGAGTCGGCTGTAAAAGTATCTGTAGCTGGTCAGCGTGGTTTGAAGTACCATGGAATTCCAATTCTTCCAAGAGATCCACCTGGCGCTGTGCGCTTAAGTCCTCGCCTCTCAGTTACAATGCTGAAAGGTAGTGATACTTTTCTCCTGTCTCAAGGGAAAAGAAAGTTATCCAAAGAGTAAATATATTCCTACAGTAACGCTGCATCAAGTTGTTATATTTTCTGGGCTTCTTTCATCAAATTTCTGTTGACACAAAACAGATAACACATGTAATGAGCACACTGCACTGCTTACTTATTTAATGTGTACGGGAATATTATTTCTTTCATATTCCTTAGCACAAAAAGGATAAAACAATACATTTTATCCATGGGACACCAACGTTTTTAAATTTTTCATATTGAAAACAAATGATCTCTTATTTATTATTTATTATTGTCCTTAGTATTACTTAATTTTCTATTTTCCACCATTTTGCATTGATAACGCATTCGATACCATTTTTTGTGTCTGATATAGTTATACATATTTCATTCTCGTAAATTCACTTAACACATAAATTTGATAGACTGGCATAAAACTTAAGATATTAGTCATAGATTTTACTCTATGTATTTGTATCAACATACTAAGAAATAAAAGATATAAAATATTATAAATTTTAGATATATTGTATGAAATCTTTATTTTCTGTGATCGTAAGCAAAGAAATATATTTTCATGCGTACGTATTTAAGAACATTACAACATGGATATATTAAGAATTGTTCAATGCGAATTCTCGATTACAAATGTTTGGATTGAATGTGGGTTACACATTTTGTGCAATTGTTGTCATACATAATGACTAATTGGTGAGGGATAAACTAATTTCAAGGACTATTAAATGTTACTAATAATGGTTTATTTGTACTCACAATGAACTGTAATTAAAACCTTTCAGAAACTTCTTTACTGTTTTATTTTATAGTAGTAATTTAGTTTACATGCCTTTCAGCTAATGCAAGTCGAAAACAAGCAAACAAAGATACCAAGGAACAAACCAACCCAGACGCAACGGAAGCAGAATATCCAGGTAATTATATACTGTGATTTCAATCTATTATTTCATCAAATATATGTCATTTATTCATTATCATTATTTAACAACAACAAAAATATCATGTTTCTAACAATGATTTACAATGATTGTGAGAAAGGATGGTATCAAACTTAAATTCAAATTATATTTATTTTTTTATTGCTCACTTAGACAATAGTAAACAAGGAAATCTGGAATCCACAGATGCCAATATGGTAGAAAGTGAAAGGGATGCACAAATGAAAGCACCATCCAATGGCATTAATAAGTAATGCAAAGGACAACGTACTATTACTAAATGATATTTTTTAAACGTGATAAATTATAACTTTTCAAGATTGTTTGCGAAAGTTTATAAATAATAATATAAAAGTTTCATTAAGATATGGTCTATGTTTTTATACATCTACATCAGAGTATTTTGGTTACTTTATCTGAACTAGTAGATATACGCTAGAAAATATACTGTATTAAGTGCCAATGTATTCTATTTACACTATACAGGAAAATAGAATTACAATCGATGTAACAGTTATTGTGATTGCATTAAAAATTTTAATATTACAGTAATTAAGAGCAACGAATCATATTTTTAATGAAATTATAATTACTCCTACATTTAGTCTAATTAAGATAAACAGTGGAGAAAATATTAAAAAATGAATGATCCAAAATACACTTAAAGATGGCTTGTGCTCTTCAAACTTGTATTGCAAAACATTACAATTTTAAATTAGGACAATGTCTTTTAAATACTTAGATACTTTCAATTATCGTGTCACATTTACAATTTATATACGATATTAACTCTAGTTAAATTTATTCCGATTACATGAAATTTATTGCTCAATATCAAAATGAGCAAGTATATTATGTGCGTTTTTTAAAATCTTTTTGTTCGATTAAAACAGTCTGTTTAACAATGCATTATGAAGTCATAATCTGTCTTAATATGTTATCGTATTGTCATTGTGAAATGTGTTCCTCCCATATTTATTTTATACAGAATTGATTCAAATTTTCTATATTGTTTACAAGATATTTCTAACAATTAACATGTGTATTTCTAACGAAACAATTCTACAAATTTTTTTTTCATATTGGTAAGGTATTTCATTTCAACTGCAGTTATCTTATAATTTATATTTACAACAATTTCTGTTTTCTTATTCACTGTAGTAACGGAAACAAAGTAATACTCTTTCATGGTGACAAATGTTTGAAGATCAAACATATTTTACATATTACATATATTATACAAATTTCTTATACACTGAATCACTACATGTACTTAGGTCATTCGTATTTAGTAATACTTTTTACGTTATCAGTACAAAGCTATCGTTTATGTACTATATAATTTATTATCAACATTTTGATAATACTACTTTATATTAATATATAATATATTATACATGTTCTATACATATATGTATGTATGTTGGAAAAAATAAAATAGTTTCTGTTATCATGGTCGCGATATGATAAGATGGATTACATGTAAATCACCAGAATATAATACCAACACGAATAAACATTTATGTATTATGATAAATGTACAAACAAACATGGTAGACTGTGTTCAATGAAAATTTAAAACTGCATTTTTAAACTGTAAATTAGTATGTGTACAAAATGCAAAGTTTGACTAGGAAACATTAAGTAACGACTAGATTTTTAGTATATAAACTTAAATTTAAGCATTTTATATTATGACTATCTCATAATATAAATTTGTTCTATCGCATAAAAATTATCTAAAGCATTTTACACTATTATTATATTTCTACACTGTCACGATTTACCTATAATTATATACTTCTTCACACTCTAGAAGCAAAATTGCACATTTCGAAGCTGCACAAAATAATATCAATAAATAACAGATATTAAGAATCATGAAAATAGAATCTTTTATATATTGTAGTATTAGTACTAATATAAAAATGTTCATTTCATTAGAAGCCATTCTCATTAACATAAAACTTTAAAAACTGATAATCATATCGCACATCGCTAATAGTGTATGCATCAAACGTTACATATTTATGTAAATTTTTTTTGATCGGTAAATGTCTTTTTAAAAATGGTTACATTTTGTGCGACTTTAAATATATAAAATCTGTAAACTTTAAAACTAATAAAATCTCGAATATACTTTATAGTCATATACAGTTAATATAATAGAAAATCTCTTATAAATCTTCTTTTTCCAAAAATTAAATTAATATAAATAAAATCAATCATTCAACTTTATATAATTAATTAGGACGAGATAACAATAGTGATATAAAGTAATATAAAGCTTTTCAAGTATTTCACATTTACAGATTTTTTACTCGATGCCTTATATTACTTCAACAATGAATGCTAACTTCTTTGGTCGTATGATCTAATAGTTATATTGTATTAATTAAACTGTAAATTCTGTCTAGAAAAAGCACCAACTGGAAGTGACTATACTGATTTAACCAATATAAATAAATTATTTTATGATAATTAGGCATTGAATTTCTGTTGTTTTTCTTATTAAAATATACTATAAATAACAGTAACAGCCTTTTCGATAAATAATAACGAGAGTCATTTGTGTTAAAAGACAAAGAGTCATGAAAATAGTATTACTGCCACACTGTAGTTGGACTCTAAAAAACAAGCATTATACATTCACAATACGCAATAGTTTCTTTTTTCTGAATGGTAACTAATTCTAATTTTACATAATTTTGTAGAATCTATGATAAAAAATATGAGTTGCAGTCTATATTTTGCATCTCCGTTGTTATTATCAAAGTATAATGGGGTTGAAGATAAGGCAGTGAGATGTTAATAAGTCTCTAAATAGGGAAACTACTATCAAATACAATCAAAATTATTGGAAATTTTGTTTTCGTTGTAATCTATGGAAGTTCCAACTATGTTTCTGTGTTTCTTTCATTTAAAATATATATATGTATATATATGCTATCAAAAGGTCTTCTATTAGACTGATCACATTCGCGGTGAATAGTGATGATTGTTGCTATGTCTTTGTTTTCTTCTGAAAATAAAGGCAAAAATTGATCGCAGTCGCCACCAACGACTGTGTTTACGCACTGAATTTCGTGATCTCTCCTTAACTCGAATTTGCCTCACTAACGAATGAAATGCATCATCAATGAATTGCCTGAGAGCAGCGGATGTTTCATAAAATGGACAACCAAGCTGTTCTGCAAGAGCCATACCTTCTTCTGTAGTTACCTACAATGTGATTATTATATACATAAAATCAATAAAAGTTAGCTGTACACGGATATTCTACCTCTCTGTTGTGCTGCAAATCATACTTATTGCCAATTAACACCAATGGAATATCTTCATTAGCCCTTACACGCGATATTAATTTTCTATATTCCAAAGCTTCGTGAAAGCTATGTCTGTCCGTTACAGAATAACATATCATGAAACCTTCCCCGCATCTCATATATTGATCTCGCATAGCTGTAAATTCCACCTACAAATAATAAAGTGTACATTAGCGTTTACTATCTTTCAAAACTAACATATTATCATAATGATAAAACCTCACCTGTCCTGCAGTATCTAATATATCTAAGAGCGCAGCCTCTCCATCTATAACCCTTTGCAGTTGATACGAATCCTCTGTTGGTAAAAGAGTAAATATATATTTATTAATTCTTCGATTATAAAAGGTATATGTCTTTGTAGATCTATTAAAATATATGAGAGACTTGTCTAAACACCTAATAAATCTTGAATGGTACATAACATTTGATGTTTTAATTGATATAAGTAAATTTTAAATATTAACAAATGGCAGCCATAATGACTGCCGTACAAATATTGTGTAGCGAAATGCTACCAATTTTGAATTACAGCATGCCGCAATCAAAAAATAAATTTATAAGTCGGATTATTGCAAAACGGAATTATAATTCACATTAAAAAACTCTCGGCTCTCGCTATCATCTTGTACAAAACAAAATCTTACCTATAGTTGGATCATGATAGTCGATGAAACTGTGACTGACAAATTGGAGGGTGACAGCTGAAAAATTGTTTCTGTAATACACGTGCGTTAAAACACGTTCGTCGCGTGATGAATTGGTAATATTAAAATACCTGATTTACCAACACCACCGTCACCCAAGACGACAATCTTGTAAACCCTAAGTCCACGTCTAGTGGTGGGTCGCGGGCCTACCGGTATCTCGTTCTTGCCATTCAAAGCTACGCTCTTATCCTGCAGGATGTCAGCTGACATTGTCGGAGAATATTCCTGTTCACCGGTAACCTAATGCCTGCCACGGTTATGGCACACGTCGCACTTTTACGAACTAACTGACATACTTGGTCACGTATCGGAACACGCGCGTAGACACACCCGTATCGGTTGTTAGACCGGGAAAGATACGGTACATGTTTGATCGCGATTGCAAGCCGCCGTTTTTCTTGGTGGCTCGAAACAGCGCCGTGTGACACTTAATGCCCGCGACTTACACTTTCTAAAGTTGGACACAGCATGGCTGATGACCACAGGCTGTCGACCAGGCTGGACAGAATATGACAGCCGCGAAGCACGCGCGAAGTCGTGTATTCAGGAGCGTATCCATCCGGCTCTATTGTCAGTGTAGAATTTGTCGTTTAATAGAAATGATTTTTACCTAACATTATTACTGTAAAAAACTCATCGTATTTAGTAAAAAATGCTTTGTTTTATGATAAACTGTTCTTGTGAAGTCATTGAACAGCAATCAAATGTCCCCGGTATTTATTTAGTAAATTATTTATAATAGAAACGAAGCATTCAATTATTATTCGAGTAAAAACTGTTCTTACTTTGTTAGATTAAAATTACCGTCGAACAGCTTTGGTTTTATACGGTTCGTCCGAAAAGACTGGGGCCTCTGTTTCTGCATCTGTCCAAAATTGTATTTAGCCATGTTGCTGATCACACATTTCGATCAATATGAAATACATATATCGATAAACAGTTTGACACTACATAATAATAATAGATTGTAATGAATAAAAATAGTACTAATAGTATAGTTACGATTCTTAGAAATTGTGCTTTGAATTGTCACAGGAATATATTGTACTATTGTATTTCAAAACAGTAAGACTTCGAGGATTTTCGTATCGATTTCTGAACAATTTTAAGGTTGTTGTTCAAGTTCAAAATATTTACATATTATCGGAAGAAGGAAGATATATATTTGGTAATTATTTATCTTTCGCAAAAAGATGTACATGTATTTACACTACGATCTTCACGATAGTATTTAATACTTTTGATGAAAGTATACAGACAGTAAAATGTAATGCAGAAATAGTAATATTTCGTGATGGATTAAAGCCTCTGTTTTGAAAGGAAATGATCACGGAAACATGCATAAAGGATTAGCGTCTGGTGTGATTTGCGTGCAGACAAGTATACATTGAATTCGGACGAGCAGAGTCTCGGTACTCAGTACTCAGTACCGCTATGGTCTCTGATGTCTCAGTGGTAGAATGATAGGAAACTTTTTGCGAATATATTGCAAAAACAGAATTGTGTTGATTGAGATAGGGCCAAGGATAGTAGTGTATTCGTGTTCTGATAATGACACACGAGATTGACGTGTTTGGATAAATTGCATTTCACAAAGCACGTAACTTAATGTACATGTTTTGTTTCGGAGGTTATTACGATTATAACAAGCATCGAGCATTATGAAGACTTTCTCTAACAACGTAAGAACGAACGGTGTGTGTCCGATTGAATGTCAACATATGCAGCTGTTTTCGGTGAAAAAATATATTGGTGCAAACGTAATCCACGAACATGCTCTTTATGGCAGTATTGTTTCGAGAATCCAATTGACATGTTTGGCGGATTGTTATTACCAGAAGACCGAAAACACGTGGGCATTTTAACGGCCGTGTACACATAGTAGATGATAATGAAATAAGTATACGTGCAATATCCCTAATGTTTTTGACACTTCAGTTCTTTGGTTCTTGAATTAACGTTTACCCGACATACGTTGTTTCACATCACTCAACTATTTAGAGTGCAAATGTAGACTACATGTTTTTAAGTATCGTCGAACAGGGTAAAGACACATAAGGCAGAAGCTAAGAACAGTTATGAGATTACTGACATTAATAAGAGCGATTACACGATTGACAAGTACCGAAAAATGTGTACCTTAAACAAAGCCGTAGGTTTTCATATTACTCGTAAAAGGAATGCAACTTAAATATCGTACAAAGGAATCTGTTAATGTAAGTTTGTTTTTTCAGATATTCAAATTCCTCGATGGGAGGTACTATAATAGATTAATTTATAAGGTGAATAGAAGTGTTTGAAGCAGTCGCTCGGTACAATAATAAATAACATGTTTTTTTGTGTCTATATGCAGTTGTGTTAGAGCAAAATTTTTATAAAAATGTCGGTTGCCTCTTCTTCGAAAAGCAGAAGAATGGATAATGTAAATAATAAAGAAGAAATGATATACGAGAAGTGGGAACGTTTTCATAATTGGGTACATTGTATATGCATTGTTACATTTGATCTTGAATTAGGCCAAGCTATAGAGGTACGTATTGGTTTTTATATCTTGCGCGTATTGGTTATATATGCATTTGTAATATATAATTTTCTTGATAGGCTATATATCCAGGTCATATCATGTTATCAGAACAAGAGAGATCTAATGTCTGTTACCTTGCTTTTCCTGATTCTAATTCTGGCTGCATGGGAGATACTCAATATCATGTCAGAATAAGACAGAATGGAGCCATAGTCCAAGACACTAAAGCTTTAAAAGAATACGATAGAAGATCACCTCCATTTTTACAATGCGATAAAGACTATTACTGGGGTTATGTGTATTTTCGTCAAGTAAAAGACAAGTCTCTTCCAAGAGGATATTTCCAAAAGGTTTATTGCATACACGAATACAACAAAATCAATAAAATCATCTTTACTTAACTTTAATTTTTCTTTCAGAGTATTGTTATAATTACAAAACTGCCATTTGTAAATCTCTTTGGAGAACTATGTGCTTTAATTGCACCCGAGTTTTTTGAAGTAGGTAATGCCGTTATGGAAGCTGTTGTGAGAGAAATTGACCAATGGCCACCTCCAGTACCTGGTCAAATAATACATTTACCACTTATAGGAGTTTTATTTCAAGTAAGTATTAGTACATTTCAATAATAATCGATTAATTTATTATACGATACACCAATCTTGATTTACATTCTAGACATATATTCCAAATCAAAACTATAAATCAACTGTACCCACTATTGCTGCCATGGATCATGCGCCAAATTTTCACACTTCCCGAAGACTAATTTTGACATCTGCCTATGAAGGAGATATGTTTAGAAGTTTAGCTAGCGTTGTAAGTTATGTACATCTACTATGGGAGTTAGTATTACTTAGCGAACCAATTGTTGTTATGGCTGGTTCACCTACCGGTTGCTCTGAAATGGTACAAGCACTCATTGCGTAAGTAATTTTTATACATCTTGCATAAATAGATATAAAGTAATAAAATTTACACGAAGAAACCATTTTTAGGATGATAGCACCGCTGAAGTATTGTGCCGATCAACGACCCTATTTCACTATTCATGACTCTGAATTTAAAGAGTATACTACAGATGCTCCATCACCTCCAGCCGTAATATTAGGTGTAACTAATCCATTTTTTGCCAAAACATTACAACATTGGCCTCATATTATCCGAATAAGTAATGGAACTACTAATGGTAAGTTCGATGAAACATTATGAAAGTAGAATATTCATTATTCATGTTTCGTATCATATTTCAGAAAATCAAAAGTACAAAATAAAGAAATCGGAGAATCTCAAAGTATTAGATTCAAAACCGGGAGTGTATACACAGTATAAACCATTCCTCCAGAAGGATAAAACTATACTAAAGAAGTTGTTTAGAGGAATCCAGACTAAGAGGCCAGGCGAAGTGCAAACGGCTCTTTTGAAGCGTCATTTGATAGAATTAACAGAAAGTTTTATGATACCTCTTGAAAGATATATTGCGAGTCTTATGCCGTTACAAAAGGACATATCACCTTTTAAAGTAATTATCCCGAATTATAATATTTAGGAAAAAGCAAGAATATATCAATCGTGTTTGTTTCAGGCTACGCCCATACCTGAACTGTTTAATCCAGATGATTTTTTGGCTACGTTAAGTAGTGCCGGACCACAGTTGACTACAGGCATTAAAGGGGATTGGGTAGGACTATACAGACGATTTTTTCGTTCCCCAAATTTTTCTGGTTGGTTTCATACCAGGTACACCGAGTTATCACATAAATTGCAACTTATACAACTTGAGGCACTGTCGCAAGCGGTATGTTTTAGATCATTTGAAATTTACTTATTAATCTTATTCATTATAACAAAGTGTAATTGATATAGGATTTAAAGACATGGGTGCAAGGAAAACAAGAGGTAGAGCTAGTTGACATGATACTCAGGATCCGACAAAAACTAGAAAAGACTTATATCGACGAAGTACCTATAGGTAAATCTGTAAGAGAGAAGCTCCAGGAACGGATAAATGATATTACTCATACATTACCGGATGATCTGAAAGATATTCTGAATCACGAATCTTGACATTACGATTGCTATATAAATATTAAAACTCGCTAATAATGATTCTGTTTAGATATAAACCGAAATCGTAAGCATGTAAATGGCGAAACTATAGACTAAAATATGTCCAAGCATTGCTCTCTTTGTCGATATATGTAAACAAAATAATACGAATGCAAAAATAATGGATGAAATAACTAAAATATCTAGAAATCGTGAAATTATAAGGACATAACTACGTTAACGTATTCTCACGAAAACTTATGTTTTTTTAAAGTTTTTTTTACTTTCTGTTTAAATACTCTTAAGATGGATAGGAACAGTATCGTGCATCTTTAACGTGTACCAGAAAGAGTGATACAAAAGTCAATACGGGTGCGAGAAATACTTTATAGGTGCAATTATACACATAACGACTTATGTACTCACGTTAGTATCCATAAATTAACAAAATGTTACATGTATTTGCTACAATATTTTCTCACGAATAAGTACGACTTTTTGTAATGATTTACAATTCAATCTCGTATACATAACAATGTTTCTTCCTATTTGTTTCGGATTTATTCACGAAGAAGATATTTTTTATTCCGCGTATAGTAATAAACATAAACCATGTGGAAATGTAATAGAAAAGAAGAGCATGGATTGCTGTATGTACATATACGTTTGATGTGAGATTTGTAAATATTGATATGAATGATGTATGTAATAAAGATTTATTTTAATAATATCATTGTAATATTTGCTGCCGGGATCTTTATATAATATTCTTTACACAAGTTTTATTTTAAGAATTTACTATTTTAACGATATTTTTTACAATTAAATAAATTTTAACAAAATAATAAGTGCAAAAGCAAATCAGAACATGTGGAAACTAAGACGAGATATAGTAGCACAATAGTTTTTTCCACTTACCTCGAAGGCGATAATGCAGCAGAGATTCTATGTACGAGGAAGAGGAGACACGATTGACAGGTAGAACGAATATAAAACGCCACCATATTTTCTTCCAATTTTATTTCTCACAAGGTACACGACCTTTATTGTTACATTCCGCAATTATATTAATTAATTTCTTAATAGTTCCGGAATTTTAATGTTTCCGCCCTTACACTCTCGGTAGTTATTCATTAATATATTATCATACTTTCAATGGAGTCAACAACATATATATTTTTTTTTATTTATTTTCATATGTATATATGTATATATATATCATTTATATATACGTATCGGGTGTATGTTCAATCCTTACGAGTGAATGCACTGTACCATAGGAGCTTTATTACACAATTCACAGAGTCGTTTCGAGATAGGGGGATTGCCGAAGTACACCATATATTATATGTATGTATATATGTATAGAATGATTTCGTTTGGCCATGGAATCATTCGTTACGTCTCGAATCATTTATATATTTTGATGTTAGTTTCATTTCGTCAGAGAGAAAGACGTTCGTTCGTCGATATTACTAGATCCAGAATCGGTTCTTTTGTACATCCCATCATCGTTTGTTGACGATGAACGGGGTCTCGTTTTGTTCGTCGAAGAATGTACTTTCTCGCGTCTCAGTCGGGGTAAGAGGACAGAAAAATCTATCTCGTCGTTTCACGAGCTTTTCAGCGAACAGAATCGTAGAACAGATATAATAGGTCGCCAACGAAAGACTCAACGGTCGCGACAGAACTTACAGACTCGGTGTGGCTTCGAGAAATACACGATTACCGTTTCGGGAATATTATTTTTAATCACATGTCTGTTCGTTCTTCAGAGATGGGCAAAATTTTCAATCCGGATCATATATACTTCGAATCAGAAATTTTTATTCGGAATTATTCGCTCTTTCATTTGATTTTCACACTCCGTACAGTGTTGACATCGTGGTGCATCTTTGAAAATTTATATTCATTCGAGTTTCTGGTGAAAGGATAATAAAAAGTTCATTGCTACGTCTTTTCCTCTTCGAATTAGACCAAAATATGGAAATAATAAATTTGAAACAAATACACATAATTTGTGAGTTTCTAATAACTAGACTGAGGATTTTTATACAGAATAATAATTTGTCTCTTTCAATAATACGAACAAGTCGAGAACAATGTAACTATACATTCTGAAATTCTTTTAATAAAATCCGCAGTCTATTAATAACAATATTTTATTTCCAGTTTTGTTCTTCATAAATAATCGGAATGTTTACTCGAATGAACACGTGGCTCTATATCGGTTTTGATCGGTAATTTGTTTTAATAAACTTTTGCCCATCTTTCACCGGTTGTAGGCAGACGCGCGTGTCTCGGTCTTCCATCGACTCCGATGAACTTAGGCCCGAATCATTTGCGACACCTTAACATTAATATAATATATATTCATATATATATATTTATATTTAATATAACATGTATACATCCACCTAACGACTAGTGCGAATGAAAACACTTTCACAGCGAGCTTGGGTGAAAAGACGCGCACGCGGTGAACCAGCGCGTTGAGTTCAGAGTTAAGTATCTCTCGGAAAAATGATCTCCTCCTTCCGGTTCAGTTTTCTTGTTGTTCGAAGCGTTCTCCGCTGAACGAGAATTATGCATCTCTAAATAAGTACTGCTCGCAGTTCGGCACTCGGGAAGAATCGACGAAAGATCTGGACTCAACATAGTGGCGCACGCAAAACGAACGTCTCGACGGGATGTGCAACGATTTCGCTTGCAAATGGTGTTCTATTTTGGCTTTTCTTTTCTAACTTTTGGGTGGCCGATCGCTGGTCCGCAGCTCTAAATCGTTACTCTGAATATCAACGTATGCACGTTAATAGAGACACCTGTTAAGCGTTCCATTCCGTTGTTGAATGAACTTTAATAATAACAAATAAATCCATTCAGCTCGGTTACGTTCACCAGAAATCTCGTTTTCGAGTTTTCACTGTAGTTTCAAAATGAAATATTCCAATACAAAGTAAATGTATCAATTCATACCATTCTTCCATTTTCCTTTTCTTACAAACACTTATTCAACACGTTCGCTACCACCGTCATATCTGTAACGTTCACAATTTCGCAATTTACTTAAAGATAGTTAAATTAATCTTATATACACCGTAATATATTTAGACTTAACTTTCTTCTACTAAATTGCTTTGATATTTCGTAAAAGAGGTACATCGCATTCAACAAGGAAGATAAGCAGCGAAATAAATGCTGGTAGCGAACACATTAAATCTTATTCAAGCATAATTACATTTAACAATGGAAATCTTGAACGAAACATTTTTTTTACCGGTGACTCGCGTTTCAAAATAGATCAATCCTCAGCCACCCTCAAGTCAGGGTCCGCTACCCCATTAACTGCATCTCTCGACTTTCGTTTGCGCAACAATTTCTCACCCCTTTTCTCTGTACATCGACGATCAAGGATTTCGTTTCCGTTGTTCGATTTCCAGCGCGTGTCCACGCGAAAAAAAAAACACCGACAGCCTTCATGTACAATAGGGGTTGCTTGCGTCACCCTCGCCAGAAACTTGCCGAAACTTTAATTCGAGTAATTTTGAACAACGATCATTTATACGTGGGCGGCGACGTTTCATCATGGCCGCGGTTTTCACTCGATCCACAAATTGTTGTTTTGACCCAGTTCCGTTTGCTCACAGCGGAACTTATTGGACGGCATGTCGCGCAGAGAAAATCATGTCATGAGGAAGTGTTGTTACTGTCTGGAACGACTGTAACGCGCGGCTCGAACGCTATCGATTCGCCGACATTTTCTTTCAGTGCCCTGTGTGCATCCTCGCTGTTGTTGCTCCTGCAGATCTTTCTTTTTCGCGTGGACCTGTCGATCTCCAATCGTATACTCAACGTCAGCGCGGTACAACAAATTGGCGAGTTTAACAAAAGAACGACGCAAAGCTGCGCATCCACCAAAGGAAAAGAACCGTCGTCGCTGTGTAGCTCGCTTCTGTGAAAACTCGAGTATGTACTATTTTTTTCAACGTTCAGTCGTTAAACATAACGCGATATACTCGTACGATTCTTTCCCCGAAGGCATGAACAAAATAACTAGAAATATTTCTGTTGAACCGAATTGATAATTCTATCGATACAGTTACTTCTTTGCAGAAATTAAACGTTTATTTTGAAACGTCTCGAACTGTTGACTTCAGAAACTCAAGCAAAACTTGGCTCTACAGCGTTTCCTCGGTGAACGCGGAGCTCTATCATCGACGCAACATTAACAATATAATTATACAAATATTTTCCATCGATCTTTACAAACTTCTTTCTCCGCGCGCGTTCGCGGACGCGCGCGGACTGGTTGCGGGGTAGATCGCGATCGCTCGAGTCGAGTTTAATCTTTGGCAAAGTCCGCGATAACGAAGACAAAAGCACCCCCGACCACATCGGGGGCCGGTTTTAAGCGTCCGACCATCGAGTGCGTTTGTAAAAATAAATCCGACGATACACGTCGATCCGTTCGAAACGGTGTCCTTCGGCACACGGCAGTGTAACAATGTCGGAAAAGTCCTCGATCCTTCATAAAAAACCCGATGAAGACTTGAACGCTGAAACTTTTTCTCTCTTTCTCTCCCTCTCTCTCTCTCTCTCTCTCTTAATTCTTTTCCCATTCCACGTCATCGAAGTGTTCACAATATTCCGTAGCACAGTGCATTTCGAGTATGTTTTGTTAAATTTTTTTACGCGTCGTCGTTTTCAAGAGTATCTTTTTTAACGATCGATATTATTAAAAACGAGAAACGTATTGAAATTTGTCATCTGTTTTTTTCCTTTTTTTCTCTTCGTTCGTTCGTTTATTATTATTTCTCTTTGTAATTCTTAGATCGTCTCCGCGACCGAAGACGAGTCGTTCTAACAATTGACATAAGTGTGGCGTTAAGGTTCGGTTTCCCCCTTTCTTTTTTGTCGTGTGTTTTTTTCTTTTTTCTCATTTTTGTCTATTTGAAAAATTTCGTGTGCACACCCGTCCACCGTTCGCTAGAGATCCACAGATCATCGATGGATGGAATCGACGGAGGTTCGAGAAGCGAGATCGATCGGCGACGAAATTTATGGCTCGGCCAACGGGCCCGCGAAAAGACCCTTTCTCGTTCCCTGTCAGTCTTTCTCTCCCATTATTTTCCCTCTTCTTCGGCATCCTCGACGTGCTCGAGCGTCGCAAGAACGCGTGATGTTGAGACACCGAAGAAGACGAAGTTAAGAGGAGACTTTATTTCTCTTTTTCTTTCGTTATCTCGTCTCCTCCTCCCTTTCATCTTCTTCCTATTCAACGACCGTCCGAGACAACCCCCTCGTCTCCAACCACTTTTCGGATTTTTCACCGTCCCCTCCCTGCCCCCCTTTGCCAATGTCGCTCAACAGCCACGCGTTCTTGACTCGAATGGTCGTATCTGTACTTGATTGTCCGATTAATCGACTAATAGGCTATTGACCGAGTTTCCGTGGGTCTTTGTGGATGTTGCAGAAACGTTTTGCTGTTCAAGGTTGCCTCACTCTCAGCGGGAATCGAATTACTATTTGTCTTCGATGTTGTCCTGCACATATTGTAGATCATTAAGCGGTCGGACTGGAATCTCTCCTGTATAGGACAACGGTTATTGTATTCCTTGTGATATTACGATAAGCGGTGCAATGTACACTTGGAGGAGCTATAGTTTCGGAGCTGAGAGTCTCGGTTAAATGATATTTCAGATATCATGCAAGCATGGTGTTAATATTTTTAGAATTAGTTCGATTAGACTGTAGATTTCAAATAGATTCTGCTAATTAGAGTAAAGGGTTAATATGGTAAAAAATGGCCTGGGACTAAATTGAAAAACTGATGGACCATTCGATTAGGGCATCAATTCATACTGTGTAGAATTTTAACGTTATAGTTCGATAGTGGCGCGATTAAATGGAAAAGATTCATTTTTCGCCTATTTTCTCCATTTAGTCGTATGTAAAATTCTGAAAAAAATCTCACAGATGCCGAATACCCGGACACACACGCTAATTAATTCGAGACGTCATTTATATTTTTACGGTATCAGTGTACAGGGATTGGTCATGAATGTTCATCAGATCTTGCTCGAGGTGTGCCGTGGTTTAAAAAAATAAAAGCCGTTTTTTTCGACGCATTTCCGCGAAAAATTAATGCTTAACAGTGCTAATATATACAAACAGAATACATGAAATATAAAAACTAATTTTACATTAGATTTTCGCGGAAAGAACGTCGGAGAAGCGGTGATTTGATTCTTTTTACCACGGTGTACCTCAAAAAAATTTGTAATAATTCCTGAACAGTAATTGTACCTATATAATGATATTTCAAAATTATAAATGTTGTCGTCCTTAAACTTCAATGCGAAATCTGCGTTTTCCACTTTTTTGCGGGGTTCCAGATTTTCTACAACCAAGAGATTTCACTTAAAAATTTGAATTAATTACAGTACATGTATCTGGATGTTCGACATCCGTCAGATTTTTTCCAGAATTTTCGCATACGACTAAATAGGGAAAATGGGCCGAAAACTAGTCTTTTCCATTTCACTCCATAGTTACTCCTCAGCGGAGTAGGGTTAAAACGTGACACAACATTAATTTTCTTGATGCTCTGTGGAGTGGTTCATTAGCCATTTAGTTCGGTCCAAGTGCATTTCTGTCTGCCTTATCTGACACACAAATATAGAATTAACATTTCACTAAACGATAGTTCGATTAATCACGATTTACATACATACATGTAATTGCTTCTCAAGAACATTCAGATTACAAGACACAGGGAAATTATTAACAAAATCAATGATCCGAGACAATTGTTCGGTCTTGCACAGAACTTCTCCGAGGGTAGTCCAGAGATAAGATGAAAGTTCGGGAGTGTTCCACTGATGTCTGACATAAGCTCCGAAACTTTTAAAGTTTTCCCTACCGTGTCCTACATAGAGGTAGGTCTGGGTTTCGTGGAAATGCTATGCGGGGGCACAGATAGGACCGAACTTGCGGAAGAAGTCTCTACGAGCGAAAAATATCTCGATATAATCGTATGCCGTGGAAAGACTCGGTGGCCTTGGACAATTACATCGTCTCAGTGCGACTGTAGGTTCGTACGTGTCCGTCTACTGCCCTAGTGTTCTACAAATCTTAAAGTATTCGAACGATATAATGTTAGAGGTAGGTTCGTTCAACGATCATAAAAACTCTCGCCGGGATATTCAAATAAGAGAAGCGCTACATATGTTCGGCTACCTTGAACCACAGAACGCTCGGATTACAGTTCGAAGCTCTTAGGATAAGATATGTAAACGATACGATAAGGAACTCGTGCAACAACCTTAAACAAAAGTCTTTTACTCGGGCGTCTCAAGTTTTGCGCCGACCTCGAGCATGATCGATCTTACGAGCAACGCGGGCTTCTTCTCTTCCCTCCGTTAGGCTTGGCCTAACCCTCTCTCTCGACAAAGATGCGAAGAAGAGAGAAGGAAAGAGGAAAAGAGAAAAGAGGATCGTGCAAAAACGATCCGCGCGTCGCTCGCGTTCGCAATAAACTCGATGAATAATAAAAAATACAAAGCCGGTCTCCCCCCTCTCCCCCGCAGCCGATCTCGCGCTGTCCCCTCCAGGATCTCAATTGAGACACGACGAGATCGCCTCTGACCGGTCACAAAGAGAGGATCTCCCCGGCTCACTTGAGGTCCTCGTCGTCCTCGTTGGCTAGGAGGAGCTCGTCGATCTGCTTCTGCCAATCGCCCTTATCCATCGCGGCCGTGTCCTTGGCGGTCGCCGCGACGATGTTTTTATCCTCGTTGCTAGTTACTACCTCGTAATCCTTCAGCTCGGCTTCCAATTCGCGCTCCCAATCTTCTTCTGCGGAGATTCACAAGCAGCGTTGTAGCTATTTTCAAGCGGGCCACACGGGGTCGGTTTTCTCGTATTCGCGGGGGTGCGCGTCGATGTGTGTTGTGTCCCTATTGCGTGTCTTGTCTGTCTTTCTGCTCTGTTCTGTGTTTCCGCGGTGTATGTGTCTTTCTCTTTCTCTGTATGTACGTGTGCGCGAGTGTGTCTCTTGCGAGCGTGTTTTCGTGTTAGCGAAGTGTGCGAGAACGCGCGAACGAGAATCATGGATCCGTACTCAACGTTGGCACCGGCCGAGGTTTCAGGCTCGTGTCCCTGTTTCTTCGCATCGATCTCGCGACGCACGCGTCTTCTCCGTGTTTCCCGGTGTGCGAGAATTTAATCGTGTCTCGGTGTTAGTGTCAGCTTGGAGACGAAGCAGGAAGGGCAGGGGACAAAAACTCAAACCACACAAGGACGGAGAACCGAGAAAAGTGGGTTGAAGTTGAAATGGAATCGGGGGTAGGGAGTGGAGGGAAGAGACTCGACCGGGGTTAAACTCGCGACGCTTTTCTCTCCGGCTCTCTAATCTATTCCCGGGTGGCCACGTCGTCGGCTCTCGAAAGTTTGGAATTGACTGTACCACCGGACAAGCTTGATATATTTTTTTGTCTTCGTTTTTTTTTAATGGTAAGAAATTGATTCTCGAGCGATTTTCAACGTACACTTAACCCTTCGCGGGCGGGATCGAAACGAATGAGATTGCTCGAAGCAGGAGGAGAGAATTTATTACAGAAGAAAAAATATTTTTCAGTTATTCGGTCGTAGCATTTTTCTGTTGTTTTCGTTTTTCTGTTCGCTTCTAGCACACTATTGCGCGACCATAACGCCCTTGCTACATCTCCATCATTTCTTTTTGTTTTTTCGTTTTTTTATTTTTTTATAGCCTCCCCCTTTTCCGCGTCTGTTTGTTGTCGTTTTTTTTTGTATTTAACGTTAGGTTTTAATCGGTTCTTATATTTCCGGGGTGTAAAAAAAGGCGACGATAACGGTACACCGATTTTTGGAAACGATCTGTACGAACTATTCAACGAATCCCTGTCGGTCAAGGGTTAAATGCACAATGACACGTATACATTTTTATTATGAGCTGGTGTTACAACCATTTCCAAACTCTCAAACCTTCCTAAATTCTCGGATATCGTGGTTGTACCGTGACTTCAGCGTCGTCGGAGGCAACCCTGTCCGAGGGGATTCTCATCCGAAGTCTCGGCCCGCTATCTCCGACTCCCAGTGTAACAATCGGCGCCGAGATAGGTCGGATCGATCGATCGAAGTCGTCGGAGGAGGGGGGTGGGGGAGGGTGAAGGGGTGAAACCGTGCAGCCTGGGAACGCGATTTAAGTAATTGCGTCTCGGGGAGGAATTACGTGAAAGGGGCGAGCGTGTCCGAGCATCGACCGGGATCACAAAAAAATCTAGCCTCGCGAATCCGGAGCTGTCCGAAACCCTGAAACGTTTCAACCGTCGTCGACGGCGGCGCGAGCGAATTATTTTCGCGTGTCGACCCGCAACTCCGCTCCCACCCCCGCACGGCGAAACGCGATCCCCTTTTTTTTCTTCTTCCCTACCACTAGCTGGCAGCGTGGCACTCTCGTTCTTTCTCTTTCGCTCGCCCAATGCCACCCCCGCGTATCGATTCGTCTTTACATGCGCTCTCCATGTCGAGTCGACGTTCGATAGCCTCGCGAACGCCTATCGTGGCTCCAGTGTTGCACCCTCATATCTCTCTTTCTCACTCGTTCTCTCACTCTCTCTCTCTCTCTCTCTCGTTGTCGCACCATTATTAGTTTGTTGTATTCCAGTGAATGCCAGACTTTGATTACGGGTCGATGAATGAAACTCGGAAATACGGGGGGTTACTGCTCGCGTGTTAAATAACAACGGACCAGGCGCGACGCGGCGCGGCGGTCTGTAGCCCGCGGGCATCGTTTATTGCAACACAACGGAGTTGCTCTCGAAAATTATTCACAGGTCGAAGAACTAGGTTATTTTTGAACTGCTTGGGCAAACTCTCGGGCAAAGGTAGTTTCAGAATTTAATTATCGTTTTTCACAGAATCCGTTCCTGCAGTCCAATTACGCTCTCCTAACGTCAGTTTTTTGAAAAAGCAAATTGCTCGTTCTCTCGCCGTAACGTTGCGCCCCGGAACGGAAAATTATGACGGTACCGAGCGTGAACGGGTAACGCCGCTTACCGGCGGATAAATGCGCACACGTTCTCTCGATTTTCTAAAGAAATTCTTTTTTCCTGATCATCGAGAGACAAAGTGAAAGCAGTCGAACAAGCCTCGGAACTTCGACTCGTGTTCTCGGAAAAGGAACATTGTTTACAGCATAACGGGACGCTCGGTCTGAAATTAAACTCGACGATTCTTTGAGAAACGATGCAGCTATTTGCGTGAATGAAATTTCGATTACGTTTATCCTCCTGTGCCTTATTTATTCCAGGAATATTCGAGCCGAAGACACAATTCCCTAAAACGTTTTCCCATTTCGTACCGCAAAAACGTTTCTCTCTGTTATTTCATCATGTTTTTCCATTGTATTCTTGGTTATCTTTTATTCGTTTTTATTTTTTCTCTGAATTCGCATCGAATGCACCGGTGCATGTGCAACGTGCATGCGCATACGTTCGTTCGTACGCCGCTTGAGCAACCGTCCAAACGGAAAACACGGCTCCGCGTCAACTAATTCCAGATGTCGAGCTCATTTACGCCATTAAAACGTCCCCGCGTTCTACAACTCCCCTATCCTCCCCCACCCCGGAGCCGCCTGAATGCGATATTTCCCCTTTTTCTCTTTCTCCCTTTCTCTCTGTCTCTCCTGATTTTCGATCGTTTTCGTCGTTCGTTCGGGTGGACGAGCATGTAAACGGCAAACACCTCGTTTTTAATCCAATCGAGTAACTTGTATTTTGTATATTTGAAATCGGAAGGAAATCACTACGAGGACTACACCCACGAGAGACGAGACGAAATTACACCTCGATCCCACTTATTGTTTAAATCTTGTTCATGTAATTCTTGTTGTTGTTCTCTTTTTTTTTGTTAAAACACGTATTGTCATTCAACGAATTTTGTTAATTTATTTACTTGCGATTGTTTATTTTTTTTTGTCGTTTTTATTCTCTTTTTCTCTTAATTTGTTTACGTAACGCCTAGTAGATCTCTCTCTCTCTCTCTCTCTTTCTTTTGCATTCTTTTTCGGTATCAATTGTTATCTCTCTCTGCATCGAAAAATGTACGTACCCGGGAGCCCTTTGTCAAGAAGGTACCTGCAAACGAATTTGTCTACCATCTCTTTGCTTTTTGAAAATTTGTTTGGCTCTCCGCTTTCTCTCTCACGCTGTCTTTCCGATTCGTCCTTTCTTTTATCACGATATTAGTTCGAAGTAATATTTACTTATTTGTTTTTTTTTCACTCTTATTTTGTTTGTTTTTTTTTTGTTCTCATTTAATTTCTTAGTGTTCCTTAACAGTTTACAACACGGAGAGAATCGACAAGAGACAATAGTAATGAAGACAGACAGACGACAGACAAACGGACAGACATCCAGACATCTAGCCGAGTTTTCTTTTTTATCTCGTCTTTGTTGCTTGAGAGTTTTACTAAAGGAAAATTGCCTTCTTCCTCATGCACACGTTAACGCACGCGCTCTTGTCTCGCACTCGCTCGAAATTATTTTGTCTCATATACTCTCTGTTTTTATGCTCTCTCTCTCTCTCGCTCTCTCTCGCTCTTCCACTCACGCACACACTTTCACGCTCTCTGCTTCTTCTCTATCTCTTTCTTTCCTACTACCACCACCTCGTCCCACCACTACTCGCGTTTTTTTTTGCGCCTAGCGCTATCGGTTTACGCTTTTATCGCTTTTATCACGTTTCAAATCCAACGTAAGTACACCTAACACGCAGTTTCCTATCGCGGAAACCCTTCCTCTCTCTCTCCCTCCTTCTTTTTATTCATTTATTTTTTTTTTGTTTGTTTGTTGTATTTGGAACCCATTTAAACACCACCGAAAAAGTTATGACAGTTATTTCCTCTTTTTTTGTTACTTGCTTTATATTATCGTATATATGCATTTTTTTTTTGTTGACTTTTATCACGGAAAATCGATCGCGTAACCGGATCGATGTACACACTGACAACGACAACAAACACGTCGATAACATCGATATTTAGCGAACAAAGTATGGAAACGATCGCCACTACCCCTGTACAGATGGATCGATGTCGTCGGTTACCGCGAGATCGCGTCGACGCCAGGGATGAGTAATTTTCGACAAAAAAAAAACAATACGGACCGTAAAAAACCGAAACGAGAAACAAAAATAAAAAAAAAAAACAACGAAACGAGCGAGATCGAAGCCGAAAGACTCAACGGCGCATCGCGTTGCCGTTCGTTCGGGTCGATTCGAGCGAAGGGACTTGTTAGTTGATCGCGCACGAAAGCGAGAAAAACCATTACGGAAAAGAAGAAAGAAAAGACGAGAGAAGTGAAAAAAAAATTTAAAAAAAAAATAACAGAAAAGAGAATCGAGGGGGGAGAGGGTTCGAGGGGATCGTGGACGAGAACCGAGAAATCAACGTCGGTTTTCGAGACGGGTAAAGAAGCATGTCGTATTATTTTTTTTTTTGTCTGAGGGGTGTGCTTTGGATTATGCTTTTATCTGGGAGACTCTCCTCTTCTTTAGGCTGTTGACAAAAATAGAACGAAAAAGCGGTCGTTTAGTCACACAATTAAGGCAATTAAAGATTGTTAGACAACGGGGAAACAATGGGTTCGAAACATTTAACTAGGTAGCAACAACAGTTCAGCTACGTTTGTCAAGTATTAAAACTGAGAAGGTGTGTCGGCGGGGGTGGTTGCATGGGTAAAGGGAGGGGGTGTGGGTCGGTACCATAAGAACGGCGGTCTCCTACAGAGAAGCACACTGAGACAGGAAATTGGATAAGCTGCTCGAGAAACAGGGGTTAGACACAGACACTACGGTGACACAGACACTAAAACGTTGCGTGAAAAAATAGATGGAACATCGAGATCGAGTGTCACGTTAATTTACGTGTATACTCACGGGGGGATGTTTGCTTGGACACCGTGTCTTGCGCATGGATCACTTGATCCTGTGAACTGCCATTTTCTTTCTCTATTCGCTTACGCTGTCCGGTGAAAAAAAAAAAGAACGTTTTCTCTCGACATAATAAACTTTTTAATGGAAGTAGTTTAGGTTGCTGCGTTGTTCGACGGATTTATCTGCTTCAACTTGTCAATTCTCGTTTGGTAAAATTAGTACCATGTTCCTAATATGTTTAGAGCTAATGCAAACGAGAAGTAAGACATGGTGTCAGCGAATAATATTTTAGACGAAACTGGAACGGTTTCGAAGTCGAAAAAATTTAACACGATTAACTGGTTTTTTGTAAGTGAGAAAACATTAATAGATTGTAGCATTTATGTTAAAAATGAGTAGATCAGGTTAGAAATGTTTTATTTTGCATTGCATTCCGCAGTCTACATATGAAGATCAAATTTGTAAATAAAAATCTATTACAGTTGTCGATCTAATTCTTTATTCTGTATAAAAAGTATTAACTTGATCATATAACAAAACCATTAGTTTAGGAGATATTTTAACTTCCAGTATGCAAAGTGGAAAAATCTGAATTGCTAAAATTATATTATCTTTTAATAATGTATAATTCCAGAACAAACTTGTCTTTCGCTATCATCTATGCACCCACTCACAAAAGACCTAATCAGGTAAAATTCTGCCAACCTCGCAACCATTAAATTCTTTTCTAAAACACTTTTCAGTTACGTGCTTCGCTCAACGTACCATGTAGAAAACAGAATTTTTGACCGACGATAAAAAGATTGTCAGACTGCAATTTCATTAAAGTGAAAATGTTTTTTTCTCCGCAAAATGAAATTCACGCCGGAGGCACGTTGACAAAAAATTTCAGTTTCTAGCGGCAACCTACACACGCTATCCGCATCTTTTCAATTTCAATAGAAATTTCATAGTCTGGTTATCAAAATTGAATATTCATTATTTCCGGCAGCGAATAGAGACAGAAAGGACGCGTTCCTCTCCGAACGTATTTCTTGCTCAACAAAATTTCGTTGGTGGTCGTAACGGAACAATGCGCGAACATCTCTCCGAGCTTTTCGTAGTTTATCAAGGTGTGTAATATCAAAAAAAAAAAAGAAAATTTCGAAAAACGTGCACACGTATTCTTCGGGGTAATCGATCGGGAATACTGCACAGTTCGCATCCGTGGATCGCCGGGACTTCGTGACACAAATCCTCTTATTATTTGCGCTTGCATCTCTCTTAAACGTCAACCAGTTTATTGAATATTATTCATGTTCTTATATTTTTAATTTACTAAGAAAAGGAGTAACTTGCACCGATGAGCTCTGTTATCTGTTCAAATTTTGTAGAGAAGTCTAAAAACGATTTCACAGCAATTAGAAACAGCTTCCAAAGTGATTCCATACGAATTCAGTTTCTATTTGCTTCATTTTAAAAAAATTTGTAATTATATACAATTTCTGCCTTGGAATCAATTTTACAAGATTTCTGAACTTCTTTCATCAAGCGTGTTTAATTATAGACTCATGAGAGAAGCTTTCCAACTATTATGTTCACTTATTAATGAACCTTTGACAGATTGCTCTTCTCATCGGAAAGATAATATTAACAATTAAACTGGCACTTTTATTGTGTTCTCTCCACTAATTTTTCCATGACAAATAACGAGTCTGACGAAACAGTGTGCCGACAGTAGTGTCAACGTATGGTACAATTAACACGAGAAAAATAGTGCAGATAACACAGGCATAGTATACCCAAAAATTTCCAAAAAATCAAAGCGCGACATCAATATTGTGACGTCAGATAATCCGCCAATTGCTTCGATCAATAATTTTACGTTTCACGTATTCCGTTTCTTTAGAAGATAAAGTATTTTTGTGTTAAATAAAAAGCGTTCAACTATATCCGTGCTTCTAAATGAGTATTAAATTACGTTAGAGTTCAAATTTATCATAGTGGCAGCTATATTTATCCCTTCGTATTCTAAAATCTGAATAAAATTCATTACAAAAACGAATCTGACCAACGTGGTGCTTTACGTGTTAAGGCGAATTTAAGTGTAATTTGGTAGAATGTAGGGGTCAGCGGGTGTCAAAGCCATGTTCGTGTCTACTATCTTCGAAACTATTGGACAGAGTATCGACGTGCACGACCCGGTACCAGAATCTGTCAAAAGCTCATTAAGAAGTCGGCGCGGCGCACGGGGCCGTCGGATTGACCAATATCGGGTGCAACTTTATCGCGATTCGCGCGCTGAATTTCGATTCTTTCGCGGCTTGCCGAAACACTGTAATCGCGCAGATAACACCGAGGTTAACGGTGCCACGAGCGCGTCCCGGCGTTTTCCTGTTCTGCGCAGTCGTCCATCGCAAGCAAGGTTAACGACGACCAACGATCACTAACCTTTGGGCGGCTGCATCCCCAACTTTTTCATGCCTTCCCGGACCTCTTCGAGGTCCGTGTCCGAGACCCTCATGCTATCAGACACGAATTCGTGGCCTGGCGAATCTGCCAGCGCGTTGTTACTGATGTCCGTCACGGTTCCGCTGGTTTCCTGGCCAGTGGTCACTTGAACTGTGCGCAAGACAACACTCACGGCTAAACTAGAAGGGTCTGGGGAACTTCCTAACGCTATACACGAAGCCGGCTAACGGCTTTCTAGCGTCGCTCGTTTTTTTTTTTGTTAGTTTCGTTTTTTCTATTTCTTTTTTGTGTTCGTTTTGCACCGCGGTTAGCCGTTCTTTGTGTTCACGCGCGCGGTCGACTGCACGTCTGACGTATGTATTTACGTATGTATGTATGTACAAGAACCCGCCGCACTTCCGTTCGCGAACGATAAAAATAAACAGAGCCAATTTGTTCAATATTTGCCTTTTTAATATTTAGTTTTCGGCTCCGGGCTGCCGGTCGAACCGGGACAATCGACGAGACAATTGCATCTATTGGTGTAAATAATAGCGCGAGGCTAGGCACACACGAATCTTTCAACTCGATTCCATTGGATTATTCTGTCGTTGAAATAATTATTGTTCGGTTCGAACTAATTTTACCACGTTTTTTTACTTCGTGAGAAGACGTTGGACAGAAGAAATGTTTATTTTTCATAAAGACTCGCAGTTCTTGGCAAGACCCTCAATTCTATAATGTTTTTAATATTTAAAAACAATAGCAATTTTTGAATACTGAAGAAACTGAAACACGAAACACGATACAAGAATAATGTCTTCAGAGATTTTTTTCTATTTCAGACTCTTGCACAAATCAGTGTACACGAAATATCCAGGTGTTTCACACTTCGCTCGATAATTTTCCAAATTCAATAACAGAGTGATCCTTTCAGATGCTGCGCCCCGGTCGGGAACTTCTTCGAAAAGAGTAGTTCCCGCGTTCATTTGATTACCGCTCGCGGCGACTAACTTGTTTAATTTGAAACGCGAAACATTATCAAGCCGTCAAAGTCCGCGGATTCATTCAACTTGGGCCAAGTATTCGTAGAAGTGCAGCGGGTCGTCGAGTTCGAGTTGCCGATGAATGGAATTGCGAGGAGCGAGTTTGCCGGTCGAAGACCGTTGACGGAACGGTTGAAAGTCACTCGGAGAGGACACTCGCGTCGGATCATTTCCAGAACTCATCGGTCACTAATACTCCAGGCCTTCTACTGCCCCTGGCAAACATTATCCCATAGAACAATCATTGTAATTATTTTTCAATGTGGAAACTATTTTCGTTAACCCTGGAACATCACACTTATCTTTTGAGTCATTATAATTAATGACGCTATGGGTTTCTGAGACCCAACAGTGCAGTTCCAGCCTAAGATAATATTTCACCCTTGTTTTACAGTTTAAATCGACAAATATATTTCATTTATAACGTTATATTTTGAAGAAATATTATAGGTACATTTACAACATACAACAATGGGTGAAATCTCATAGTTATGAAAGTGGTTTAAGTCAAAATTTAAAAAAAAATCAATTCATCAATTATCGCAATGTAATTTTTGCCATTATAGTGTTTGTTATTTCCACATTATAACATCTCGAAACAAGAAGTACATGACTCAGACCACTTTCATAATTATGGGCTTATATGTTGACGCGATGCGACTATTACCGAGGTGTGTACGAGGCTTAATATCATAATCGCAATTTTGATCGAATATTTTCTGCCAGGTGGCAGTAGAGCGTTGGCCTTCCCGGGAGATTGCATAAAATTCGGTGTTCCTTTCCATTCCTTCTCTTAGTGCGTTTCATCCCCTTCCGACTCCACGGTCTCCGAACGTGACCATTGTTTTATGTAGAAGGCCAGATCGACCCATCCTTTTTCCAACGTACTGGCGCTAATTTTCTGACCGACCGGTTATCAATATTTTATCGGGAATTATCGTTTTACCCCGAATTGACGTTGCATCTATAATTTTGACACATGCGAGGGAATACCGATAGGACTTTAATCAGCCGTGGCCCGATAATTCTGACCACGACACATTGCTCATTTTCGTCCGAATACTATACAGGGTGAATTCGATAAAACAGAACACCTAAATATCTCCGTTACTTTTCGTTGTACAAAAAAACTTCGTAGGACAAAGTTACACTGTTTGAAGGGCCACATATAACGGTGTAAGGGAAAACAAAATTTCAAGGTCATTTTTACGAGATTTCAAGGTTATCTATGTTTTTTAAATGGAATGATATATTTTCGTTAACGTAATGTTGTAGCTGACAAAATAACGAATTCATTCAAGTGACCTTCAACCCAGAAAAATGGTATAAATAAAATTCAACGTGTAAGATTCATTTGATGTATTTCTGTTACGCCAAATGTTCAAAAATATTCCCTTGAGCTGCTATACATTCATTCAGCCGTGAAGTTACAGAACGTACTGCTGTGTAATTCATTTCTGAGGAAATCGACGCACAAGCCTGGACGATTCTTTCTTTCATGTCGTCTATAGTCGTTGGTGGTTCACTATAAACATCGTCTTTCAGTTTTCCCCATAGATAAAAATCAAGGGGTGTAAGGTCTGGTGAGCGAGCTGGCCATAATACGGGTCCGTTACGTCCAATCCAACGATTTGGAAACTTGTTATTTAAGAATTGTGTTACGACACGGGAAGAATGGGCCGGACATCCGTCATGTTGATACCACGTATTTTCACGAATGTTCAAGGGTGTAGTTTCCAGGAGAATTGGTAACGATTCTCGTAAAAATGCAATGTATTTTTCTGCATTTATTGTTGCGGTAATAAAGTGAAACCCATTTATTTGGTTATCAAGGGATGTATTTTTGAACATTTGGCGTAACAGAAATACATCAAATGAATCTTACACGTTGAATTTTATTTATATCATTTTTCTGGGTTGAAGGTCATTTGAAGTTCATATTGTGTTACATGCACGAATTCGTTATTTTGTCAGCTACAACATTACGTTAACGAAAATATATCATTCCATTTAAAAAAACATCGATAACCTTGTTACGTATGAAGAACAGATATCATAAACATACTACATCTGTTTCAATATCGTATCTGGCGGGAAACGCCCTAGACAGCCCTTCGTTAACCTAGTCCAGACACCTAATGGAATACAGTAAAAAACAGTATGACGTACGACATTAGATAAGCAACACACCACCCTATTCATTCTCAGGGTATATAAACCCTTCGATCCTTCCTCTCGTCGGTCAGAACTAGTAGAGTCACGGGCAAAGTAACGTGTCATACTGTTTAGAGTAACCTCAGCAAGATAGGGCTAAAGTTCCCTTTCGGATCAATTCAAGCATTTAGACTCCGTAAAAATTCGGTTGTAAGTCTTTTTGTACATTTAAGGTTTCTCGAGACCCCGCATTGCCAGTGCGTCACCAACAGGCATTCGATTCACTAAGAGCACACTTTTAATCGCGACACTACCAATTGTAAACGAACTATATATACACAGAATATATTCTTGTTGTTTGGTAACTCGCGTAATTTAATAAACCCTTAATTATAATCCAACAATCCTAATCTAGTAATTGAACGTTCCCACACGATACAATCTTACCGCTCGAATTGTATCTATTTAAAATTATAAAAGTTACGAGGCCCTACTAACATTCCTTGCGGCTCCCCAATTACGCATTGGGTTCGTCCGCGCACCTAATTAACAAATTGAATCCTCATTCCAAAAAGAGAATAAACCCCTCGCCGGCCTATCGCGTTGCTCACGGCCCTGGCTCGTAACAACCTTGAAATCTCATAAAAATGACCTTGAAATTGTTTTTTCCCTTACACCGTTATATGTAGCCCTTCAAACAGTGTAACTTTGTCGTACGAAGTTTTTTTGTACTACGAAAAGTAACGGAGATATTTAGGTGTCCTGCTTTATCGAATTCACCCTGTATAACCTGTTAATCTTTCTAGAATACAGTGTTGCGGCGTCGTGATCACTTTCGCGAGAGGAAATGCGATGGAACGGTGTACTTGGTAACGTGATTAGACCGTGGACGTTTATGGTCAACGGGCTGAATAAATTTCGATCTTCCAATAGCGTCGGAATTGTTTAATCCGTTAGCTAATCTGTAAATGGCTTGCACGTTCAAGTGCATGAATGATTTTTGAGGAAACTAAACATGTTATCTCTCTGTCCTATTAGGTCGACTCGCGCTGGCCGGCCGGGTGGGGGTAGTCGAGACGTAGATCGGTTATCCCCACTACCGCGCCCCGGTCCCTCGTCCGGACAGGTCCGGACAGGACTCGTTCTGGCCGGTCGGGTGAGGGTTGCCGATTCTACGTCGTCGACTCTCGGCGCACTGTTGCCAGAATTAAACCAAAAAATTCTATTTCTATGGTAATACAATCCAGAATCCTGTCATTCATCGATCAAATATATTGATTATAATAGGACTGATTTTGATCGAGTTTATTTAGAAAAAGCTATGTTCGTTTAACGTTATTCTTAAAAATCTTACATTTCGTATACAATATATTTTTATGATTCAACTATGAAAATGTTGTATTACTTCCTTGTGGAAATACAGCTGCGACACGAACGGTATTTTTCCCATGAAAATCATTTTGTACGTTTTAGTGGAAAAGTTTTACTTTTCTTCTTGAGAATAGTAGTTGTGACATAAAACGGGCTTTTTCGATGGAAATCGTTCTGCTCGCGTTCATCAAAATGGTCTGGTTTTTGTTTGAAAATGTCACGGGGAGGAGGTAATATTTTCTTCTTTTTATTAATTTTCTCGTTAAGAAAAATGTAATGAAAGCCACGTGAATGGAACGTTGCGAGTGAAACTGGCAATAGAGGGCCCGAACATTTGTTACAAGGTTCTGTTTCGAGCTGAAAGCGGCTGTAAGAACCTCAGAAACAAATGGCCTATAAAGCTGCACTTTATCAAAACTTTTTTACTCGATCTGTGGCGAGGATACAATTCGGAACGTTTTTATAACATTCTGCAATCATTGTGAGTGTTCTATTTATATGTATATTCCCTTCCAATACATATTATTTCCATAATTAAAATCTTACCAATAGTTGTATAATATTTTACAATACAAATATTTGAAATGCAAACAAATTTTTAAACAATTTACCAGAATTTTATTTTTTCTTCTTAACTGTGTGTTAATATATGTATAAAGATTGGTTTCGAAAGAAGTAATTTGTTCTCAATATTTATTACAATAAAACAAAAAATTATAGTAACAAATAGGACTTTTTCAAACAATTTCACGTAATTATGTTGCATGGGAAATTTCTTTATACATTTTTCGACGTAATCATACAAATGTATGAGGAAAAATGAAAATGGTTTTATGAAAAATCTATTCTATTCTATGAATAAAAAAGTTTTCCTTTCCATGAACTTATAAAACAATATTTTAACTGTGTATGTGTAACAGTGTATTCTAGAACTTTTATGGAATATCAAATTTAATTTAAACAGCCTAAATCCGCTCGTAAAATCTCGTATAAACATCCACAGTCAGTCGTTAATCAAAGTTAAGACTGTTGACTTTTGCGCAACACTGCCAGACAAGATATCGCAAACGGGGGTGTTTCTCATGAGACAAATGCGCCAGTACGTTGTTCGCGTCTCGTCCGGCGACGGATGAATCTACTGGTCGCATAAAATTCTGAACTGTGCCATGCAAGGAGGGTTTCATCTCGAGAAACGTCGCCGGGACAGATCGCGGATCAGGCGTAAACGGACGACAGCGCTCGTAAACAACGCGTTGTTTCAATTCCATCTCTCTTTCGTTTTCAACGCCCGCCCCGTGTCCTTGTGTTCGTTTACCAGCGACGTTCTCGATGGAAACAACGGGTTTTAAGTCAAGCAGCATCGAACTGCAATGCAAACTAGAAGGCAGCGCTTACGGGAGAACAAACGAAAAGGGCGTGTTTACATTGCAACCCTCTGATCGACTCTTTTGAATGCAACCTCGACGGTGTCGCCGGGGCGCGACGATACTCAAACATTCTCGATAACTGTCATCCATCCATTCAAACCACACGACGTTCAAGTCTGTTTACGTAGAATTTTTTATTCAATTTTGCGACAATGGCCAAATGCAAATAACCTCATTTGTCGGTGCAATGAAAATTTCAATATCCCTCAATAACATTATATATTTCTAATAAATTTTAAATGCCGGTGATTATGAGGGCGAAGTGAGTCACGTATTATTTCTTCGAGATATGGTAAACAAATATTTTACCATGTTAAGATATAATACATAATATTTTATTTCATTATATTAGTAAGATCAATCGACGTAATTTAGCAAATGTCAATTTCTTTCTTCGAAACTTTGACTGATAATCATAATCACCGGCATAAGTAATACAGAAAATAAGTAACTTAAAATTGTAAAAATCTCTGCAATAAGGTCTGTCCGAAATATAGTAATTCTAGTAATTCTCGAAAGAATTTGTTTTTGCGGAAGATTATACTTGATGCTGTGTCCTTGTGTCTCGAGAATGGTCCTTTTTCATTCATTGCGTAAAGAAATGAAAACCAAAGGTTGTGCTCGCCGAGGAAAACGAAATTTTACGACAGACGATGCACACGGCTTTTAGCCTTTATACCTGTTATTCCATTATCCTTTCATTTTACATTAGATAAAGTATGGTCTTTTACGATCAGCAAACCGCTGCAATTTGATGCTTCGCTTACAAACTTGGAGTTTAGCATTATTGTCTGTTACACATTCTTTTTCTATATTTTTGCTATAATAGTCTGAAAAGCGAGCTGTAAAATTTTCTCTATGATTTCGACCAATAGGAATTTTTTAAAAAAATTTTTTCACGTCAGCTAAGAAACTATCCCTCTAGCATCTCGGAAAAAAATGAAAGTCGCGTGGTTCAATGTTAAGGGAGTTATCGTCTTTTATATCGTCTATAAAGGAAGAATGAAATACATGCTTCCTCTTTTCTTGTAATATCGGCAAACGAAAAAGGAAGACAACGTGAATCTTGTCCGAGGCGTTGACCGTTTCAAACAAGTATAAAAATAAAGTAGAATAGACGGGATTTGCGAAAGAGTCGATCAGGGGGCTCGATTATGCATCGATATAATGCATCGTGCGGATAATACCGTCTAAGCGTGGGTAATTGAGGTTGGTACTAGTAGAAAAGTTTACCTTCGGGTTGGTTCACGGAACCAGCCAGGTTCCCGCTGTTTTCTGCTTGGGCCATCGCGTTCAGCTCGTGGCTCTGTCTCAGAACCGAGACCCGGTAGAAATAATTCCGCCAGAAATTCTCTTCTGATAACCTGCACGACAGGTAAATTAATTGAAGCGTGAAACACGCCGGCGAGAGCCCGATACGCGGGTTGCGATTTACCGTAATTAGACACCGGTTCGGAAATTGCCAATTAACGCCAGTCACCAAAGCAGACCGATTTAATTTAGGCCGGTAATTAATTGATTCGCAGACGCACGTGAGGGCCAAGTTTTCTCGCTCCGATCCAGAACTGGATACGGATCGACTACCGAACTGTTCCGGATCATTGGGGTATCGGTATAATCGTCGTCGTCGTCCCCCCCCTCGCCCCTCCCTTTATCGCTATCGCGGCCGAAGTAAGTTTGCGACTGGCGTTCAATTGTCACCGTTTCTAATTAATCCGCGTAGAGATACGCTCGACGCAGATCGAATTGCATTCCGATGCAACGCGGTTTGATTCCCGCCATTTAAACAGAAACTTAAAAACTTTCACCGCTTTGTTTATGCGATAATATGAAAACTAAATTTTTTTTTTAGATATTCAAATTTTTAAAACAGTTCCATAGGAGCGCGAGCTTGCTTTACGAAGCGGTTGCACTTTACGACTGTAACAATTCGATGTTACTAATTGTTGTTCCTGCTATTTAAACGTCGAGTTGCTTCGAAAAGTAAGCTTACAAACTTTCACTGCTTTGTTTATGCGATAATATGAAAACTAAAATTTTTTTTCTAAATATTTAAATTTTTCAAACAGTTCCATAGGAGCGCGAGCTTGCTTTACGAAGCGGTTGCACTTTCCGAGTGTAACAATTCAACGTTACTAATTTTTGTTCCGATACAAACGTCTCAATAAGAATTCTATATACTGTGAAGATAAAAATCGTTCTGAACGGATTTAATATGTGACGTTTATTTTATCAAGAAGTTTGTACGTGTTTGGAGGTAGCGCGACGAAAAAGAAAAAGATACTTACTCTTTTGGTACAAGGTTGTACCTCATAGTTTCCAAATTGGGATCCAGAGCAAGGGTGGCTTGTGCCATCGCGAGTACACCTTCGAAGTCCCACGCGAAATCCACACCCTCGGGCGGAGGCCTCAAGAAGTTACTTTTGTCCTGGAAACAATGCTCCCTTGAATTATGCATACAACTCCGTCAACTTCCGTCGCGCGGAGTTCTGAACGCCGACACATGGTTCAACGACAGTCATTGGCCGGTCACGAAACTGACCAGCGGTGTCAGGAAACTACCACCGCTGATAAAAGTCCACGTCCAATCCATCAGACCTGTCCAAATTCTACCTTCTGTCACCGAGATTATTTCTGGCAAGCGACCATTGCACATTTACTCGACATTTTCTTCTAATAATTATTATATTGGCGTGTAACCGTTATGTAACCTTTGGTCACAACTAACTCAACACAAAAATAAAAAACCCTGTTTTTTTATAGAAAAATTAAATTCAACAATTCATTTTATCGGCTACCCCCACTATCGCACTCCGACGGCTGTCCGAACCTGTCGCGGTAGGTCTCGAGTATGCCCCGCAGTGGAAGGGATAGTTGTTTTTCTTAGATCGTACAGTTCTCATTTTCTTATAAATAATATTCTTTTTTGGTTTCCCCAGGACATCTATTTATTAATCTTCGTTCTAAGACAGCCTAATTCAATTAAAAAATTGATTATTTAGATATTAGTAAAATAATATTACGATTTCCGTGTTACACGTACATAAAAAAATGATTTTACTATTTTTTAAAATTTAATTTGACTTTTCGGAGATGTGAACTTTAAGCTCACTTTAGACAGAAATTCGTATAACAGGTTAAAAAATGAATGACCGACGATTTGTATACCAGCTTATAAAACACAAGTCTTTCTATTGAAATTTCCCGTGAATGAAACAATTGAATTTATTGAACAAATTCTAGCCCGAACGGTTCCAAGGCAACAATACCTGACAAATGGTATTTGTGCGAGAGAAGGACGATTATCGGCACAATAAAATCAGTTTGTGCGCGAATAGCAAACATAGTGCATAAAAGATGAACCCGTGTTGAAATAAAAGCGACGAAGTTCCATCCACCCCGTGGAACGTTTCTTCGTCGCGAGTCGCGAGTGAACGTCTTCAGCCGGTTCATCGTTCTCGCGCGTTAATGACGAGAGTAAACGTCGCGTAAATTGTATCGCGGCTACCAATCCTTTGAGGTACGTCGAGCACGTTGTCGTGTTCTCTACACACCGCGCGTTCTATTGTGCCAGCAAATCCAATTGCAATATAACTTCGTTCTTTTCTCACCGAGGATTTCGCGGAACAAGTCGCCGAGCCGTGCATTAACGCTACCGATTCGCAACGCGGGACTCGCTCTTGTAATTAACGAAAGTGGAAAATATTATAATTATGAAGAGCCAACGGGGAAACAGTACAACGCGGTTCAAATGTTAACTGTTTAACAAGATCATTTAGAAACTCGCTGCAGACAAGCAGTTTCAGGGGAGTTTGTAATTCATTTGGATCTTGGCTAGAAGGCTTACCGCAAAATATTGGAATTTTTGCGTTAATAGGATATTTTTAAATTTCTTTCTAAGCGTGTGAGACGTTACAACGTTAATAATGTACGTTAATTTTGATTTTTAACTTTGTCAAAAAATGTGAGGTTAGTATTTAACGTCTACCGTTCATGCTAATTTAGTAATTAATTGTAAAGTGTTGTATTAATGTATGTTATATAAACCGAATATGGTTTACGGCATTAATAAATAAATAAATAATAAGTAGTAGGATGTTTTTCATTTCTTGCATTTTTACTTGAATGTACGTCTCACCCCCAGAATTGGCGTCGTCTCGTGGGAACCCGACGCGCATCAAATTTGAAAATTTGAAATTCGAAAATTTGAAAATTTGAAATTCGAAAATTGAAAAATTGAAAATTTGAAAATTGAAAAATTGAAAATTTGAAAATTTTGTATTTTTCCTACGCCCCTAATGGAAAGGGTAGACAAAGGGACTTAGATCGCGAAGCTTTGTGGGAGCTAGATCGCGACTTTACTGTACCTGTAACTTATTAATAGACAGCGAATTTTCTGCGTTTATGGAAAACAGGTGCAATTTTTATATTGCATAAAGTTCCGTAGTCTGCTTGTTAAACTTATTGAGAGAACGAATAAACGTTTAAAAAATTTCTGCTTGAAGCGTTTATAATTGAAAGATTGCCCAATTAAAAGGTTAAAAGGAGTTCGGGCATGAACACGATTCACGGCGGAGAACGTTCAAAGCGGCTGAATCGAAACTGTGAAAAACTTGATCCGAATTTAAGTACAATACATCCGCCGTGAAAAGAGACAGTAATTCAAAGAGTGTCAAAGTTTCGCGTTGCGGTGAGATAGGAAAAGCGCGAAAGGGAGATAAACAGAGATAGCCGCGAGAGGAGGAAGGTGGGAATAGAATTACTTACCGTCGAGAGAGATAAGCATTCCTCTCGCAGCACGTCCTCGTTCGGAGCGCCGACCCACGGTGCAACGGCCTCGCCCTTCATAGTGAGCTTGTTGGCCATCATGGCCTCCTGCTCTTTGTTCAGTTCGGCAACCAACCTCTGAAATATCATTAACTCCGTATTAAATAGAGGTATACGATGAAGGGGACAGGTATTTCCTACGATGTAGGACAGAGCGCAATTATCGGTGTCATCGTCGTCGGCTCCGCAGCCACGGAAATAGCTGCGTGGAATCTGGGAAGTGTTCGGGGGCGACGCGCCCGAGTACGTTCACCCCCTACGTTAATTAGTTCGTCATCGCATTTTTGCCGATATTCGTCCGGCTCCGCGTCCCGCACCGCTAAGATTGTATCGATCCGACCAACTGAATTTCACCGATTCGTTTCTACGTACCCCCATGCAATTTCATTTTCCAACGATTTTCATTAAATTTCTCTCATTCTGTCACTCATCGCTCGTTAGGAAACGCCATGCGAACAACACCGAAGCGGACAATTGTAAGCAGACATTTATATACAGCGAGAAACTTCTTGATGCCTTCATAATATTAGCAAAACAACAACAGGCTCGTGTTATTAATAACTATCCGAATTATTTTATCCACCACAGTAGCCACCGGATTTTAACACCATTGAGAATTTATAAAAACAAAGTTGAAACAATGATTAAAAGAAGAACGGAATAACGTTAGCACTGAATAATTGATAAAAATAATTTATATTATACCTGAAGGCTTAAAGAGAGTCTAAGTATAAAAAATAATAGTTTAAAAATTTTCAGAATTGTCTAAATATTAAATTGTACAGCAGGACCATGCAGCAGAACCCCTAAACTATATGGCAGAACTGTGGCAAAGCACCTTTTTCCTATTATCCGACTAGTCATGCCTCTCCGACAGGAGAAAAACGTGACGACTCGTTTTCGAAATCGCACGACGTCTCCGATACTTCATTTTAAGCCGGGGGATTAAACTGCAGCTTACATACCGGCGTCGGATGGGTTGCATCTAGTAATTTATCTTGTATTAAGAAGCATCGACGTCACGGAAAAATTGATTTCACTACAGAGCTCGTAACGATTCCGAATTCCATTTATCATGCAGCGTGAAAACAGTTTTTAGCCTCCCGAATAGGCGGGGTCCGGCAGAAACTGCTACGGACGATTCAATATTTACGTTTTCATAAAGAAATCAAATCGACCGGTGGCAGTTTTCGCAAAACATCCGGTGGCCAATGGACCGGCTCGCTGTCAGCAAAAAGGTTAAGTGGACTCGGGGAATTGAATCGATCAATGGAAAAATTAGCGATAATATCGACTACTTTCGTTTCTCCAATAAATCTGAGATATTAACACATGTTTGTACTACTGTGTTAAAAAAAAAAGTAGTATTTGCTATTAGTTTTACCGTAGATTTAGCATAGTTCAGAGCAGGATTCTATTTACATAGTAAGTCTGGCTAATATATCATGAAGTTTATTCGTTTGTAACTCGCAAACTCTGCGGTCTATGGTTTGCTAATTGGTATTTCATCATTTTCGGAACGATCTGCACGGAATCTCTGTACCATCTAAGCGGAAGTCTCTAACCTATCTCTTTAGCGTGTTTCATTTTGCTCTGTCCGTACAATTATCGCTATTGTGTGTCTCTGACGAGACAAATATCAATGTACCATGAGATTTAATGCGTTCGCAACATATCTTGCGAGTTGATTAATTACTTCCGACATACCAAGTGTACCATAACATGTAGGATTTACTTCAGAGCCGAACGTGTGTCCCATTCAACCTTATTTTAAAGTAATTGCATTTGTGCGCTACAAGAGTCATAGACGATTAACTCGAAAATGGTTATTTCCGGTCTGCTTGCAAGCTTGCAGTCGTCGTATCAATGAATTTTGCAAAATTCTGCTTTAAAAAATTTCTGCCGTGCTGTTTTCATGTAGCCGCAAAGAGTTAATAAATTTTACCACAAAACAAGCCAGACTTTGTTTTTCCACTTACAGAGAAATCGTTTTAGATATTATCCGACTACTTGGCCAAACAAAACATAATAAACGAGTAACAGTAAATAAATAAATAATTTAAGCTGCAGGTTTAAAAGAAGGTGAAACGTGAACGTTTTTCTTTACTTTTACGTTTCCTGTTAATTTCTGAACACGTGTTATAACACACACCGTGTATATCGCAAGAATTCTGCAATATCTCTTCGCAAGTTAAAAATAAGAAAACCGATATGTACCAACCAATGTAACAAGCCTATCGAGCCTTCGTTAACGCGTAAAACAGATACGCGAACTAAATTCTTCGCGCTAGGTAAAACGTTGGTATCTAGTGGCTTCTAATTACCGCGTCGTTACAGTTTATTGTTCGAGCAAACGAAACTGGAGCTGCTAACGAGAATAACCCAAGGATAAGCATGGGCCGCAGGAGGACGCGATCCGCAACTAGACAAATGGTAAGGATTGGCCAAGGAACGAAGAAAAATGGCGGGGATCACGGGGATACCAAGCATCTAAAAGGATTAAAGACAGGGAGTCCTGTGGCGGTGGAACTCAGGCTCGGATAGGCGAGCTTCCCTATTATCGCTCTTGTATTTGGGTCAACCATGTTCCCGACTATGCCCAGGGACTGTAAAAGATTCAATATAGATCATCTTGGGCTTATTTCGTTAAAGCCGGGCCGAATATTTCGGGAAACACGCAGTCTGCTACGGAGACGTTTCAACTGTCGAATTTCCATTCCATTAATAAGCAATCTTGACTACACAAGCACCCCTAGTTATAATTTTAACCACATTCTCGATACTAAAACGAACGTATTCTGATTTATTAAAATATAATACAATTTTGATGCATTTTCTGTAAGAAGAAACTGCGATCGTGGAAAATTCATGTACTTTTCGGTTATTTAACACTCGTCCTCTCCCACAATGAATTGCACAAAATATCTTCTCGTTGCTCTCATGCATTTTCGCATTACACTTTAATTTGACTAATTATATTTTACTCCTATATTTTGCAAAAATATATCACATTACAGCATAATTATAGGAATATTACATTTCCGAACGCGGAAAATGGGCGAATTTTCATCCGAAGAACGTGAGAGGATATACCAGCTGTAACGTGAAACTAAATTTTGCGTTACAGCACGAATAAAAGTAGAGAAGATTAGAAAAGATTCGAGACATCGTTCAGGTACAAGCACGTACGAATTCCAAGGCTGTCCAAACATTTAAACAAGGAAGGAAGGGGACAGAAATTAATAGCCCAGGCGGGTTGCGGAAACCCAGAGAACGGGAACAAATATTGGAAGAAAAAAGGAGTTGCGGTTTATGCGAAGACAGATTCGGCAATTCGGAGCATCTAATAAGGTAAAGAAATCGATATTGGTAGAGAGAAAAGGTAGGAAAGCAGGACAAAAAGATTTGATTGTAAAGGCAGCGAAGGGAGGTGGGACAAACGAAAGAATAGTAAAGTGTGCTAGGGCGGCTAGGTTAGATAACGTAATTAGGAATGTAGGAAATGGGCGAATGTGTAGAATGCTAAGTTAGCTCTGTCGTGATACCGAGACCGACGTCTTCCCGCGAGGGTGAATAAATAGTCTTATTCCCTACTCAGTATGGGCGATCAAGCACCTCTAGCGAAGGCAAATGTTGAAGCTTGTCTTTGTGTTTGTTCTGTTTTTCAAAGATTGTGGATTGTATATTTAGTGTTATCAGGCATTGTAAATTATCAGTAAAGCGAAATAAGACGCAGAAGTGTTTTAGAGCTTACAAAAAAAATGTTCACCAAGCGATTAGCTCGGTATAATGCATCGAGTTCATTCGCTTCGCACGATCCGAACCGCCTATCGTAAATTATAATATTCGCGTAACGTTAAGTCCCTCTGACTGCCGCATTACCAAACTTTCGAACTCGTTCGCGTCTACCTAAAAGTCGTTACCACAACGGCTCTTGTTTCCGCGAAGTAAAAGCATGATCATCCGATAGGTCGCGCCTTAATGGGTCCAGCCTGATAGCGGGGCCGGTAGTGGCCAGTGTCGGATACGCGCGGCGTCGCGCCGGTACGGAAAATTTTCAGCCGCGGATTAATCGAAGAATCTCGTATGTACATCTGGCTAATATTAGAAGCGTCACGTGGCAGCCAAGGCTCAAGTTCGTCTAGGCGAGCACCCTTATTAACGTGCATGCTATTTGGGTCAACGAAGTTCTCGACTTTGCACGGCCAGCGCATCGCCGTCGCGACAACATTCCCCGTTAATCGTGCAATTTTCGTCGCGAAATCGATATTTCTGTTACAACGCGGCGACGCGCAGCTGGAAGAATCCAACTGTTCCGACGGTTCGAAGTTATTATTTGCAACGATTATTTCGATCCACGAGCACTTCGTTCCGAGTTCGCTGTTAACCCTGTTCCCTCGTTTCTTTTTTTACTTTTCTATGATGGAAAAGCAAATAATTAACTCTGCAAATTCCAGTTTTTCAAAATGAAATGTTAACGCGTTTCCGTGTACAGTCTTTTTATAGACTCTGTCCTCACCTTTAACCTTTCGACTCGGTAAAATTGAGAGGATAAAAGTTTCACCACAATTGACGCGAATGCGACGCGGTTTCTGTCAATACGGATACTACGACGCAACGACGTGAAAGAGACGAATGAATGGTTTCTGAAAAGTGATAGTGAACTAGAATGATTAATTAAATCGTCGTCACTCGAGACTTGAAAGGTTAAAGGGCTGCTCGGGTCATTTTTCAAGTCTTCACGTGTAGGGAATACAGGGTGTCTCGAAAAAGTGTGTGTACTTTAACAGCTGATAACTGACTTAAGTTGATTCTTAATATTATCGAGATTCTTGACTATGAAAGGTATCGATTAAACATGTCCAGACGAATTGTTACTATGCATTTCAGTTGTTCTGCTTAAGTCTTATTTTAAAGCGGTTATTTAGAAAAGTGGTTAAAGACTCGATGTATAGACACACTTCGTCACCCAAGAACACCGTCTCCTCGAGACATGTGTATATCGATCTTGCATTCAACGCGTGAAATACACGTATATGTAGTTAGCGAGGTCGCAAATTTAGTTAATGGAATTCGCGTGCTGTTGAGCATCGATTTTTTGGCTCCTAGGAGTTGTCAGACCGCCACTCGATAAGAAATGGCTGTCCCCATAGGAAACATTTTGTTAGACTAGGGGGCAGGTGTTGTATTATCATACAGATCTGAATTAATTTATGGTAAATTTAACGTTCAGTTAATCATGGAGCTTGCACGATACGATTTTAGAATGGTGCTAAATTAACCCTGGCATTAATGAGTCTCTTCTAATTGTTAGGTAATTTCGTAATCCCCGTTTTCCTGTACTATTTCGGCATAAGAAGACGTAACGTCAAAAAGGCGTGCTGCATCAATTAATTAATTACATTGCTGTGGATTATATTTGTTAAAATGTCATCGTGCCAACTAATGGTTGACAATGGTAAAATTTTCATAAAACACTCGTGATGATTGATCGCATTAAAAGGGCGTATGCTACATTTTATAGAAAAAAGAGTGCTTCTATTTTTTTAAAGAAAAATGGAAAGGGAAAATTTCTTCCTGAGCACACTTCAATAAATTCAATTTAGTTATTCAATTATATTTTACACGTACGAATTGATTATTTCATTCAAAAGTTACAATTAGCGTTTCTGTTGTAAAATATGATTGTTCGAAATGATTAAAAGTCATATCGTAAATATCTACGCTTGAAAAGAAACCTTTCAAGTAGAACGGATCTGCATTCATCGGGCATCGAACTATGAAAATCCCTATTCAAAACGCGACATTGAAATTTTTACCGTTTCATCGATATACCTGCACACGCGCATGAATGCACAATGTACATTTAAATACACGCGTATTCCTGTAGTAGAAACATAGGCGGGTATCAATGAACAACAAAAATACATGAATATTCGTGTACTGAAATGTAGAGACAAGTCGAAATTCGGAATAAAATGTTTTTACACAGGTACACGTGTACTTAAATGCATGCGAAACACACCTTCGGGGATTTAAATCATTTTTCCAACAGTTTCACGGTACTTTTAACGAACCGAGTAACGGTTGAACAAATTAAGAAGGGAATCATGGAATAATTCTCTTGATATCATTATTTCTGACCTTTCATGAATATTGATAAACAATTATTTCCAGTAACGAGTCAGACGTGTGATGAGGATCTCAAACACGAGGACCTAAATACGAATGCCATTTCTTTCTCCAAACTCGAAATAAGAGTCTATCCTTTTGTTAATGAATATTTTCAGCCTAAATATAAACCTTTCTGTTCAATTAGGAGGTCATCGAAAAACGAAGAAGCCGCCTAGAGAACTGTACGCGAGCAAAACTATACGCCAGCGGGATCAACCGAAAACGTTCATTCTTTAACAATTTAAAGTTGCAAACAATAAGTTCGCGTTGAAACTTGGAAGAGTTTCATTGCGCCAAACTGTTTGGTTCGAGCTGTTTCAAACTTTACTTAGAGCCTCAGTCCGAACCGTGTCCGCAACTTCTCTTGTTTACCATCGGCAGCGTGTACACGCCGGCGTTGACGACCTTCGTTCCGGGCCGAGATTGCTTCCCGTATCGGGATATCGTTTCTCTCCCCTATTTTTTTCACCCATTCACCCGCAGTGAATGCAATAAATACAATGCCCGAGGCACGGTTATCGTCCACTCGGTCGCGTAATTCATCGGTCGTTAAAGCAATTTTCCAGCCGCGATCTAATGAAATCGCGACGAGATCTGTTACGCGTATCACCCTCCGCCACAGCTCTCGCAGTCGGGTACAAAAGAAGAAATAAATTTCCATGAATTTCATCGACGACCGGGGATGAAACGTTGGGATCGATTTACGAATGCGGGGGCGGAATGTTCGTGTCAACTGGCATGGAATTAATCGAACCGAACTGTCGCGTTGTTTCGAAGTATCCTTTAGCATTGTGTTCGGCCGATTACGATATGGCTATAAACGTTACCGAAACTGTATCCGATGGAATCAGATAATTTGACGATTTATCAATCTGTTGTTGCGTTGCTGCGCGTCAAACAAAATTCTATGGAATTCCTGTGATATTTCGCGTTATATAAAGAGCAGCGGGCCACGTATTTACGGGGATATAATAAATTAAATTTATTATAAGCATTAAATTTAATCAATCTCTATTACGAGCTTTACTTTATGAAGAATCGATTCAATACATTATTTTCACACGACGAGTTACGTTGATTGTGCTGCATAAGTAACAAGAATGCACAGGCCTGCCTGGTTCATTTATTTCATTTGTCATTTGAATTTTCGCCCAAAATCACCTCGATCTGCTAGTACGTTTTTTAATGTCTTCAGTGAAATTTGTGTACTAGTGGCCCAGAAACGCGCGGTTTATTTTTATTCCGGCGCCACGTCGATGAGGGGCACGTCACCCATTTACAATTGTGTTCACGTCGTCCCCGACGGATTTTTACAACCGTTGGTCACGCGAACTTACGACTCCGTCGTCATTATACCGGGTCGCAGCCTGAGCTATTTCCACGAACAAGCATTTTTTTCTGCCGGCCAAGAAAACCCGAGTCGACGCGACAATACGATCCGCGCATAATATTTCCTGTGCGTTTCTGATCGATGCGCGAAACTGCGCGTCGGCAACTGCATCCATCAGTGATTTTTTTTCTCCGTGCAATTTGAACTTTCCCCCGAGAGTTGAATTGCGTTTGCAGTCGATTATGCATCCGTCTGAAAGTTCGCCCTCGTTTATCTACCGGAACAGGTGATCGCAACGACGCGATGATAATATTAATTATTATCAACACGAGCGCTGTCGCGAAATCGTAATATTCCCAGACGCTATTACAATTTTTTTCGCGCGCGTCGAGACGCGATCCGGAAGTCGGATAGATTTCTGCTCCGCACGGTTTTTGAAAAGTGTGGCGGCGATTCAGCGTGTTTTTAAAAACTCCGATTCATCACGGCCGTGTAAAGTTCAAAGTTGTGAAACTCGCACCTGCCACGCGTTTCTAATGTTTCTTGCGCGTGTACCTCTAGCGCAACCATTAACCCGAGGAGATTTATGCGGCCTGTAGAGAGAAATTCAAAGAGTTTGGAAGAAATTTTCCTGTCGCTTCGGGGCATTGAAAAGCGAATTAAACTGCAATAGACTCAGATTCAAGAAGATCGACGTTGCTGGAAATTTTGCAATCATTTCAGAAGTTGGAAGAGATTTTCCTATCATTTCGGGAAATTCAAAGCAATTTAACAAAAATTTAATCTCATTAACAGTTTTTAGAAAATTTTTCCGCATAAAATTCTACAGTCTAGCAAGCTGATCCCCATGCTTTGCAAATTATTATTTGACGTCTGTTAATAAAAGGAGATTAGAATTGTTTGTTTGGAATTGTACATTGTTATCTCGTTTTATATTCCAGATAAGACGACAGAGCCGTCAGTTAACGAAAGAATAATAAAACTGTTTCTCCTGCTTTGTATAATCTCCGAACATTTTTAAACAATGAAAATGATACATTCAGTGCCATACTTTTTAAGCAGTCGGCTAAAGTGATTAACTATTTATCGAGTCTCAACACAGTGACTTGAAAAATGTGTCGTCTACGGATTAACCCTTATGTGCATTTTCAATCTCTTTTTAAAACTTCTTTAACATTTTTGTCGATAAATATCGAAATGATCGTAGATTTTATGTTCTTGGATCATTATAGATTAACCTTCATTTGACGAATAAAAAATATACATTGAATTATCAACGTAGGGGTTAACAAAGCGAATCGAATAGAAGAAGACGAATGCGTACGAGCGCGTACCCTTTTTCCCAAGGATCGGATTCCCTCAGGATGAACCGCTTCGGCAAAGCGTGAAATAAAAATAGTCTCCGCCCCTCAAAGAACGAGGGGAAAATCGTCGGGGGCCGATAAGCAGAGCGGAACAGCCCTTAACACGAATTTATAATGAATTTTAAACTAACGCAGGAATACGAAGGTTCAAAGCGCGGAGATTGTTCCAGCGGCGTCGAGCACTTCGTTCCAATTATCCGGTATCGGGGATGTAGAATTGAGAAAGAAAGAGAGAGAGAGAGAAAGAGGGGGGGGGGGAGAGGGATGATTTTCGTCGGGAAGACAGATTTCCCGGCCGGATTTCCCGGGCATTTACAAAAATCCGGGAAAGTCGTGAGCCCGTATCGAGCCGGAGATAAGCAGGGGACATGAAAGGACACTTGCCGAGCCAGGACTTTCGATCCGGAGGAGCAGGAATCTGTAGACTAATCTCTCGGTCGACGATTTCATTTCGTCTCTTCGAGTGTCCAACCGCCGCAAACCTCGGTGGTTCCGTTCCCAAAGGGCCACGAATTTGATTTGCCGGGTGTCCACGTGGTACTGTCGAGGATTCTGACCCCTGGAAACCGTCGGTCGCCACGTGGAGACTGGAGAAATATCTTCCGGGATGACGGATCCTATCCGATAAATCGATGTCAGGTTGCAGCACGATGAAACGAAATACGGGAAGAGATTCAATACCGTCGTCGTCGTCCGTGGAGAGGACCGACTGATTTTCACTGGGATCCGACATGTATAACTTCCTTTCCGTGTCCGTGATCACACGGGACGACAAAAGATGATACGTACCGTGTGCCAGCGCGCATTCGCCGATTATTTATTGCGGCATGCGGGTCGACGTAACATCGAAATAACGCGTGCGAACAGGGCCATTGTGCTGGCATAAGGACCGTGGACCGCGACAGATATTCTACTTTCTATTGCGGTGGAAGCTCTGTTCTTCTCTGGACAAAACCACGGTCTACCACCCGTGGCAGGTAATATTCGATCAAAATCGCGAATACGATTGTGAACTTGCTCGTACATCAGAAATGATGAATTGTGTCGTGAGCATGTTAGACAAATATGATGGAAGAGCCAGAACGAGCTAAATTTCATCGAGTTCCATAACAGATTGTAGAAATATGTTTCTTTTCAGAATATAGTATATGAATGTTGATATTAGTATTAGGTAACGAAGCTTCACTATTAATAGACTTTACAATGTGGAGACAAGAAGGTGTCGATACTAATTAGTCTGCCAAGGACCAAATTATAGACCCTGTCAGATGCACCGAACGTAAGAATTCTCGAACGGCGGAAAATATTCGGTTGTGTCACATGAATAACGATGAGTACAGTTAAATGGAATAGAAATGATAGTAACTGAGACTGAGAATTTGATGGATGTTGATTATAAAACGGGAATTATTTTTGGTACGTTCCAGTGGTGCCAAAATTAACTGACTGCTAACATCATCGAATAAAATGAGAAAAGATTTACGCTAAAAGTTTAAAGTTTAAAGTTAAAGATTTTTCATCGAGTCAATTAATTCATACTTCATATGGAACTCTTTAGCAGTACCTTCTGGATAAAAGATGAATCTTTGCAATCTCAATATAAATATTAGAACCCGTCATTTTCACGCAAACGTACTGTTAATTTCACCGAATGATAAAACTCTTAAAAATAAACGTGTACCATTTTATCGATTTTCTCTGCTTCTTATTTTACCGAGGCGATCAATTTGGAAATTGGCACAATCGTACAATAAGGGATCTAAAAATTTTTCATTTTTACGAATCCGACAGATCCAGCCTTAATTTAAGAGATACTATACCTATTATCTGATTCATCAACGACGGAATTAATTAACAACAGGACGTAAAACCCGAGATAAAATTCCTGCGAGCACACGGTCGATCTGTCAATATGAGTAAAAGTCGGAGAGAAATGCGAAGCGACTTTTTCACTGTTTCGGAAATTAGACTGTTTTTTCGCGGCGACACGGAGGCGTGCTGCGTTGCGCCGGATTCCCTCAATCAACGCCGCACGCTCTCAATTGCATAACCACCCCTCTTCTTTCCATTCATTATACCTCCGTTCCAAACCCCGTCCGCATTATCATGCCGTGCGTACTCCGCGATAAAAGAAGTTTGTTCGTACGGACAATCTCACGTAAATAAAATTTGCAATATCGTAAACCCCCGCTATAACGCGGACTTTCAGTTTCCTTTTATACTGAAAAAATAGTGTTTACGGAACTTTAACAAATCCCAATACCGCCACCTGTAACCTGACAGCCGTTTCAGCTTCGTCTGATTCGCTTCCTATAACATTTCCCTTTTAACGTTCTTCCCTCCACTCGGTTAAGTTTATGGGCGCAGAAAGTTGTAAAAAAATAACATTCCAGTTTCGGAAACAGAGGTAACCTTTTAACGTCCAAAACCACTGTGAAAGATTGGCATCGCTGACTTTTGTTGGATTTTGTAGCAGGAACGAAATTGCTATTGTATAATGCATTTCAATTTAAGGGAATATGTAATTGATAATGTTTATGATAGTTCTTATTAATCCACCCTGTATGTTGTTTTAGAGAGAATCGATACAATTCAATTCACTTTACGGATTTTATTTTTAATTCAGCCATTTTTTATCTCTTCCAACTTGCGCCAGGATTTTTGCATGAAAGATCGCGATGGCCGTCCTCATTTTCGCAACCCTCTGCGCGCGCCGCGTCGAAGAGAATGTTTTCTCTGGTGGGACGGGGGTCGGAGAGGGGGTGAGAATTTGCCCTGGAAATTCCATTTTACATTTTAACAGATTTTCCGCGGAGCCGACGTTCTTAACGAAAAATGATTTTAATCGCGAGAACGGCAGCCCGGTGAGAAAGGGCGCACTGTCGCACCCCTAACGGAATCAGTATTACGGTCACGTGGGGGTGGGAACGTGGTCCGAATGCCGGTTATCCGTGCTCGCGCCAAGTCGTTTCGAATTACCGTCCGGGGATTCAAGCTGTGCGAGGGAAAAGGGTGGTGAGAAATAGAACCGTCGTTGTCCAACGATCTGGGGACTTCCCAGGTTCTTGGATCAACGAGAACCGTCTCCGGATCGTGGAATTTTTTAGCCCGCTTTGCCCGATCGGAGTCGAATCCTGAGGTCACTGGACCCAACCGGAAGCTTCGCGGCTGATTTCCAAGTTCTCCGCGACAGGAATTCTCAAATAAGAATCTATCACTTAGCATCCGATCAATAATTCGGGACTCGCATCCGGGATGTATAAATTTCCCAATTAGCGGTTTGGGAATGTCGCCCTGAGTAATCCGATCAAAATTTATCTATATAACCATGCCAATGATAGGAGTCGAATTTGAATATACTATTTTAAAGGCTCGGAAATCTGTTTCTTCTTTTTCATATTAATTGGGAAGACTTTGACGTAACAGAAAAAAGATTTTGTCCAACGGTTTCGATACAGTTCTGCATGTAAAATCCTTTTCTTAATCGCATCGTTAACTACAGAACACTCCACGCATATAACTCTATTAAACGACCACGGAATTTCAATTGCGTTCAATTATGGTACTTACAATTGTATAGAAAATTGATTCAAGAGCCTTCAAATACATGCAACTGCAACAGTAGAATAATCAAGGCCAAACCCCCGGCAAGTAGCTGCCTGAGCTATTTCATAAATCTCCCTCGCATTGCCCCATAAATCTAAAATCTCCTAGGTAGAACTACAAATATATGTATAACTTCATATGCAGTCTCGATGATCAATGGAACACGAGTGTTCGGATAATAGAACAGTTATGTAGCTACGGTGCTGGATTCAATCTTTACCGATTACCACAATGTTGTTTATGCACCGCTTTAGATTGAACTGCTCGCATTACGATAACGGAGGATTCAGATATCAGTTCGAATAACCGAAGTTCCGCTGTGTCGCGAATTAAACAAGCTTGTTTGTTCTCGTTTCAATCAGAAAAATGTTACAAGTGTGTCACTAAAGATGTTATGAAAAAATAACTAGAAACAAGAGAGTTTTGACGTTGCATTCGCGTTCGCTAGTTCTCTCGCCAACATACAGTGACTCCTATTAATATTGAGACGCTCTAAAAAAAAAACGATAACTTTTTTGATATTGGATCATACGATTTGATCTTCTCTGAGAAGTTAGAAGAATATTGGTCGGAGTCACTGTATCTAACTCTGAGCACCTCGAGGTTGGAATTATTGAAGATGAATTTTTCACTAATAACGTGCACATCTCTTCCACAGTGTGTCGAGACATTACTGCACATTGAAACAAGTAGTTTTGCATTTCACGATCCGGTAGGAATATCGCAGAACTATCCGCCGACTGAAGTGGATAGTTCGTCCGACTAATTTCGCGGACACTCTCCTTGGCTTCTCTCGTAAAACTTAAATAGATCCGACCAAGTTGTAACTATACCGATACTCCCGATGAGGTTAATTTACCATTCCGATCCTGTTTAAATATTGCAAAACCGTAAGCAGGAAACTCCATCGATAAATCCTCCGCTTAGAGCGTCAATCTTACGGTGGAATAATTTTCTCAATTTTAGCAATGTTAGGGGAGGAAAGATCGAGGGACGAAAGTCGCGGCTCTCTCTCTCTCTCTCGTTCTCACTGTCGATCTCGATGCTGCGACGCAGCTCCGGTTATCAGATGCTGATTAAGTCGCGGCGTGGTCGTCGGAAAGATTTCGCAGTTATTCATCTGACTTCCGTCGACCGGAAATTCTTATTTCGATAAGAGTTCCGGCGACGGGGACGTGCCGGAACATCGGCAGACTTTCGAACGGATTCGATGCTGCTCTCGGAGCACGCCGCGGCCCGTGTTCCGCTATCAAGACAGCTGTCAGCAGACAGCACGTGCTGTTAGCGAGCGAATCGCGGGGGACTCGTTAAAAAGCGAGCGGCGAGGATGGAGCAACGACAACGCTTTTCCCGGTCGACGTCTGTCGCCGGTGCATCGACCCAATTTCCACGGGAAAATGAAGCGGGAAGAAGCGTTGCGTCGTCGAAATGCTCGGCTGTCGTAAAACAAAGACAACCACCCCCCTCCCTCCATTCCCACCCTCTCGCTCGCCTTTTATAGCGCCACGTTGCCCCAAGTTCCGAGTCGGGAAGATACGATTCTACTCGCACGGCTACGTTGAAATCGGCAGACACGGGTCCGAACAATCGATCGATCTCTCGCGAATAGGCTCCCGTATCAAGGTAACGCGAATTCGGGCACGCTCGAATTCGGCCCAGCTCCTATTGAAAATGAACTCCTTTGTACGCCTGGATCGCTCAATCACTTACCGCCAGTTCAGGCGATCTGGTTTTTTTGACCGATCCCGTCATTCGGCCGAACCGGTAAGAGCCCTTTCACGCGTTGCTGCATACGAGTCCGATTTCTGTTTTTTACCCATCGCTTACAGTGACTCCCATTAATATTCGCACGCTCTTAAAAGAGCGATATCTTTTTTCACGTTGAACCACACGATTTGAACTTCTTGACAAGTGATGCGACAAGAAATTTTCTCGACAATTGTAATTGGTCGGGATTGTAGAGAAAATACTGGAAGTTGCGTTTTATAACTTTTTTTACGTGGGTCTATATTGAAACTTTAAGAAACTAATAAATACGTTTTCGACGCATTGTGAAAGTTTCATCGAAAAAACGGCAGGCATTGAAAATCGTGAGAAACTACAATAGTTTTGCAACGTTGACCGATTTCGATGAAATTTTTCAGAATATGTTTAATTGCTACAAATCGATCAATCAATAGAAGCCCGCGTAAAAAAGTTGCAAAATACAATTTTTAGTATGTTCTCTGCAATTCCGATCAATTGCAGTTCTTTTTTCAAAAAAATCCATGTTGTATGGTTCGATTTCAAAAAAGTTATCGTTTTTTTAAGATCGTCCGAATATCAGTGGGAGTCACTGTATGTGATACCCATACAGGTCTGGTAACATGATGTCAAATAACTCGGAAGTTATCTTGCACGAAAAATTTTTTCAAACAAATATTGCACGGTTTCTAGGGCACTGTATGTGCCGTAATTTGTTTTTTGTTACTTTGCTTTCATCGAGATTGGATACAATATTTCTCCTCGAATTCAAATAAAGCACCACATTTTGCGTAACATAGTATTGAACCAAGTCTTACAATTCCTAAATTTTGGTTTCAATGTGTTGTCCATTACAATCATTGCGTAATGATTCATTTATCAATGGAACGTGAAGTGTCCTCGCCAGGAAGCAAAGACAACGTGTAGACATTATCCGGCCAAGCGGGAGTCAAATTGAAAAGATGCGAGAGGAAGACTGCATAAAGGACATTCGACCAGCGCCCCAAGGCGGTTTGCAGCCCGTTTATTAAGTAATTGAAACAACAGAAGGATTTAACAAGCGGGAAGCACGAGGAAGAAGTAATAAGTGCAAAGAACCCAATGGAACTAACGGGTTTCGCAAAATAAAGAATACGAACACAATCAAACAAGAACTGGACTTAAAAGCAATGAAACTAAAACCAATTAAGACCGTTCTGTAAGATGTCGTAGCTAAGGATATTGTATCTATAACTTGCTTATGGAATAATGATAAAAGTAGGATTAAATTTTCAAGTTTCCGAGAATGGGATTAGAAGTTTGTGTACAGATCTGTGAAGATTCGAACAATTAGATATATTTGTGACAAGTCTAAGATATTTTGAAATTGTTTAAGGTGTCTATTTATTTATTTATTTCTTTCAAAAGGACTTGGTTCACAGTTTTACCTTAACCCTTCTAAAAACAGTATTTTATAAAATTCGTGATGAGGAAGCAGAAAAGATTAAATAAAAATCCACAACACACGTATTGCTAATTGGAACGATTTTTTAAAATCCATTTGTTCGCATCCAATATGTTCATAATGGTTATTGAAGAAACGTGAAACTTAACCAACGCAATATCGTGCCTAATTGGAGCCTAATTAGGCCAAGGAATAGTTGATGACTCAAACATCAGGAGCCCTCTGCGCTTCCACGTATCGCGATTCACGCAGAATTACGTAATAATATAGAAACAAATGAAATACGTAATTATACTAGCCTCTGGGATATTAGAGTGAAGAGCAACTTCAGTCGAAAGATATCTGGGTATGTAATTCGCCTCTCTCTGAGGTATTAAAGTGGACACTAATTTGCCGTGACTGCGTTGCAGTTGACATCGGTGGGCTACCCTAGGAGTTACGAACGTAAACATAAACATAAACATCGTCTCGTGAAAGATCTCTATCGTAACAGCCGAAAGCTGCGTTCACACGATTTTATAACATCCAACGTGTTTGCTAGCTCCCCCTCGTTTATTTCCTTATAACTGCTATTCAAAGTGTGTCAAATTCGATATGAATATATTTCATATTCCATAATTCAGTAAACACGACAAGTGATTTTTGTGTTTAACTGTTTGTTCTATTTTCATTAATTCTCAAGGACTTTTACACTGGACACACGTGTAAAATGTAATTTCTCTGCCTGTTGAAAAAGCGAGCAACTTTTATACTGCGTCCAGAGTAGCCAACGCTGTAGAGAATAGGCCATTTTAATACGGCCTTTTGATGTCCCGTAGTTGACAGAACTGTCCACACTGTCGGGGAACATGCTCGTACACAGGCTGATAGCCAACAGCAGTGAACGTGACATTATGAGCCAAAGTAGGAGAGAAATCACAAAGCAACGGGCAATTATGTACTGGAGCTAACTAATCGTTATGTTTTTTAGCCTTGTCGCTGATTAAAGACTAAAGTGGAACAAATCAGCTAGTAAAAACTCGCCGGATCTTGTTCCTCTGCCTTCGTGAGAATATTTGAATTACGAGTTCTTTCGATTCGAAGTTCTTTGATTAATAAAGCTCTCGAAGCTTTTGCTCTCGGAGCAATGCAATGCTATAGTCTAATCCGAAAATGATCGATTGCAGACTGAAAGGTATGCGAGACTAATTAGTCGAAATGCATCAGTTACGAATGCTTTAAACTCTGTGATTACTCTGGGAACTGTACAGTGTAATCTGCATTGTAATTTTAACGTTTATAATATTGGAGTTGTTCCGTTTATTTTAGTAAAAACATTTGATCTCGCATCGTGTATATTCGAAGAATGCAAAGCCATGAATATTGTATTTATTCATTACGAAAATGGGTAGGTGTAATTTAAAGTTGTAGACAGATTAAATGAATTTATGCGTAATCGACGCACTAAAAAATAAAAAAAAAGAGATTTATTTCACTTCTGTTTCTTCCGAATAGATCCAATTTTAGCCTTCAAGCAATTTTGCAATTAAATGTTTCCCAACGTTTCGATCCTTAAATTTATACTAAAGCATACAACACTTTACAGACGCAAAATTTCTCCCTTGATCCACATTAATGATCCATATTATGATCGAAACGTTGGGAAACATTTAATTGCAAAATTGCTTAAAGGTTAAAATTGGATCGAACCTGTAGCGTCGACATTACGGATTATTTATTTAAAATTGTTGCGATCGATAATACGGAATATTTAGTTTTGTTTTTGTTCCGAAATGTTGTAACGAGTTTTCTAGAAATAATTTCGTTTGATAACAGCCGGAGCTTCCCTGCAGCATTACCTACGCTTGTATGGGTAACGTCACTTGGTCAACTACACGGCCAAAGGATCGTAATGATAGAGGCATATTAAACGAGGAAGACGATTGATGCGAGCCGATTATCGGTATTTCTAATAGAAGCACACGGAATTATATTACGATATATAGCGGGGGGGATTACGATTTGTCGAACAATCTCGTTAACCTTAACCTCAAAACCTTTTGCCTATTGAACATTGTTATAGACGCGTAACGACCTATTTTCGAATCTCGGATGGCTAATCTATTGGGCCAGTGTTTTACGTAATATTCTTTCTTGTCTGCGTCCCGGAAAATGAATACATACTCTGCACAATTCGTGAGAAAAGAACGAGAACTATTCTTATATGTATAGCGCAATTCGCGGCAGTATAATTGTCTATAACGGGAACAGGCTTAATCCCATTATGTTTCGATGATTTGAAGCTGACGCATCAATATTGTCGGGCTAATTATTTCGTTTGTGAGGTGTGCGTGTGACATAATAACCGAGGGTGCTATTAATGGACGTTTATGCATGCATGATAAGTTCGAATGCGGCCCGGCGCATGAAACATGAAAAACCATTGGCATTAAACTTTTATTTTACGCCCGCTTTCATGAGTCGCCGGCGAGAAATTTATTTCGTTTTATCGTCTCGCTCGTATCGCGTTCCGTTCAGTTAAAACAAACGATGATTTCATAAATCGATTTTTGGAATGATTACTATGAGAATTTATTTTTGTAATTTCGCCGCTGGAGAATAATTATATTGTTCTTCTTAATTTTACTATACGCGTTCGAACCTTGTTATGAACTACTGTGAGTATTATTCCATTCACTGTAATTAATAAAATAATCTTCAATCATATTCAAAAATAGTTCTTTGGTTTTTCTGAAAAATCTATTTTCGCTAGTTGTGTCACTTTCTAGTCAATCGCGTTTTGCCGGTTGCAAGAAAATTTTTTTTTATAATTAGTTTATTTAACGTCGCATCAGCATTTCAGGTTATTAGCGACCGCAATAAAATTTTATTTCGCTGGTAAACGTCAAATAATTATATTGGCGTGTCAATCAACATATTCATATTTATTATTATCATTTAAGTAATTTTCAACGTCATAGCTGTTTAATTTTCGAGGTTGATTACCTGACACTGATTTCAAGTGGATATAAATTTAATTCTTTACATGAAACCTCGACGAAACGAATGTTTTACGGAAAAAAAGGATTTCGATACTGACGTTTTCGAAATTTGCTGAATTTGAAACAGCCACGTCCTCGTTTGGAATAATGAGTTGCTGATGTTAATATCGATTCTTCCCCCCTTTCCGGTCTGGTCTTGAGGAAACTATTATCGGAGCATTACCGAATCACAATACTTGTAGCCATGTGAATCCGCATTTAGCCATTTCGATCGCTGTAACAAACCGTACTTATTCTTATACCCCTCTGTATTTGTATCGCGATCCACTCTTCCCGTGGAAACCTACAATTTTTCCAAAGAAACGGTTTCAATACACCGGTCGCCGTTCCCTGCAAATCAGCTCAAGGTAGAGTCGCTCCGAGGACGAGAGCATTAGAAGTTAAAGTTGAGATGAGAGCACAAAGAGATGACATCGGGAAAGATAACAAGAGCAAGAAAGGCTCTCGTAGTCAAAGGACAATGCGTCGACGCGACTTCAATGAGCACGTTCGAGCACACAGCGGCACGCACACACCATTGGATCGGGACGAGTCTGTGGAAGCACGTGGAGTCAGCGAATGGTTTCGAGACAGTCGACTTTTGCCGATCAACGTCGGGATCGGGAAAACGGTGCTCACTTCACCGGGTATTCTGCTTCTCGAGGCTGTTTCTTTTTAGTCAACAATTTTTAAATCTCGCCGATCTTTTGTTCGTCCAATTTTTTATACGCGATTTATTGTAATACATGCAAGGTAGACACGGAACATTGTAAAATTTTGATGAAAAAGTAACAAACTCTAAAAGTCATGTATATTAATTAATTTTACTAAAATAAATAACATGTCGTATGCAGATAATTAGAAAAATTCAATCAATCTAGTTCAAGTTCATTTTTTCACTTTTGACGAGTTTCTGAAACCAGGTGCCCCTTATTACGAATAATTACGAACAAACTTTTAATAAGCATTTTTTTAAATCAAAGGATAAAGTGAAGCCTGTGTGAAATATCACTCGAGCATGTTTTCTGTATCCGGGGAGCGTAAAAAGATTAAAAGTATGAAGTCTTATATTTTTCGCCCGCAAATCTGGATTAATGCGAATAATCCAAAAAGCAGCAAGTGTGTAACATGGGTTTAGCTTTTCAATTTAGTGTTTCGACACGATCTCGCGAGAGATTTTCAACGGAATTTGAAATTAAGCATCCCGTTATTGGCATAAGAACGAAATTAGTTGCCGAAAATCCGGCGAGACGGAGCTTTTTCGAAAACCTGGATCGAAATAACTCCCGCCTGTTCCTTGAAAGGTTAGCAACTAAATATGGCTGTAAAACGATTTGAGATAATGCCGGTTACGTCTCGCAAGGTGTAAAATTATGATGCTTCAGCCGGAATAATTGCACGTCTTGTGAAATATTAAGACGTCCTTCGATTCGGAATGGAAATAGGACGTTCCGCTATGGTGTCGCTTATTTCGTGCCGAGATGGTGTTAGTACAGGATGTTGGACGATTTATCGTGCACGATATCGGATGTCTCGAGTAATATTTACCTCCATCTTTCGCTCGATTGTTCCGATTTAAAGTCGGTTCGCGGAAACGAAGATTCGCCGAGTTCGATCATGTATGCTCTGTTCTAAAATAGGAAGCGGTCTTCCACTCGAACGAGCCGTTTGCAATGTTAATGTATCGTTGATATTGAAGAAATCAAAATTTAAATACCAAATCTAATTGCAGGTATTTTTGGTCGAGCGAATGTTATGGTAAAATGTCCTCTTCGAGATTTTATAATCTCGTATAGAATACGTTACACGAGCGATTAAACTGACTTGTATTTTTATCAAATTCACCATTTCGAGTTGCATTTTCACAAAAAGTCGCGTAAAAATATTAGGTCTGTTGAAAAATTCCACCTCGTTTTAAAATTGTAAAAATCAAATCGAAAATTACCATTGAACGTTTCAATAGTGTACAAATGAATTCTCAGCCATTCCTTAAATCTGAAGTCTCTAGCTGTTAGACTCCAACTGTTCTCTGGCACAACAATAACGAACTGCTGGTAATTCTATAAAGACAACATTAAAAAGCTACCAGAAAGGTGGCGGTAGATCATGTTGCATGCATGGTAGCCATTAAGCAAGCTTTCTTGGCTTGCGATTTATTTCGGAGACCATGCTCACAAGTCTGTTGCTCATAATTTCCTAGCAGGAAAGGGAGTTCTATATTCATCGAAATTACTGTAAAAATTGAATATTCGCATGTGCAGAGTGTATTTGTCAGCGCCAAACGTTAGCAATCTTTGTCTAACAATCTAAAAAAGAAATTAGTTTCTATTACAAAATAATAAAGAGTAAGCGGTTTCGTTAATAAATATGCTTCCGGCACCAGAATAATTTATAACGAGTCACTGCCCTTGTTCTATAAAGAACAGTAAAAGATGAGTAACGAGACCTATAGCAAGCAATAAATTATTAAGAACACGCCCGGCGTCTGTTTTATTGTTCCCTTCGAAAAGGTTTACGAGTAATACGATTCCACGCAAAGAGAACCATAAGTCCTTCCAGGGTCGTAAAAGCGATCGCTAAAAATTAAAGATCAACACGAACGGCGTTACCCGGCTCTCTCGTCTCAAGAGCTAGAAACAATTCCTTGGAATCGCTGAAGGATGCGCCGGTGTATCGAACGTATTTCAAACCGCAACCGATCGAGACGAGGAGTTCTGGTTAGCGTATGCTGAGCCAGCGTACGTGCGACCGAAACGCTGCAAAAAAATAACGGAATTCTCGCGAAAACGATTAACAGCGAAAGACTTTCAGTAGGAGAAAGAGCCCGGGTATCGAGCGTGCAAGCCTTCGCGCGGTAATGGACTCCTCGCATTACCAGCCCACCTTCAATCATTTTACGCCCGAGATTATTACATCGGCGCCGCGCCGGCGTAACGAGATCGAGCTACAGGCTTATGCAATCGACGCTCCACGCATGGTGCTCGCAGCTTCCAAAAAGTTCGGGTCTCGCAAATAGATTCTCTTTTCATATAGCGAGACGAAGTATGTGATCAATAAAAGGATCTACCGATTTGTTCTCTGTCCACGATACAAAACGCACAAGCACGCGTTACGAACACTTTTCCGATAGTGACGTCGTGCGTGATAAATCTTAAGACATGATAGGATGCATAATCTTAAGCCGTACCTCTTTTCAAACTCTCTTCCTATCAATTTGTCTTGAATGGCCCATCGCACATTACTTACGCGGAAGTTAAGAACCCGGAAATTCCGAAAATTATGGAGCTTCGTGGGCAAATAAAGTAATTCATCCGTAGCGCAAACTTACTTTGTTCGCGCAATAGTAGGATTGCGCGAGGGTGAAATTATCGTTTGGAAAGTATGCAAGAGTTTTCTTTTCATGAAACACATTTGGAACAATGAGAGTCAGTGAGAGAACGTTTAAATATAATTTGAGGATTTTTGTTTTTACGTTTTAATCGTGGCTTTTAACAATGAAGTGTAGAAAATTAGTTGGAATGTATATAATTTGAGAGATTTTTAAAATATGCAAATTTTTAACACCAGTTTAGGTTTATGTTATTACAATTCTTAAATAAATTAGAAAAGAATTTTATTGGAGTGTATTTAAGTGATTTGTGGGATTTTTTAAATATGCAATTTTCTTCAAACCATTTCATATTCTTCATACGATTGTCAAATAAATTGGAAAAGAATTTTACTGGCCTGTTTTACAACCGAGAAAATACGAATGTTTTGCATTTATTATAATTGGTCTCTTCGCAAGAAATTCCTAAATAAAGCATAAATCGTTTGGAGGGACTTCTTCCCTTAGAAATTCATAGATTGTGAAATCATACGTTCATTTCGAGCAGCGATTGAACCTTGTAGAAGAGGATGGCGAGTGGAGCACAAAAGCGTTCAGGGCCCATGAACGTCGCGATGCGAGCCTAACTCGAGCAGCCATGCTCTCATCGGGCCACGTGATAAAACCGACTGGCAAATCGGCTCGCAAATCGGTCCGCAAATGTTTCGCCGCGCCGGGGGGAAACGAAGGGTTCTCGTGGAGCTTATTGATCCGTGACGGGGCGTCCGACTTCTGCTTCTCGGCCGAACATTCGGAATCGTTACGTTCGTGGACTGTCCGAGCTCAATTAGAATATGCAGATTTGCGCTACAAAAGTTCGCGATCGTCGGTGGATCCTTCATAGTGGTAAAAAAAGTCTCGGTAGATCGCTTCGTAGGACGTATAAATTTTTTACAGTACTGCCCCGCCGGAAAAAAACTTTTCATCCGAAACGTTCGTACAGTAAGTCCCGTAGCGGAAACGGATTCGCGAATAGTCTCGGGACGTAAAGGTCGATTTAACCCGACTAGAAACCTTCGTAATTAATCGTATTCTCTGTTGCGGAAATATGCGAATTAATATAACACCGCCGGTTTATACGCTCTCTAATTGAATACATTTCTCGGCTTATCACATCGTGGCAGACTTGCGGTGGCCATTTAAAACAGAAATCATCGACACGCTCGACTGCTAAAATCTCTTCTTACTATGTCGATATTGAAATTCCAGTTTGTTCCTATTTTCTACCTGCATATGTATGTCTTTTTCATACTGCGAATGGATTAAAATTGTATTGGAAACATTGATAAAATCTATCGTTTTGAATGTATTAATTAAGCAGATGGGGGTTTTATGCTCTCAGTCAAAGCGTAAAAGCTGTTTTATTCTTGCAATGTGTGTGCGAGGTCGATCGAAAATATGCGTCAAACGTTTCTATAGGAGCTATTTTGTTTTACCAAAGAACTATAGAAATTAGTACTAGCTCCCATAGAAGTTGAAATAATAATTTTTCTGTCATCAGTAATTATTCAATTGTGAGAATGAATGCATGACTTCAATCAAATCAACATTTTTAAAAGAAAAATGTTCAAGTATGGAAGTCGAATGAAATTTCATAAAAGTGTGCGCTTTACGGTGCTAACTATCGACGATCCTTAGCAATTATAAAAGTACAGAGAGCCTCAATCTAATTATCAGTTTAATCTGCAGCGATATTGTCCGTGGATAATTGGTCGAAGAAAGGCAGCGCAGTTTTCCGGGAAGAATGTAAGGCCGGTTAATAATTTAGGTGGCGCGGGTTACCACAATGGCTGTGTTTCAAATAATTTTTTCGTCCTTGAACGAGAGCCAATAGGAAACGACACAGAACATACACCTCAGCTCAAATTATGTGGGCATTTATCATTTTTATGAGATTTTCTGATTAGTATACTTCCTCATCTTTTTGTTTTCTAAAGAATTATAAGCAATCACAATTTTTTATTACTAATGTTCTCGTTATTCACTATATACGACTATACCCTAGAATGTACATTATGTTGCAATAAATCTCACAAGAGATTTCCTACTAAAAAAAAACTTTTCCAGCCAGAAATAAGAATTGAACGAGTGCCCGAAGAGTTTGGAGGCGGGGGCGTGCGTATTGGCGACTCGGAGACCACCGAGCAGCAAGACACGATCGTGAAGAACGTCTTCACTCAAGGACAGTTAAACGACAGCGGCACGGGGAGGAGTGTTCTCGCGGAGTGAGCGATCACTCACGAGAGACGTATCCCTGAAGAAGAGGCCTATTGATCCGCCGTGAATCAAGTGCCAAAGAGATGGCGGCGTGCCTCGTCCCTGACGCAATATCTGCCCCGCCGATAGAGAAAGCTGCATTTATGACTTTCTGCTCGTCCCTCGGGAGACAAACGGGCCGGTAGATCTTTTCTTATCACTTCCACAAACCCCTCCACGGGGGCCTCATTTCCCCATCCACGGAGCAGCGCCTCTCTTTCTCTCTCTCTCTCCTCTCGATCGATGTTCTCGTTTCGAGTGTTGCCGCAGTCCGGTTTTTTCATTCGCATAATCGCCTTACCCCGCCCCAATAACATGACCAGCTGCGCCCAACGAGAGACATTTGCTAATTGACGCGAGCCTCCGGATACACGCTTGTCAAGAATAAAATAATCAGCTGTACAATGTTGTCGGGCGGTTCAACCGAATAAAAATCTTTGTGCGAAATAAAAATCTCCAGCAGCGATTGTGTAAAGCAGGAATTAAATAGTTTTTTTCTAGACTGTTGCAAACAACGTAACACTATTCTTAGATTTTTCCAATTTTTCACTGTTTTATATCTCATCTGGCCAATTTCTTCGCAAATGCATAAAAATCCGCTGTCTAGTTATAGCCAGTGTTTCTCATTTTTCACGATCAGAACCTGCAGCTAAAAATTGGAAAAAATTCTTTAACACGTGGTTCCATATTGAAAATCTACCTGAACATTTTCGGAAGTTAAAGTTTCAACGAGTAGCTCTATCGATATTAACGATTCCGTTCGGTCACCGTGAAATATACGAAAACCGGCAGTTTTGAATTTTGGTCTAACTTGGAGAATTTTACGGTTCCACGTTCCACTGTCGCCATTTTATAACCGCACCGCTACCGAGGCAGCTAGCTTCTGAATAACTGAAAAAGACGCTTTGCCGTAGCCCGGTGGCGACTCTTCGGGGGATCGAATTAATTAAAATGAATTATAAATTACCCCGGACCGAGCCGAAGTCAGCGCAAAACGTTTCACACCTGCTCGTAAGACGACCCGAGCTGAGCCGGCCAAGAGGAAGCGGAGTTTCCTGGCGATTCAATTTTCCGTTTCCGCCGGCGACGAGTGCCTAGTCATTAACCGGGACTAACGAGATACGTAATGAAACAAGGCGAATCACTCGTCATTAATGGAATCCCGGACCACCGGGGTCATGAAGCCCGAAGTTGCGCGGCGCGACCTGCGAAGTAACCGGAATTCAACACGCACCGGCCAGCCGGAGAGTTTCAAAAGCGTTGGAATTAGGGCGGGCTACAACTTCTGTAAGCCAAGTGGATCGGGAACCTGAAAATGGACCCGACAATGCTCAGCAATTATGCGAAATTAGATTAATCGTGGGCGGTAGGCGGTGCGGCGGAAGACTGCGGCGCCAGTGCCAGTAGTCGAACGGCCTTTGGTCAGACCGACCGTCTCGGGTGGAAAAATCAATGACTCGACGCCCGAAGGATGAACAGTCATCGAAGCACCGCAGACAGTTGTATACAAGGGTCGATTAAATATTAACTGGTACTGTAACATCCAGTGAGAAATTCGCAGATTTCGAGCAGAATCTATTAAATATTTATTAGAGAGCTGATGTTTATGCATTCGTGGCAGAAATTAGGAGGTATGATATAAAACAGTAAAAATATTGGAAAACTTTCAAGATACTGTTATATTATTTTCGATCAAAAATATTAAGAAAGCAATCTGTTTCATTCCAATTTGTTGTAATTGACATAAAAAGAATTTTATTTTGCATAAAGATCCGCTGTATAATAGTTATTGATTTCTTTCAATCTGAAATAAAATTCTATATTTTTGTTATCGAAATATAGTCGTTGATGGATTCCTATTTCACGTGTATTTAGATACACGTCTTTCTTTTTTAAAGTGTGGAAAACCAATTATTTAAGTATTCACAAGTGTACATAAATCCGTAAGAACGAAGCAATTTTCTTTACCGAAAAGAAAACCAACAGATGTCACTAGAATTCAAGTATACGAAATGAAACTATACTCCAGTAATTTCTATGCATTTTAGGCTCTAGATTGCTGCTTAGACGCGAAGAACTTGCTTAGTTATAACAGGCCAATTGGTGAGAAAGTTTCGCGAGCAACTTTCCTTGTTAAAGAACGAGAGTTTATGACAAGGTGTTAGCAGTGTCTTCTGTAATCTTTGAACAAAGCGTTAATCTTCCAATGCGCTATAACTTTCTATAAGAGGATCTTATACTTCCTCGAATAGAAAGAACGAATTACTCCATACATTTCAGCTCGGTCTTGTTATTAAAAGCAATTGTTGTTTATTCAAAGATAGAGACATCAAGTGTAACTATAAAAATAGTAATTAGTGGAATTAATTATCCTCCTCTTTATGAGTACAGATGCATAAAGCATACGTTTGTCGGGAGCTAAAGCTATGTTTCCAGTAATTTAATGCTTTAACGCAACCGTCCCAGTAGTACTGCTCAATAATTCCGCAGCGAGCGGACAGTTAAGTAGAAGTTACATTTATCGAACTCTTAAGTATAGTGTGCTGCTGCTACTCGTCCACCACGGTGGGTATAAGACAGCGGTTACGAGCGGTGCGCAGTCATATAGCCGGGCCCACTCTACTTGCGAACTATGACAGACGTGATCAGGTTGTAGTAGGGGAGGCGGACGGTAGCGTCCACAATAGCGGTGAAACGTCTGTGGTCCGGCATAGTTTCCATCTGATATAGGTCGTTTAACCAAGACGCGATGTTCGTCTGTCTCGTAAAGCGCGTGCACAATACAAAGAGGTTTTGGCCAACGCTATTGGCACGATTTAGAGCACCGAGTCGAGTATAAAGGAGACACGGTAAATTGACCTTCTATCTCTGACCGTTTGAATTATACTTAGGGCGGAAGACTGCCTTGACGGGTTTTGAAAATGTACCAGATTTTTGAAATCATTCCCGACAGTAGCATGCAATGTACAAGAATAATATATGCAAATACTTATTTTCAATTTTTCGATCAGATATCTGACACAATACGAGATGAATAGGATATTAAGTAAATGGTCACAATTTCGAAAATAACCCAAGTATAAGGTCTGGGTGACAAATTAAATTGGGAGAATGAGAAAGGGATGAAGGGTAAATATTGCTCCGAGGGTTGATAGCTAGAAGAAACTCTCTATTCATCGAGTACGGCATGTCTCTGAGAGAAGTTTGTTGAATGTTTATTCCGCTGTTCATAACGGTGCCATTGTGTGTGGGATACGGGTATAATGTGACATTTAGCAGTGACGGAGTAGGGGAATCACTGAAGACAGAGTTGTTAAAGGTCTCTAAACTTGCGAGCACGTGATGAACAATAGCACCTTAGATCACGCGCACTCGCGGCTGGCACGGAATAATGATCGTAGGCCCGATTCTGGAATAATCGAGTGGTACGATTTCGTTATTCGAATACCGAAATCTCATGCCTAGTTTATGTTGCAATTTTGTCCGTTATCACCCCTATGAAACTTTCGTGTGTGTTTACGAAAAAAGTTTCCACGAAAATCACAGGTGTAGAGAAAGGTTATTCCGTGGAGAGGTAAAAATAGAATTCTTTGTAATCCGACCCTTTAAAATATTAATATTTTTCGATTATGCGTAATCATTTGAATAAAAAATAATAATGCGCACTTCTATAATTTCATAATAATTTTTAATAACTTTGTTAAAGATACTGGCAAATAAGTAAATTAAATGAACGAGATTTTATTAAACCAAGATCGTAAAGAAGTAATAAATCAAAAATTGATATGGAATCTCGTATTTCGAGATTTTATTTCCAAATCTTCCAATTGTAATTCCCTACAAAACTCTACCGTATACATCTGTTGAGATTGAACGCAGATTTGATTATGATATGCATATGAGTAAATCAATTTAATCGGAATTTCCCGTACGAGCTCTTGCATAATCTGGACGATCGAAGAACGAAATTTTCAAATAATTTCGCCCCACTTTTACCGCTTAACGAGCAATAGACATTGCTAGATAATCAACGCACATGCAGAGAATCAACAATCAGAGCACTCCAACGGTTAAAGACTAGGATCCCTAACGAGCTTTCTAACGAAGCACGAAACGTTAATCGAATTAATTTGCCTGGGGAATTCCAGTCCCAACGGCGATCGACAGAAACTGTATTGGGCGTTTGAAAGTCTCGAATAATAGGCGCGCGGATTCTCTGTTTAAAGCGGAAGTGGAGTATCATAGACCCGATCATGATTACTGAACACTGTCATTAATAAACTGCGGATCTTTATGCAAAAAAAAAAGAAACAATGCAATTTCCACCTTTATGCGTTGATCGCGAAAATTTTCAAAAAATGCTAGCAATATAAAACTCGATAGAATTTATAGTATTCTACACAGGTTGTTTCCATTAAACATAGAATTTCATGCGACCTTTTAAAAATTTGTGAAAATTGAAAATCGAACTTCAACACGAACCATCGCATATTATTAATAACAAACGGAAGCAATGCAGCATCTCGACGCGGAATTACATTCCGAATTGAACGGATCATTATCCGTGAATTTTTGGAATGCGTCGACTAATTGCCCTTATTAGTCCGAGAGCTCCGTGCAATCCGCGTTTATCGATCGGTCAAAGATCCGCGGCTCCCCTCGCGTCCCGACCCCGTGCGAGGTTAACCCGGTTCGAACGATCGACGACGTTGTCGACGGGAACGGTGTCGCCGAGGAAAAACAAGAAAAGAGGGTCGGCCAAGGGTGGAGCAAAAAGGCGTAGTCCTCGCGGACAATGAACGGGAAACGCCGAGAGCATGCGACGCACCTCCCGGTGACCCTCGATCGAAAGTCGAACGACTCTCGTGCTAACTTCGTGGGAATTCCCTGGTCGTTGACGGCCCTCCGGCGCGTCGCGTCGCATCCCGTCGCGTCGACTTGAACGAGCGAGTAACGAAAAAGGAAAAGAGGAGAGAAGCTGTAGCGAGCGACGCATGAAATACGAGGGCCCGTTTCTCTCCGCCTCTGTGACGGTTTTTGTCCCGTACTCGGTTTATAGATAACCCTCGTCGCGTAACGCGTGACGGTGATGCAGGTAATGTCTCGTCGATGGGTTCTTGTAATCCATTTAGCCAAGCAACTCAACAGAGAAAATACCCTTGTCATCGACGGCGGAGTCAAGAAAATCGTCTAATCGCTCGGCCGGATCAAATTGATCACCGGATCAATTTTTTTCCAACTTATCTATGCCTTTTAATAACGGTTCCGTGCTGTCGCCGGGGGTATAAGATAACTGTTATAAGATGACGCGATGAGCGATGCTATACATCATCGTCAACGTCGCGGGACTTGAATAGAACAGTGTTTCCCAAAGATTCGATATCTGCGTGCCTCTTCTATAATTGTAACACCGAGTACCCCCCGTTAAGAAAAATCGGTATTAACTAGCAGGCATCCGGTGCTACAAGATTGTTGTACGAGCGTACCCCCAGAGGTACTAAACGATATTTTTGGCAAGAGTGATTGACGTTTATTGATTTTGGATCTTGCTGTTAAAGAAAATATTTAATGCGTGGATGTTCGATTGTTCATCAACTGTTTTCAACACATTTTTAATAGTACTTCTCATTGCAACATGCACAATAATATAAATATTAATAATTATTTAGCGTGCACAACAGCCGTGCACAGGTTGTGCAAAACACGAATATTTATTTGCCTATTTGCCGGAGAATAGCTAGCCAAAGGATATCGCCTTTCACAAAGCTAAATCCCAAGGATTCTGAGAATCCGCGCGTACGTTGAAACGGTGATAGAGGAACTGTGGCGAGATTAAATATCATATTTGGCGATAACGCAGCAAAGGCACGAAAGTAGAATGGCGAAAGCGACACACGATGCCGTTCGCCGGTTTTAAACGATCCGGAGGAATTGCGTCGCTCGTTGTTATTTCCCGACCGTGTATCAACGAACCATTATCCAAGCATCGAAACTCGATTACTCTTCTAATACAACGGAACTTCCGCCAGCGTACCGTGACGATGCGTTAACTTCGGCCATATACACGACCTATGTTTTGGGAGACACAGTCTCGACAATTTATCGTCAAAACTACCCCCTTCGCGTAAAATATTCAGCGGACCTTTACGCGACGGAAACGCATAAATATTTTACGCCTGATCGTGTAACACGTGATCGAACGTTCCTTTGTAATGTCTGTCTTCGTAGCTACGATTTATTAACGCAGCATGCAGTCATTTAAGAGAATTACTGCGGTCTTTGTGAATTACAAGGTAGAATTTATGCACGCGCGGATTAGTTTGTTTAATACTTTCTTGTAAAAAATGCTTCGCGGTTTTAATTAATGTGAAAGAGAAACAGCAAGTTATTTTTGCTCGTTGCATCCTGGTGTTAAGCGGAAAATATTCTCTGTTTAAAAAGTATAAAAAATACACGCGTCGCAACGTGTAAATGATCACATGCATTAATTCTCTGCGAAATACATGGAATTGCGATTATTAAGCAAATACGATGCAGATCGTAAACGTGTTAATTAAAGACTTGTATGTCTTTTATTTATGTCGTGTGACAACAAGCAAATTTATGTTTCACGGAAACTTGGTATTTGTGGAATATTTATGAGCTTTAGAAGAGTACTAAAAAGCCATGTGCTCTAAATAACATTTTTCTGTATTTGTTTTAATTTATTGTACAAATTCGAATACCGATTTATTTAAATTACCGGATATATTATAATTCCAGGGTTGATTTTTCAAATATCGGGTTCCTTGCCGCTCTTAATTTCCAGCAGATAGCAATAAGCAACATTTTCGCTGGTAACTGATTTTACGGGTCTTTCCGTCGCTGATTTTCTATCTCGCGACAGTTTCCGGCGTGCCGAGAATCAGTTTTCTGCATTTCCGCGAACTGGAACTCGAGCGTGGCGAAAAAAAGTTGTTCCGCTTTCAACGGCCCGTGGAAAATACGTTCGCGTGGCGATCGACGATTACGGGAAACGCGGAAGAACTTCCTCTCAATGGATATCGTGCGACACGAACGCCCCGTATTTCACTATTTATTAGTATTATTTGTTCTGTACAAGACCGGGGCTGACGCGTGACGGATGAAGCTACTTAAGCGAGCGCATCGTTCTCGTAAGCAATACACATGATTTATGTGCGTAATTTATTCCGAATTATTCGTGCGTAAATGTGTCCGAACCGAACATACTCTCCGGTTTGTGTAACGCAATTGTTCGGTCATAAACAAGACCGAACGTGAGCGTAGGGACAGCCACTCGACGGCGACGGTCCTAGGACTGTTTGGGTGTCACCGGACACCACTTGAGTTTAGGCTTAAGAATCTTGGACAGGGCAATCTGGCGTCAAAGTAATTACGATACATTTTCACGCAACTCTGACAGACAAAAACACAAGACGACTGCAACAGACTCCCACTCCGATCGCTAAACAAAACATTTACAGACCAATTAGAATCCAGGCAACCATTCCCATACCACCGACTACCGACCAATCAGGACAAGAGCAGAACCGACGTAATACATGACAGAATCAAGACGAATAGTTCGAAACATCACATCATCCAAAACACTTTTAAGCGAACGTTCTTTGTACCAGTATTCCAATCTTTGTAAAATATATTGTTAAGTGTATTAGTTCTTAGTAAAGTCGAGTTTATTCATTTTCAACTAGGCTTAACTAACCCAGTTACGTCGTAGCCCACGATACCGTCGCGAACACCCGAAAAACGGATTTACAACCCGCGAAAATTCGAAAGAGGAATTGCGGTATTCGGGACGTTTCAGCAATCCTGTTTTGCCGCGACTGCGTGTGTCGCGAATGTTCCGGATCTGTGCCCGCCGAATTAATCTTGGGCAAGTAGTTTGAATGATAAGATGACATAAAAGACGCAAAAGACAATAATCGATTCGCTTGACAATGAAATACGTTAAAAGAAGCGTTTCGTCCCGGACCTGCTAGGGGACTCATCAGTAAGGCTGATCTAGCAGGTCCTGCCTTATACGCGCGCAGATGATGACATGATGCGATTTCGTACGCGAGGGATCTCGACTCATGCGATCCCGTTAATCGGATGCTCTGATCGCTCGACAACGAATTATCGCGGTGCAAGTTACAAATATTAAGAATGATTGACAAGACAACGGCTCGTGCGTTGTCTTGTCTACCCGCGGACTGGAGAGTGTCGCAGCGCGGCGTTAGAGCGTAAACTCAACTGACGAACGCGGTCTCAACGCGATGTTCGTCAGGCTTCTCGAGCAGGAAATAAGATGCACTGATTGGTTTCTGCAGAAAGTTGCATTTTCCAATCAGCACACTTTTGACAATTAGGACCTCCTTCCCGTAGCTCTGAATGAGGCCCTGGGAAGGAGGAGTGGGGCGATACCTAGACTCGTGCGACGACGGGTCCCGGTAATTCGACACCGTACTTAACGGTCGCGAGTGGTTCCTCGAAAGGTGTAAGAAATGCGCGTCCGTTTACAAGCAGCACAGATGGCCCCTCGAATTTTAACGTATTTATTTCACGAAGAGGCCTTTCCCTTTTTCCGCGTTTCAAATAACTTCGGGAAAAGGGGCCATAAAAATAACTCCAAGGGTCCTTAATTCGGGTACGCGAGGACCCCGAACGGACAGAGTGGGTCCTAGTGCATGTGCAGGCCACCCAAGCAATTGGCAGTACTGTTGGTCTGCACCAGGGTCGAGGGGCCATAAATTAAGAGGTCCACTTGGGACAGTATGAACGCACTGCTCCGGGGGTCATATTACAAGCATTTTTTCGATGTCCGCTAAAACGTCTTGAGGGAGTGACTTTTCTCCTCCACGGACCAGGAAGATCCCCCTCCCTCAAGTCGTCTAGCGAATAGGGATGACTTTTCCCCCTATTAGCGGATACCTCCGCCCAGTTGTTTTTCCCTTAAATAGAGCTGACCCCGGAGCAGAGGGCAGGTTGCAAGCGCTGAGAATTTTATGGACTTTGGGACTCGGTATTGAGAGTTCGCGGAAAGAGTATACACGGTACGCGACTATTTGTTTTTATCGAGAACCGTCAAAGTGTTTGTGACGGCATTCGTTTACGTATGTCTATCACTAATAAAACATAGTTTCTTGTCTTTTAACAGATTGTCGTGTTTGCGAAGTGTCTTTTTATTCAACCATCACAGTCCTTTTATCAAATCCAACAGAAGGACTAAATTTATGACACCTTGTATTTTCAAGGGTGTATAAAAACTAACCATTAGGCCAGATGCCTCGACTGGTCGTCGAATGACCCTAGTTTGTTTAATTCTCTATGACGGTCTTTAGGCACGAACGGACCATGAATATTAACCGAAAGACATCCACGTGTATGGTTCTTACGCGACGGAACAAATCCTTTACAGACATTACAATTTATTATCCTCATCTTTTATTCACTTATTGACACGTCGAGTCTAATTTGTGATTTCTTTATTCACCGATTGACATTTTGATTCCGATTTGTTTCTAGCATACTGTAAATTTGTGAAATACAACAGCATTCATAAAATGCGTATTGATAAAAATTCATTGTATTCTTTATTCCGTTTCTCGTAAAGAATTTTGAAGTTGGTGAAAGAAGTGCTCCTTTGTCAGACAGATATAAAATTTGTGTAGACCAAGAAATATTTTTCTTATCCTGGTATAGTCTGAAAGAAACAGATAATTATACAGGGTGTCCCAGTCGATGGTACAACTGTGGAGAGGGTGATTCCATATGCAAAAATTAGTTGAAAAACAGGAATTACATTTTTTTGTTTTAGACTTTATTTTTGAGAAAATCGAGTTTAAAGATTCGTCAGATTCGCGTGCTTTAGTATATGCAGGAAGTAGAACAGGTCGGCCATGATCAGACGCATCAGACGGTTCCTATCCGATTTTCTCGAAAACGAAGCTTCCGATGAAAAAATTTCATTCCATATATTTTCGGCTTATTTTCTCATGTAGAGTCACAGCCTCCACGGTTGTACCACCAATACCGGAACACCCTGTATACAGAAATAGCGGTATCACTGTCTTCCACGCGGAACGCGTCAAAGAGAGATTCCCGATAGATCATAATGTTTCACGGTAGCTCCGGACGCAGTCAAGCTTCCAGGGGCTCTATCAGACACGTTCAGTTCACGCGCGAAACTTTTTAACCTTCGTGTCTAAAGTTATGCCATCAATTTATAGGCGATGTGTCAGTCAAAGTGTTCAAGGAGATTCGAGCAACTCTCTTCTCAGCCTAGCCAGCTGCTTATTTCCAATTGGTACGGCGATAAGTCCACAAAGTGTCGTACAAGTAAACAGACTTAAAATCCACCGGTATTCTAGAACTAATCTGCGTCTGAAGGTCGCGTAGCGTTCGCGCGATAGAGGAAGAGGAATCAGCGATCGTTACGATCTCTTTGAGCATGTTGCGCGTCGGAGTCCGTTTAAACGAGTTTCCACAGCGAAATTCTCCTCACCTATTTCAGAAACTTCGTGACTGATCATAATAAGACGACCTACTTTCTTCGGATTGGACCTCTTTCGTCTTTCCTCTCTCTCTCTCTCTCACTTTCTTGCAATCGCCATGGCCTATCTGCGTCGCACGCACCGTAAGCGCTTGAAAGCACGTTCGTTTGCGCCCGCACAATATCGTTCGTTTTCCATCCGGCGCTGCATAAACCGTCGGTTGAAATCGAACGTTTATTTGCAAGTCCATGAACCGTCTATTCAGCACTCGTAAACGAATCATCCTCTCGATTCCTCGCGCGCCACCTTCGCATGTGTCAAGGTCGAACCCTTAACTGCACGCCCGAGAGAGAGAGAGAGAGAGAGAGAGAGAGAGAGAGAGATACGGTGCCGTTTTCCCCGTTAACCCTCCTCCTTTCTACGGCGCGCTCTTTGCCAAACGTGCACCTTTGGCAAACCTCCTTTGGCAAAACCTTGCCAATTTCCTTTTCCACCAATCGTCTCGCAATACGGTCTGTATTCAACTTTGAGAGGTTGCACACAATCGGGAGATAAAAAGATAGGACACCCTGCGTGTATTTGCGTTTCCATGTGTCGGAAGAAAATGTACATTTTAGGAAATTAGTTACGGACACTTTTAGAGAGACACCTTTTTTGAAGATTGACAAAAAATTTTTTGAAAAAATCTCAATTGGTCAGAATCGCGGAGGAAATTCTTTACAACTCTTGTTCAAAATATTCGGAAAATTTCATTGAAATCGGTTCAGGCGGGAAAAAACGACAGGCGTCCGAAAGTTTTTCCAAATATCCATAAAACCCTCGATCTAATAAGTGGAAAATTAGAAGGAAAATATTTATGGGTAAACGATGCTTTATCGTCCTGCACGATATTGGACGCGCCATTAAAGCTTTTCGAGCAGCACATTGCTGTTGGTCGACGGTCGCCGCAAGGACAGGATAGTTTCGGTCCTGTAATTATAAACGCGGTTGCTCGTGACAGTTAAGGAGAAACCGAGCTTCCCGGACTTGGCGCGTACAACGAAAGTTTCGTTCGCAAGTAAGAGTTACGGCAGTGGCTCGGTCTTTCTTGGACCAACCGCGTCGTCGGGCTTGATATAAAGATTCTACCCGCCTAACTTGTCTCGCCTGGCAATCTTTGTCCTTGAGAGCTGGAAATATTACAGAAAAATGCGTTCCGGTGAGAGTACCGTTTCTTGCTCGCGGAGCAATTAGTCTCAAAGCGCTTTTCGCTCCAGTTCTGTCCGACAATGCAAACGCTGGTTCGCGATCAGGTGGTTTTGCACTCTTAAAATTAGCAAAAGAGCGAGACGCTAGAAAGAAAAATTCAATTATTCGAACACTCCACGATTGCAGCTGCTGGAATCGTTGTACTGGCATCGGATCTTTCAAGGATGTTCTTGCAAGAAACTCAGCTCCAAAGAAATGTAATCAAATTATTTTTGTAACGTAGTGCAGACACTGTTCACTTTCAATTTTCATTCCAGAGGGTTAACCACTAGATCGAACAATTATTTTGTTCATCGAGGGTCGCCTGTATCGTTTCTTTTCTATTCCACGCGACGTAATTGCATGCAACGCTCAGATAAGGTGAAATAGAAATAATCTGCAAACTCATATTCTCCGACTACCCAGTTAGGGTTCTAGTTACCCTACAGTAATTTCAGCCGTGCCACGTCATCAGGATTTAACTCACATTATCAACGTTAATTATGATTTTAATAGCTCCTTGATACCCTCCCGGGTCCCGAGGTCAACAGTGCGATATAAAAATTGCGCCCCGGTTCGCCGCGTTCCTTTTAATATCCAGTCCTAATATAAGCGATGTCTTTTTAATTGGCCGGGTCTAATCGCGTTCCGCCAAATCTGCAGAAGCCAGGCACCAACGGTCCGAGGACCTTCGTCCAAACAAGAGACCGGCCAGAGGCCAGGCGTCGCGCTTCCTTTCTAAATGGGACGTTTAATGAGCGGGCGAAAAGAACGCCGGAAAAGCAGCCGCATAATTAAGAGAATTTCATCCCGGAGGGCTAATTGGCGGGCGGCGCTACATTTTAATAAACGCGCGGGGCCACCGCGATCCGACCAACTTCCGGCCAATAGGCAGCTCGGCAGCCACTTTCGATCAGAGTTTGGAGTTCGGGAACCGACAGTTAAGTTCTTGCGAGCATGTCATGCTTTTTCTACCAAACATTTATCAATTGTTCATATAATCAGAGAAAAAAATCGAAAAATAAACTCACAAACCTATTGACCAAAGTTGCGTACAAGTGGAACTAAATGTATAATTTCTCCGCTTCATGGAAAAACATTGAATCGTGGATATGTTTTATCATGGCTATTTTACATGTTGTCTCTGTCTCTCTCTCAAACTGTTGGCGTCATCACTCAAAGTTTGGAATGACCCGCAGCCCTAAAACATATCTATGTTAAAATAGACGAATTTTCAAGAGTAGATTTCCCTGCCAATTTGGGAATTATTTCATAATCTCTTGAATTTCCGGGATAATTTCTTGCGAGTCTAGGAGGTTCCAATGTTCTCTGATCCTCGGGCGCAACCAAGTTGCTATCGTCGGACCATGAATAAGAATGCCCGGAGGGAGATCGACTTGCAAAAGTTTCGAATTTGAGCGCGGATAACCCTTGCTCCCGTTTCGCGAGGGAAACGACTCCAGTCGAAGCTCGTCGAATCGTCCATGTCGGGGGAAAAAAGCGGGCCACTGGGGAGCCAAAGCAAGGAGCGGGGAAGATGGGAGAGAAAGCGAGAGACGGCTTCGAAAGAGGGGACGACCGAGGGAAAAAGAGACGAGCGTCCAATCAATGCGAAGACGGGAGAAAGGGCGTTCGAAGGTACCCTCGCGGATCAATCGATGACCGCACCATTGTAAAACACGGATCGCCGCCGGGCGAACGCGTCAAGACTAGATTACGCCCATCGGATCGACGAAATCGATGTGCAGACGCCTGCCAACCTTATCCCAACGCCGCCCAGCTTGTCTTGTTAACTTGGAAATGTCACGAGCCCGGGACTGATTATCTATAATTTTTAATGCAGCGCCCCGAGTGACTGATGATCATTGCTGGAAAGAGGATCAGTTTTCAAGTAGATCGACTTCCTTAAGGGCCCGTACCTTCCCGTTTCGTTATCCTCTCTTTTAATATTCCGAAAGGTGCATGTCGTGCAAGTGCACTCAACCATCTTATATCGCGCGGCACTCTAAAAACACGGTTTTCGATATAACATGATTTTATCATCAATCGAATGCAAGGTGCACCTTGCAAAGTGGAATCGATGCGACGGTTTTAAACGCAGTCTTTCTTTAAAAAATCATTCCGAACGATTTTTTACATGTATTTTTATTCAACGGAATTGATAACACGTGCAACAATGCCAACCAGTGTATTATTAATAGTTACTGAATGGTACACAAAGATATGTATTGGGGTCCCTGAGTAACCTCCTCGTTTTCTGTGCTAGGAGTTAACGAAACGTTGGTGAAATGTTTTCCAGGCAACGCTGACAATAAAAGGGATTTCATTGATTTGGATTATTAAAAATTTTAAACGCATAGTGCAATAGTAAACACATTTTTCTTCGTAAACGAATCAATAACGAAACTTGACAAAGATTTATCCTATATGTATATAAGGAGCACACAATGCTGTTTTCTTTTGTATCCTTATGAATATTGCTTTTTGAAACACAAAATGAAAAATCTATTTGGCCGGAAACTTTGTCAGCTCTCTGTATACATATTTATAGTTTACGTATGAATACTTTTTCGAAGTAATGGCGATATCTGAATATCCAGCTCAAAGGTGTACGCGACAATAAGTAACTTTCCACAGACTTTCTACTGGAGGAGAATAATTTTACATCGCAAGTTCTTGACTTTTGTATCGAAAGGGATGAAGTGTTTTTACTTTTCGAATACTTAAGCAATTAATTGGTACTTTCTCAAATGATTTCGATGAAAAATTGGAATTCTACAGAAATAAAGATAACTCAACGAAAATTTTCAAATAATAAAGAGTACCGTAATGGAGCGCGCTAACAACGGAAGAGCTTCCGCAGTTTTCAAAATATTTCGCATTTCTGCACCTATGGGAATAAAGCGTGTAACTTTTCCAAAAAGCGATTCTGTTCATGAAAAATGTAGTGGAGTACCGCAGTTTGTGCGCCAGGTTAATGGAATTCCTATGATAGTTATCCATTGAGCGGGGCGCAAAGAGGCTAGCGTCAATTATCTCGTTACCGGACGCGAACTGTTAAACGTTTCGATTATAAGTCACGCGGTCGGCACGCAAGTGAGTTGGAAATTGATCGCCACGCGGTTCGCAAAGCGACCGGTTCAAAAGAGTATCCGCGGAATTCAATTTCCCGGCAGAATGACAACGAAATTCGGACCGTCCGCGGACGGGCCGGGTCGGGCCAGGCCGTTACATCGACTGGAAGTCGGCTGCAAAAGCTGCGTACGCTTTCGAGTACGGTCGGGGTTCACTCTCTGCCCCAAAACTAGGTCACAGTCTGCCCTGACCCAGATGACTGTCGCGTGACGTCACCGGCCCAACTCTCTCTCTAAATCTTCTCTCCTCTCTTGGTAGTCGGTAGGTTCGTCAAGGCGCCGCGCTGCGCCCGCTGAATATCTTGTGGTCCGACCCAGCCGATCGTCTGCTCTCCTCGAACCTTCGCAATCGACCGATTGCTCGACTTTACAGCGGAACCAAGTTAGCTACCCACCGAGCTCGTGCACGGGACCAAGTTAGGGGATGATGGTACACGCGCGAGCGCGGTTACATGTGTGCACACTTTTGCGGTGCGCGAGCAGGAAACAGCATTGTTTGCATCCCTGGGCGAGCTCGTCCGCTTAACTCTCATCCGTCCTTCATTTTTCCAATTTAATTTTTCTCTTGATATCGTATTACACTCGTACAAAATCAATAATATCACTTTTGAGAACGGAGATTTCCAATTTCACAAAAAAATCCAATCTTGACAAGACGATTAAGAAGTCACAGCGACGAAAAGAGTTCGAAAAAATTTTATTACACAAAAATTCAATTTTTAATCTGCATGTGAGTGGAGATACAGCATGAACCACAGCGAATAACAGATATTGTGAAACAAAAATATGCCATCAACTCGAAAGGAACTTTTGATTTTTCAATGAAACCTTTGACAGATTTCAATGTCGTAAAATTGGAATTTTGCGTATAAAGACTTAATTCGGGTTGAAACGATAACAAGGACGTATATGGAATATATCTGTCAAGTTCGAAGCTATTTGGTTAATTGGTTTTTGAGATATAACAACGTTCGGCAGATCGGAAAAAGCTATTTTGCCGGGACCAAAGATAAACTGAACGATTTTTATATAAAAAAAAAAAAACAGAAATCAATACAGGAACTCGTTTAGTAATTAGTTACGGGCACGAATCACAAACTGTACAAATATTTAATTACCAAAAATCTGAATTATATCGTGGTTGTTCGCAATGGTTATCGGCGAGAGAAATTGTACTTCGATTGCTCATAATAGCGTAGAGTTTTGCGTTCGACCAAAACAATTTTTCAATGCAGCCAAAACGGTATTTCCGTAAATGAAATTTCTCTCATCGATGATGGTTGTTCGTTATAAAAAAATACTTTATGAATGATTTAATCATTCGGGGACGACGCTCGATCGTCGATATCAGTCGAGTACGAGTTGTACGATGTTGTAACTTCTTGCGTCACCCCTAACAATCTGACCTTGCACGATAAATTTTGAAGTGCGCGTCACAGTGAGTACAGAGGGAAGACGTCATCCCTGCAGTGTTGACATGTTTACTCCCGCGGGTATACTTTTATTGCTGTCGCTACCGAATCCCGCTCGGTGACGATCACTGTTTGATGCCGCGGATGCAAAGGACTCTCTGTCACTGACAAATATTTAGTCCGGCGAACAGAAAGTTTGGCGGTATGCTGCTTTGAGGAGCTGCGATTCGTAGTCCGGGAAACTTCGGACGGACGGTATGGTATTTTGCGACGCATTATTATCGAGTGCGGGAGACCAGGTTGTCAATTTGAATATGAAAATGGTTTCACGGTTGGACGTATATAGTTTTAGTACAAGGATATTGGAAGCTGTATCAAATACTTAATCCTTGTGTTTGACACTTTCGAGGTATTTTCGACGATGCGAGTTTCCATAATCGAACCCATATGCAAGGAATATAATTTAGAACGTTTAAAAAGTAGTTCGTATTTTTACGGGTTGGACCTTTGCAGAATTGGATAGAAAGATATCGAAAGCTACATTCAACACTTGTGTATGTGTTTAACATTTTCATGAGTATTCCGAGGAATGAAGATAACATTGACACAAAGAACAACAAACCCGTTGCAAGCGTTTTTTTTTTAATAAGCAGATAAAGCGTATCATTCGAAGAGAATGTGAGACACCGCACAGAAAGTTAGAGGTTCAACGTTTGTTTATCCGAGTACCAAATTCGATACTACTCGGACGTCAGAGCGTGTTTCTTAAATCATAAACTGTAGAAAATCGGGAAAGTACACAGAGCATAGGAAAGTGTAGAGAAGAAGAAGAAGAAGACTGAGTAAAAAGATAGCTGCTCTCGAGCGTGAAGATTATCGTCAAAGGAACAACCAGCAAAGAGTATCTACTCGGTTCCGAAGGTATTCGAGAATTCCCCGTTTATGAAACATATTTTCAGCGGCGGGCTTGTCTTGCGCGTCGTAGGTATCCAGCCTTTTCAAATAGATCCTGAGACGAGGAAAACAAATTTTTTAAGTACCCTATTATACGCTCGGCGCTAAACTGGCGACCACCTAGAAATGCACACACGTGTAAAAGTCAAGAAAACCTGCCCTCAAACCCTATGGAGACTAAGAACACTCCAGCTTAATGGAAGCAGAAAATTAATTTCCATAGTGACCGCATTTAACGTCTTCGTTCCTAAGAACACATATGGCGGAGTCTCGGAAGAATATATCCTTTCAGGAATCTCGGAAAAAACGGGGCTTTTGAGACCACTACTTAATTCACTTAGATGAAAAGTGGGGCCAGTTAAGGCTTCCTTACAACCAGAAATATGTAATCAACAATAACATTGTAAATTCGCTAATGTCTTATTTTAATACGGGTCAAGCGGACAGCTCTTTTTTTGAGAAGTTGGAATAATTAATTTACTACTTAACGAGACAAGAATTTTGAAGAAATTGTAATTGATCCGAATTACAGAGAAGATTCTAAAAGTTGTATTCTTTATGTGGTCCCATATTAAAAAATGAATTTCTAAAAAAAAGTCAAGTCGTATGGTCCGATATTACAAAAGTAATCGTGCTTTTATACAGCATCGAATATTACTGTGTGATTCGCTGTATATCTTTCAGCAAGACGAGTACACCTCCAAATGACTTTTTATATTTAGCGAAATTTTATTATTATTTAGTGGGTAAACCGCATAACGGGTGGAATGCATGCTGTATGTAAATGCACCGATTAAGCACTGTTACACTCGTAAATGGGTCTTTAAGCTAAGTAAAACGAATACATTTTTTAATTCGACTCTTTTTCGACCTTTCGCCTCGCGGAATGATCGTGTCTTTTTGAATTGAATAGATTTGGAAACGTGGTGGTGAAATGTAAAATGAAACGGCTCGATTTCGCAATGTAACGTCTCGAATAAAACCGGGTACATTTTTAACCGTGGATTTTAATCGTCGACTACACGACCGCAGAAGGTAAAGCAATTATGACCGGGCATGTAAGGCAGTCCGCAAACTAAGCCGAGCAAGCAAGGTAGTACATGAAACCGCCGTAACATCGTTCAACATACATCACACGAGAGCGCAGGTACGATGCATTTAAACGCATCTGCGGCTGCCATACTATAAACGTAATATAGCTGGTTGTGAACGTCTCGCTGTACTGGCGGCGGATAATTGATGTAATCTAAATTAACCATCGGAAAATCGATCTCCCCAAAGTCAAGACAATTTGCTTCAACTATTTCGCAGACAGCCGTTCCAATTACGCCTGACGTGTTGTAGTTAACGCCGTGCGGAAGACGTTGTGCTTTGATACATTCCTGTGATAGTGTGCACGGAGCAGGATTCGACGACAGTCACAGCGATTTCACGACGCGACGTCTCACGCGAGTGATCGATAGCGAGAGTCGCCTCTACTCTCTCGCGTCCATTAATCGTGTCATAGACGGTCCCGGGGACCGTAAATCACCGATGGATCGAACGCTTGCGGGAGTTTTGACTTTTCAGTTCGATAGTTGTTATTCAATTAACCTGCCGAGTTGCCTGATCGCGGGACTTCCTCTTGCCGTCGGACATCCAAAATTCCAAGTTCCCGATCAATTTCAAGTGGTCCCGAGAATTTGCTAGAAACTTCGCTATCGGTTTGGCAAATTGCGTTAAGAAAATAGTCTTCGCGGCGTGCAAGTTTCGAAACAAACCATCGTTTATCACCAAACACTAAATTTTTCGCTCGGTCGTTATCGGAGAAGGAAAAAATGATGCGAAGTTTTGCATGGTTTAAAAAGTGCGAATGGCTAAGATATTTTCTAGAATATTGATAAATAAAGCAGCGAATAAGCATTGTCAATTACGCAATTGCAAGAATTATATTAAATTAGTGAAGAGCCAATTTCCATTTGGCTCCTGTGTCTCTCAATGTTTACGGACAGTTGCTATTTCGCATAAAAATCCGCTAACAGCATTAACGTTTGCAACTGAACGTTTAATAAATTTTCTCGTCGGCACCTGTCCGGAGGGACAGATTGCAATTATTTCCAGATGTTCGTTTGGCTGTCGGCCGCTCGTCGGCAGAAAATGCGTCACGCGCGCATCGGTGTGTAGCCGCAAAAAATAGTAAATTCTCGTACGAGATGCAGCAATGTCAGAAAACGTATTGCCCGGCTCGGCTCAGAACCAGCTCACCTTTATTTCGTTCCCGCAGATCGAACGAGCCAATTCAACCCCCCCGCTGGTCGACGCGCGGCTGTTTGTTCGCCCCTGTTTCGCCTCCTCGGCGAATTTTCGGCATAATTGTATTATTTTATAGCGAATCCGTGCGCACACGCTTCCGCGAGAACTTTCCGGCAGCCGCTGTGCCAGTAAATTCGAACACGCGGATTAGCGACCATAGTCCGAAATTTGTCCGATCGCTGGTTTTAACTTTTAAATTTTTAATTTTAGGGCAGGTGGGTGCTCTCCTTAGAATATTGAAAGTAATTTCTTATGAATGCAGTTGAATCCACGAATGGAGGGAGATTATGCAATTTTTTTTAACTAATTTGGTGTACCCCTAAATGCTCAGCTACTTACTTTTTAAAAAATTTTATATTCTTCCTCTTAATAGTCCCATGTCTCGTATGTGAGGAAGATTGAGAATAAAAATTCAATAAACACATAATCGAACAAATTCTACAAATAAAATTAAGTTGAAAGCCTCTTTGAAGTTCGTAGAACAACACCGTAATCTATCTAAGAGATGATTGATTATATCGGTTCCAAGATACCATAGTCCTTATTAATCTCTATGTTCAGGCTTGGATGCTTGGGCGGTCAATTAATAGGGTTGTGTCAATGTGGTCAATTAATAGTGTTAATAGGGTTGCTGCGCTTGCCACTGGTAGTTGATCCTATTAGTAATTAATCTATCGAATAATTGATCCCAATATCGTCGTTTTCTTCGCTGTAACGTAACATAATACCGAACTATCACTTGCTTTAATACTACACCATTCTTTTTGTTCGTCTCCAGATATAAATTTCTAATAATCTTCCTCGTCCAGTATTCACCACTACAACTTCCGAATTCCCGTCTCATTGTGATTACACAATGCGAATTGTCTCTTTGTTAGGCGCAAGACGAAGCAATGGAGATTGTAAAGCACTGCTTCGAATTAATCGATATGACCAAACTAAACTCCTTGAAGCATTTTACAATAACGATGGAAGTATCGGATGTTCGATGGATGTTCGGATAAAAACAGATATATTATATATTCATCTAAATTAACTTAATACTATGAAGACTAATTGCCTATAGGTTGATTATTGACGGAGCACGATATACTCCAGATTGTTGAACGAGTACGCCGTGGTTAAACGTATGAGTGGTCGCGAGTAGTTTGAAGTAATTCATTATCGATCGTACGAAATAATTAAAGTTGTAATACCGTGTGTGATTGGTAGAAAGAGTCGTTGGTACGCGACAGTGGGAAAAGAGACACCGTTAAAATGTTGAACAATCGACAATGTCAAATTTTAAAAATTAAAAAGAATTTTTTAAATTTCTGTTTTCTAAAAAGAAAAGACTTCATAAACGACATTCTATCCACCAATAAAAGACCTCGCGTACGCAGAGAATCGCAACAGTGGTTGATAAAATTCAACGAAAATAACAATCTCTGATCGTCGATGCCAGCAAAAAGCTCGACGGGCGACGAAGATTCGATTCTTGACGGCAGGCGTAGCGGCGGAGTTATTCTTGCGCGGAAAGGGAACAAATTGAAACAAACACGGTCGCGTTTGTGATATTTCTAACACCGCTTAAACTCTCTTCGAATGAAGAGCGTTCAACAAGACTAGCGAAAAAGCGTTGTCCTTGTGCCCGTTTCGCAATTCACCGCCTCCTATCTATTTCTCTCGTCCTCTCGTTCCTAGCTCCCCCTCCACCCCCCCTCCCTCTATCCAAATCCCCCTTTTAACTGAAAGTTTCGCGTATGTTCATCCCCAATAAACGCAGGTCTCGCGGAAACGTTTCATCGAAACCCTATTAGCGTGTTTCACCTTGAAACGCATCAGTACGGAAGTTTAGCGGTGTGGTCTGCGTACATTTTCTCTCTAAATTCGAATTCCAATCTCGTGTCACGGTTGCATCCCCACCTCACCCCCTCTGCCCATCCCCCCAACCCCGAGCGACGCACACCGCTTCGAGAGATTTAATTAACGTCAAACGAACTACGATAACGAGCGTCGCGGTGCACAATAACCAGACTAAGCGAGACCAGGCGCGACCCGGCGCGGCGTCCCGGCGTATAGCGCGGACGAGCTGGTACCAAGTTCAAGGTAATCGCTCGATGCCTCTAAAGCTGCCCCTGCTTTATCAGATACCCGGCTGTTGCCAGATCCACTGGGCCAACCCTGCCGATGGCCTAGGATAATCCGTTTAGCTGGCGGAAATGCTCGGAAAAATCTTCCCCGACTGCGAAAGTCGAGCTTATTTCAATGTCTTAGCAGCTCCGGTTTCGCGAAAATCGCCATCGAAACGTCACCGGCGAACTCAGAAAACTCTCACCATACGGTTCCCCAAATTTCAATCCAATTTATACACACAAGCTGATCGGTAACTGGTGCTGTAACCAAAAATTCTTCATACGGGATAAAATAAGTCGAAAATGTAGAATGAAATTTGTTCATGCGAAGCGTTGTTTCCGAGAAAATCGAGTTGTGGATATTCGGCGAACGCTACATTAGATCCGTCCATGACCTCTGCCGATTCTACTTCTCATAAATGTTAAGCACGCGATCTTGGCGGATTTTCAAAATCGATTTTTGCATTAAAGCCTTTTTCGGTCGCGTCGCGCCGAAGGTAGAAGCTCGAGTGTCTGAAAAACAAAGGTCCAATTTGCTGTTAGAATGTTGTAACACAATTATAAATTCTGGCTAGCGGTCTTTTGACACTGCTTCTCTCGCACTGGCACACCAATCGATTAATCGAATTTTCATCACGAAAGTGTGAAGTATGCGAACGGAAACGGACACTACGATCACCAACGAGTTGATCAGTCCGCGAAACATCTGTCACCAAACGGGGAACGTGGACGAATGCTAGACCGCAAAAAGCTCCGCTACTTGTAAACGCGAGTTTTGTCGGTCGTGGAAACTGGGACAGAGGATTGTGTTTGCTCTTAGTGCCGATGCGAGCCAGAAGGAAAAGGGGGAAAGGGAAATCCGCGGAGACGGGGAAAGGGAAACGATGACCTTGGACGGTATTCGTGTCTCCAGTTTGCTCGCTTTTCTTTTTCTTTTGCCGGGCGAAGCGCGAGTGTTAACTTCCAGAATGTTACTGAGGTATGACAACATTTTAACACGTCAAGTACCAAATATGGAACCTAAAAATTCTCGCAGACTCGAAATAACTTCTTGAATTCAAAACTGGAGAGTTAAAATTTCTAGAAACAACTTCTACTTTGACAACTGCCTGTCTTGACTTCAAGTGAATCCGACGTCTAAATTAATCGCAGTGCAAAGACCCGTCTATCTTTACAGTAATTCTCAGGACAGTAATCGGACAAATCAATATTTTACGGTCCAAAAAGCTTCTGATTTTCAAGTCTCCTTCCCTTTTAATTATGAAATCCAGTGTCTCGTCTTCTGTCACGTTGCTTTCATGAAAACCGAACCAATAGAAATCCGAAAACAATAGCGACGACTAGACTGCGGATCTTTATGCAAAATAAAAATCGTCTGCACACAGTTCCAAAAGACTGGAGCCAAATATTCCATTGTAACTTGAATAATTTTAACAAGCTGAAAAAATATTATCTTATCGTTTCCATTGATACCATATAATTCGCAGTCTAGTTACGACCCAAACTATCGGGAGGAAGGCAAGTTTTATTTGTTGATGTCTCTAATGTTCTTGATCGGAAGATTATACGCCAGTCAAAACAGAAACCGGAGCTGGATTGTGGTCCGACGAAAGATGGGCAACCATCGGAATATTATATCAGGAATACGAACGCGTATCGGAGGTCTTTGCGGGCGAAATTACACGAGGCTCTATTATAATGGGGATTTGATAAAGCGGATCGGGAAGGCTTAAAAATTCCAAATGTTATTAACGGTTGCGAAAGCTGCATTCAACGCGCATCGGTCTTCCTCGTTTAACCGATGAACACATTTTTCTAATTATAGCGCGTCCAAATGTTCGGAAGATTAAAATTATACGCAAATGTAAATAATTTTAATACGACATTTTTGAATGCGAAGGGGAATGCAATAACCGGACGGCGAGTTCGCGGTTGATTAAAGTGTCGCTGGAATTTAATATCTATTAAAGTTTCACGTGAACGTTTGATTTCACGTGAAATAAAGTCATACATGAAAATAAGTTTTATTTCATTTCTGTTCTCATAAAATGATCTGCTAATATTGGGATTGAGCGTTCACAATTTAACAACCGCGTGCAATTTGTTAGACTGCGGAGGTGTATGGATTTCCATGTAAATAATCTAGATAAGTGTATTGATTTACCAAACACGCTAAGCATCGTGTTGACTATCGATGATAGACGCGATTTCAATAGAAAATTTGACGTTGGTTATTAATTAGAAACACGGTGCTTAACTTGTTAGGTAAATCGATAGACTTATCCCGATTATTTCCATTGTTTAACATGTTGCAGGTTGTTGCTAAATTATGGTAATAATATAACATGCACACGGTACCGGATAAAAAGTTCCGAGCAACGTATCTATTTGCAATGAATTTGCATATTCTGAATGAGAGAAGTTTGTTTTTAATTTAAATATTTGATAAAATATGCACATAAATTTCCCTATTTCGCTATTTCTTCGAATAACTGGTCGTCTGTCACAAAAACAACTGTTTGTTCAAATCTTATACCTCATTAAAATTGATAATAGCAGGTATTAACCCTTTCGCGCCGAGCGCCGCATATATGCGGTGTCCACTCGACGACCTGTGGGTACTGGCGCCGCATGTACGCGGCATCCACGCCACGACTTCTGGATACGAGCGCCGCATATATGCGGCATCGAAATGATCTGTACAAGTGCCATCTATAGTCGATGGCAACATTTTTCGTTATCGGCAGAGCATTTTCCGTTGATTTTATTGACATATTGGATTAATCATTTCTTAAAACTTTTTAAAACTGCTCTTTGTTGAAACCACATCCAAACGTATTACGCAATAAACTACAAACATCAAGGCGATCGTTTACTGTTTTATACCAAATATTCTATCGAATCCATTCGGCAGTAAACGATTTTACTTATTTGGTTTTTACAAGAATTAGGAATAGATCGGCTTAAGGTATAATTCTTAATTCCTAAAAATTAGAATTTTCTGGTTATTTTTCGGCGTAAGTCTTCGTTCAGGGTCGGTACCTCGGCGGACGGGGCTGCCGTAGCGAAAGGGTTAAAGATGTTAGCACGCCTAAGTCTATAGTATACGGAACGAACGAAGAAATGAATTCGTTGCGTAATTTTCTGCGAAAATATATCTTTAGGTATCATTTCAGTAATCATAAATACAAAACGTGATCCAGAAAGTGGGTTATTTTAATACATCCGGTACACTTACAATTAGTACTAATAAGATATTCATTTCAATTTCAATTTAATAAATTTCTCTAGAGGCAAGAAATTTCTCATTTTTACCAGCTATTGAAAATAACTCTGCAACAACTATTTGCGCACAATTATCCGCAATTCAGATACCGTTATTAAATAGTATTGTTTCTTAAATCCCCAATTCTTCTTACAATTCTAGAGCTTCGAATCCCGCATTGATTCAAAACAGATATTTAATTGAAACTGAATTTGCATAAACATCCACAACACACATACCAATATAGGAAAGGAACTTGTATTCGCAATCGTATTCCTTCGTCTAATTACTCACGATTTATACTACTGCTTCACTATGGCCCTATACATCATATCTTCAAAATTCTCTTATAATTCCAAGAATTCCAATCCCATCTTAAATTCATCATTTATTAATTAATTAGCAAATTACATGTGTACAAACAGACATCGAAATAGTGTTAGAAGAAACCTCCGATTCATGCTCTCGTCTCTGTGTCTGACTACTCGCGAGCTATACTACTTGACAACGTACCGGCATGATATCATACCGTTACATTTAACATTTATGATTTTAATATGTTTAAAACAATTAGTAAAATAATTATTAGGTAATTTTTTATGTATTCTTCACTTATTTCTAAATTGTTGTGTAAAATTTTTATCTTAGTAGAAGTGAAAATATATGAAAACATGAAAATAAAAGTCATTGAAAAGATAAAAAACGCTGAAAAAATTATCGAAAACTATATTACCGAAAAAACCCGCAAAAAATACCGGCGTTGTTTCGGTTTTCGGATGGACATCAATTTTCTATGTCGATTTCAGTATAGCTTTATTGTCATAAATCGCCGTGCCGGTATCAAAATTAGTTTTAAAATGTTTTAAAACCAGTTTTAAACACCTGCAATATCAGAAAGAAATTCAAATTCGCAGCATTACTACTGTGTCTGACAAGTCACGGTCTATACTACTTGGATATCGCATTAAGGTCTGATCTTAAAGATCAAGAAACCGAAAGATTTGTCAATTTTGATCGCCCATTTAGCGTACTACAAGGTGTCCCCTATCCTCTTTTTTGACATTGACCTTCGCAGCGAAGTGTACGTCGATCCACAGACCCGTCAATCCCAGTTTGCGGTGTATCGATCGACTGGCACGGATACGCGATTACCCTCTATTCAGGAATTAATCGAGTTCACACTCCGCAATCCATGTCCGCGTTTGTCGGTTTCGTAAGCTTAAGGGAAGCGATTCACGTAACACGTTAAGAATGAGCCTATTTTTAAAAACCTTTCCTGGAAACATTGCACGCCACATATTCTTCCAAACCTTAGGAGTATGTTCTCATACATCCTGGAAGATATCTTTTTTTCTCAAGAAATACACTGCACAATTTTCACAAATTCTACAGTAAAATCGTGATCTAGCTCCCTCAGAGCACCACGATCTAAGTCCAGTCGTCTATCCCTTTCATTGGGAGGCACACCCCTCGAGAGGCCAAGAAATTTCAAATTTTCAATTTTTAATTTTTATCATTTTCTCAATGCTTGTCACAATTCTGGGGGACGAGACTGAAAAAATTTTTCGGTCAAAAAATAAGGTCCATCCTATTGTTTACATGCGCTGTCCTTCTCTACGTTTGTCCCTCTGTACGTCCTGCGCGGTCGACGCAGTCATAAAAAAGTAGTTTCCCTTCACGATCTTTGTCTCTGCTCGAATCAGACCATAGAAGCTAAATCGCGACTTCACTGTACTTTAAAATCATCTCTATTTATGAGTTGTTTCTGCCAACATTTAGTATAGAGCACATTGTATTGATTCAAAATTAAAAAGTCACCCTAAAAAAAAATGGATTTTTTAGCCGGTTATACGGAGTCGTTCTGTTAAACCAAAGCTACTTTATCTGTCATTGGCCATGGGGCTGCACACCGTCCAGCCGCCTAAAGAAATTAGAATGTCGACTGAAGAGAGGGAACGGGGATAATGAAGAAGCCGAGAAGAGTCCGGGATTCCTCGTTTAACGGGACGACAATGAATCGCCGTGGCATAACAGCTTGAGTTTACGTGGAAAAAAGCGTAATTTCGCACGGGCCGGCCCGAAGGAAATTGTTCTCGGCGCTTCTCTACAGTATCAAGAATTTCATTTCGGTCGCATTGGATTCCGGTCGTTTAAGCATTTTTAATTCGTCCTCCCAAGCTTGTCGTCTGAATCTTTTGCTTAACCTTTTGCTTTAAACGAGCGGAAACGGGAGCGAGAGAGCGCGCGCAATCGAACGGAATTCTATAAAAACAGCAAAATTGTCTACGCGATAACGAGAAAACTTTCAATCTCGATTAACACTTAGCTAGACGGCAGCTAAAGTAACCGATGCGCACCGACGCATCATTGAAGTCACTGTAATCTGTCTCTCCGTTTCGCTCTCATTCGAGGAACGCGCAAGGTGACCTTACGCGCGCGCGAGCTCTCGCAGCAGCCGCGCCGTCCGTTTCTGCCCTCGCTTTCGACGACCTTGACAGCTTGCCACGAATCGAGTCGCTAACGAGGAAACTTCGACGCGGAAAAGCGCGAAATGACACGCAGCGATGGTTCCCATCCGACCAGGTTAATTAAAGGTTAATTAACAAACCGGCCCGCGGATGTCCGGGACAGGTATCAACGCTCCATCAGCTTGTCGACGCATTTCAGTTTCAAGGTCCATCGGACGCATACTGGCGGACACCGTTGAAATCTTGGCCCAAAAGGCGAAATGAAAAAATAGATTGAATTCTTTATACGTATATAATATATTCGTTCCAGTTAATTCACAATTGTTTCGGAAGTACTGTAGTTTCACTTAATTAATTTCAAATCGATTCTTCCGTTCGGAATAAAAAACGACAATGTTTTCACTCACATAGACAATTGATTTGTGGCGACTACCTCCTACGCTTGCCACAAGATGGACAGATACTCAAGACCTTTCTCGCTTCTACCTCTCTCTCTCTCTCTCTCTCTGCTCTCTGATCTGTCACCGATTCGTATATATACCGTCTTCAACCGCCTTCTAGTATCCCAGCGTCTAAGGCAGGGCCCGCTAGATAGGCTTACTCTAGCGGGCCTAGGACGAAACGCTCCCTTTCCTTCTCCTCTCTCTTACGCACGTTTCTTATACTCACGTTTTTTATTGGTTCGGATAGTCGAGGTTCTACTGTGTATGAGACAAGTAAATATGATCCAAATTGAATCTAAACTTCAGAAAAAATGCCACAAGCATGTTGGCGAGAGTTCTACAAGGAAACAATTAAAGGGTTAACCCTTTGCGCTCGGAGCTATTTTAATTAAAAAATTGAACATTTCTTCCAACCTGGAATAATTCCAATCTATATTATTTTTTGCATTTTATAGATATGAAATTGATATAATACCTCATGCAATACACAAATGTTTTAGTAATTGATTATATAAAAACATATTTAACAATGTAAATTATATTTTCAAAAATGGTACAGCAATTTTTAGTAGTGACTCTGAGTCACCATTCGGGCGCTGAGGGTTGAAAGTAAAAAAAGTTTTGTTATTGGTTTACAAATTCTGGTTTTCTAAAAGGCTTTTCACGTCTCTATCGCACACACACTCGCAGTCACAAAGATAGCACATGTGTGTTAAGAAAAAATTGAAAACGTGCTACTCCATCATCTTATCATTCTGAGAAATTAAAAATAGCACACGTGTGCTATCGTTTCAGCTGGGAGCGTATCTAGAGTGTATATCTTAACAATGTGCTCTAAAATTTGGAGTATTAATTTGGTCAGGGTTTGCACTGCCAGACGTGCCAAGGCCAACCGTACGCGCGTCCACGGTGGAGATAGACACAGCATCGAAATGCTAATGAAAAACGCTTGTCAATTTTGAAATGAGTGCCCAGAGGGGATCAAGCCTCGCAACACGCGCAACAGTTTAGCCTGATTTTCATTCGTGACGCGATCTCGATAGCGCTTCGCCTGCGGTGATTTCGTATTCAGCCCGAAGCATTACTGCCCCCGCACGTGTCTTTCATCCATTATGCTAACGGCCACGCTTAATTACTGGTAACAGATAGCCGACGTACCGCGGACCGTTTCCTACGAGGTACCGCGAAAAACGCATCGCTCGCATCGCTCAACCGCGAAACGATTCGACTGCGCGAATGGCTTCATTGAAATTATGATTGCATGTTGATTGGAATCTGTTTTATTCGATCTCACATCTTGGTGATATTTAAATGTTGATTTTAAACTCGTTAACGGGAGCTCTATTTATTATACGAATAATTTAATTGTGTTCTTATTGATTTTCCATTATGTTATTTTACTGGTTATTTAATTAACAATTATTTCATCCTTTTAGGATCGAATATAATTGTATATATCTGAGACAATTCCACGGTATCAAATTCTATATTAAGTCAAGAACGTTTTGCACGAGGAACAATAAAAATCAAGGAGTGATTAGTTCGATCAAGTATACCGTGATGGAGATGATAGTTCCCTGTCGATATTCATTAATAGCCGAGGAAAATGAACGTCCTGAAAATGGACATGCCAAGAAACGACATATATGGTAGAAATAACTATTTCATGAAACTAGCACAAATTTATAGCCTTTTGTTTTAATGCAAATGCATATTCAATTTTATATACATTCATTGGCAGGAAATATGAAGAAATTCGAATTAAATAAATGACAATATAATGAAATTTGGGGCCGACTGGATCGTGGGAACCCGACGCGTAATAAATTTGAAATTTGAAAATTTAAAATTTGGAAATTTGTAATTTAAAAATTTGAAATTTGGAAATTTGTAATTTGAAAATTAGAGATTTAAAAATTTTGCGCGGCTGAAAACTTACGCCATCCGTGGATTAAACCAAGCCTGGGCCACTCGTGTTCCGAGAAACGATGACGTAGATTCTACGAATAGCTAGCCCCAGTTGCCTGTGCGGACAGGACTCGCGCAAGCTGGCCGGAAGGGGGTAGACGATAACGTCATCAACTCTCGACTACACGGATGGATAGCGTGAGTCAGCCTGACGGGACTGGTTTCAGCCTATTCTACGTCGGATAAATTTTTCTATAATTTTATGAAGATGGAATGCATGCAATCGTTGAAAATTTGAAAATATGAAATTTGAAAAGTTGAAAATTTGTAATTTGAAAATTTGACTTATGTAGATCGTGGAGCTCTGATGGAGCTAGACAGCAAATTTACTGTACTTTTATTTTCAAGAATTCGTAGTTTCAATTGTAAAAAAAAAATAGAATTACATTGTTTGGAGTTGTGTTAAAAGTGATGCGTTCAATTTATTGAAGTTATCAGTGAGCTATCAATTTTCGCCGGCCATTCACAAGTCTGTTAGAGTGTAAATTGGGCGAGCCTGGGTATTTTCGATGGATCTCGAGCACCTAGTGCCGTCATTGCGATTGTCGGCGTTATTTCGAGCGCTGTCAGCGGCGCGTTATCATCGAAACAAAGTTCGAGAACAACAATCGTGAGACGAATTTAGGAGCAGCGTATTTCGAATACACTCGAGGATGACAGATAATCGATATGTACGCAATCGCCTATTGCTTTCGAAATCCAGTTGTATGGCATAGACTAGGAGGTCTCATGACACCGTGGACATTCGCGGAGGCGTGACGGTACATAAAAATCCGGCCAACTCACCGTCATTTAAATCCGCATAAAGCGCAACGCGCGAACCCTTTTCGCTCGTGTCTCATGCATACTAATAAGATCATGCTATCGCAGGATCGATTCCTCATCAAATTACGAATCCACGTGTCCGACGCGATGTCACAACTATAAATTCGTTTCTTTCGAATATGCAGAACAGAAATCAAGGTGGTTCGATCCACGTGTATTATACATATAGCGACCATTCCACGGCAAATGATGACACCCGGATTAACGCAGCCCGTAAACACGGGGAAACGGTGTTTATTATTTTATACACTGCTTGGAATAACGCGATTTCTTTTATATGGGGATTTTAATTATTGAATTATTCATTGGAAAATTATTGTTATAATTTTCTGTGTCGCAGCGAATAAGAGAGGTGAGAAAGGGCGAATACAAACTCGTTCGTGTGAACTAATAACTAATATGTATGTATACATACACCTCGTTCGCCATTTACGCGGTAGATTGTTCCAGTAACATGGCAGAAAAACCCGCGTGAATCAACACTGTGTAAAACAGGATAAGCTGCATACGAGAAAATAAAAAGTGTATTCCTACGCCCAGAAACCCAATACAAATCAGTTATCTTTAAACGATCCTTAATAAAACTGTATTCGATTGTAATGGAATAATTTTCATTTGAATTACTTATATCAAATTATATGTGCCACTAACTAAACAAAAAAAGTATTACAATATTCGTGTCAGTATAACCTAAGTATTAACAACGTCTCCCGTTAAGAAAAATGAGTCAAGTCGTTTTTAATTTATTTTTTACTACGATCCAGTTCGAAGACATAATCAGAATTCAAGAAACACCAAGTTCGGTGTGTGGAATAGCGATGAGTAGACTGCGGAATCCACGTATTTATGGAGTATGCAAATAAACCAAAAAATTTAACTGGAATTAATTAAGGTCTGTTCTAATATCGAACCCAGTGGATCCTGTAATAAATACAGGAAATTTTCATACGATGGATTTTCATAAAATATTCTATGAAAATTTGCTGGCAGAAGCTAACTATTAGTTTAAAATCAATCGTGAATTAATTTTTAAATTCCTGAAGCTCATTCATCCATTACAACTTCTTCGTTCAAAAGTTTCGTATCATTTTTCACTAAAGGACTGGCCCGAAAGTTTCGTCGCTAAGTGTATGGAAATTTCTCCGTTGATGCAGGAAGTAAAACACGTCTGCAAATTTCAGCTAATATATGCATGTATAAAGAGTTAGGTTTTAGTTGTGCTTAATTATACCTGCGGAGAAACAGATAAGAAACTTCGAAATTTTAGAAATTACTATCTTATTCCTCTGTTTATGTCACGTACATATGTGTACATATAAAATATCGAAACATTTATTATACACAACATGCATACATGAGGTGCAAACACCTATTTATCGATTCATCCTGCATTCCAGATCAGCTACATCAAGATTTAAACCGTTCCCACATTTCTGTCTTTCCACAATAAATAATTTCTCTAACGAAGATGTCACTTAAGTGCAATATGTCGATTTTAATCAAATTCTCCTATGATAAACTGTCAATAAAAAAATATGTGTCAAATGTTTTTTAACATGTCATACATAAATTTCGTTAAAATCAATGTGTAACAGTAAAATGATGTTCCTTGTAAGTATATTTCCAGATAGGGGTTCCTTGACCCTGGCAATGTAATATCCCAATTACTCTGTAAATAATAAATTCAATTTTATAGGCGATATCCTCTAGCTAGGTCAGATCCTGTGTATACGATACGAATCAAAAGCCATTATCCGAAGCACGGCCGGCGTACAATTAATTATTACCGCGCTTGTCAGGCAAACAATGCTGTCAGTGTGGTCGGAAGCGATAATTTCTAAACAATGTGTTACGCGTTTACTATACACACCGATAGGACAGTAAGCGAGATACCGATTAATATAACCGTGGGATTAATCTCGATTCGTCTGAACCGAAGAAACGAAACCGTAAGAAGATGAAAGTAAACAGGAAGAGCAATTGGAAATAAAAAAAGTGGAATTTCCTCAAGAGTAAATATCTCGTTCTGCGGATAGAGGCGTGACTATCGATTATCGCTAAATCATCGATGTCTAATTGATACCAAACGATATACATACAGTAAAATTGCGATCTAGCTCCTGCAGAGTTCCACGAATCGGCTGAAATAGGCCCGCGCGGCCAGCTCGCGGTGGGAACTCAACGCGCATCAAATTTTCAGTTTTCAAATTTAAAATTTTTAAATTTCAAATTTTCAAATTCTCAAGTTTCAAATTTTCAAATTTTTAAATTTCAAATTTTCAAATTCTTAAGTTTCAAATTTTCAAATTCTCGTTTCAAATTTGCAAATTTCGATGCGCGTCGAGTTCCCACAATCCAATCGACCTAAATTTATTCCATATCATTTTCTCAACACTTGTAAGAATTCTGGGGAATCAGACTAATACATTTTTTTAGTATAAAAATAAGGTCCACCCTTGTGTTTATACGCGCTATCCTTTTCTACGTTCGGCATTGTCCCTGTGTACGTAAGCACAATATGATATAAAATACTTGCAATTTTGCGTCGATGAAATGCGAAACATTTAAAATTATTGGAAAAATAATCTGGCGCAAGAGTAAACGTGTACGAAACACATCAATTCTTTCGGACAGGACAATGTCACAGCCGGAATACATGAATATTTGACCTGCATGAAGCCTGAATAAAAATAAACGATCGTCTTCATTATTTTATCAGATTTATTGCAATCCAACTCAGTCATTTTTACTCTAACATCAAAATATCTTTATCGATAGTCGCAGCTCCTGCGGACCGGGTCGATAAAGTAAATCTAGCGATTTTGATAAGCTCATCGGAGTTTGACGGAACGACGACAGCCGATTATTATTCTCGCGTACACACAATTCTGCGCGACAGTCGCGCGCGGCCCGGTGTTTACGTATGTATGTACTCGTTTATTCGTCGCTGAAGCAAATCACGGACTCGATTTGCATCCGTCGTCGTCGTTCCCGGATAACGCGAATATTATTTCGATTATTTTACAATTTCGATTAATCGGGAGCGGAACGGCGAGCACCGTAAATCCCGATCTGGTCGGACGATCGCGAAAGGAGAACGACGAGGAATAATTCAGGCGAAACAGAAAGCGAAGGGAGAAACCAGCAGAGGGGTGGAAAACGATTTGTTTAATTTGCAATTTGCGACAAAGGGGATGCGTACCGCTCGGAAGGAAGGCTTAAGACGAATCCTTCGAAGGCCGTGGGAAAAAGGAGAGAACGCAGCGAATATCCACGCTTGAATTTGCCGTTTGATCCATATTTATCGCGCAATAACGGCGCTCTTACGCATCGAACGCGAAGGGAAGGGTAACGAATAAACGACATTAAGACCGAGGCGAGGAGAAGGAAAAATCCCGACCGTGAAGACGCGAAGAAATCAGGTCGACATTGTTTGCCTGTTTCTCGCGATACGTATTTATTGCACGGACTCTGTATAAGGACGGGACTGTATATCGGACGCGTCTGTGCTCGAGGAGAGAAATGAATAAGAGAGCTGAGTGGTGATGAACGTGGAACGCGTAAAAACAAGTTCGCGTGTGCAGTAGAAGCTCCAGGGAGTAAAATGCCAGCGGAGAAGAAAAGGAGCAGGGGAAAGTTTACCTCGAAGTTTTGACGATTCGGCTAACTCGTGGCTGATTCCAATGATTCTGAGATCGGACGACATACAAGCTTCGATTACTCTAATAGAAACACCATCTATTTTGTCCAACAGTCTCGAACCATTTAATTTCAGGAATAATGATGTTACATTAAACGAAATAACATAGCTCCGCAAGATGTTTAAAACAATTGAGAAGAATGCCGGCGATCGTGCTAATCGTGTAAGTAAAAAGAAATGGATCTTTTTGCTTATTATTACGGACGTACTCCAATATTACGTTAAGGACGTCACAGAAACAAGCTGAAAGTGTACACTCAGATGTCGAAACATAAGACAAAACATCCGCGTTCCCGAGAAAATCGTGTTCGAGAGTTGATCAAACATGCGTGGATCAGCAGCGTATGCAGAAAATAGAGGCGGTGAGAGCCGCGAGCAGACACGTTGACCGATACCCATTCAATAGCGCCGAGAGTCATAGGAACTCTGAAAGCCGTTTTTCTAAGAAACAAAGCTACATACGTAGTCGTAAATTCCGAATGAAATTGAGGAAAAGGCGGATTGCACAGCCGGGATATCAAATCTAGCTGAACGGCTCAAGGATATGACTTTAGAAGAAGAGGAGTTTTGCGAACCACAGAGACACGTGATCACTGGATGGTACTAAAAAATTGACATACAACGGGGGAACTGATAAATGAAAAGTTTATTGACGATCAGAAGAATATAAGGTAGCGACTATAATCAGATCCAGGACAACCTGAAACGAGAGCCAGAAAAGCGTGATTTCTGCGACGTTCCTGGACATTGGACACGCGATTGGCGAAGAAAGTCAAACAACCGAGGGTCAAGAAATAATCAATCAGTGGCGACCGAGTCGCAGTCACGGGACCCTATGCAATTAAAAATAGAACAAGTAACAAACACCTCTTATTAGAGATTTCATGAGTGAAGAGCATACTCCAGAAGTTTGATAATTTCGTTTAAAAATGATACAACGATAAACCTTGATTCATCTTAAAGCTTAAAGTCTCTATTTTCATAATGCACCATGAACTTGAAAATTGAAGTTTGCTTTTTAGAATGGCTCATTAAAAGTTGATACACGATCTATTTGCGTCGTTTGAATGAGCTTCGAATGAATGGCGTACTTCTAATTAAGGTACATTTTACACGACCGAATTCGTTCCCCATTTCTGTTTCGTAAAACGTCAAAAAAGTCATTGTAACATAGAAGCCTCAATTTTCAAAAACACAGTCCGGTCAGTCTAGTAAAACAAATCGTCAACGTTTTTAGAGATATTTCAATTTGTAACATTTTTTGCGAAAAATCGTGTTTTCAGCTGCCCATCTGTCACACCATAGGAAATATTTTTCAACAAGATTGATGATGCATTTTACAAGTAAAGGTCGCAAACTTTAAAATAAGCTCAAAAGCGTACGATATTTCTTTTACAAAATTATAGTTGTTTCTCGAAAATTGGATATTTAGTGCACAAATACGATATTTCCATGATAATTCTCTTTGAGAGTTTTTTCTGAAGAAATGAATGAGAAGATCCACAAACCGAGATCCGATCTATTATGCAACTGTGTGTGGAAAAATGAGCATCCACTCGGAGGAATAAAACATGTTCTGTCAATAAAGGCTAATTTTTCGAGACATTGTTTCATTTCTATGCGGAGAAAGAAGAGCGAAGAAGAGCTCAACAAAATTTGAAGCAGCTTTATGGAGAAGCTCAAGCAGGTGGGTAAAGAATCACCGCCAGGGAAAAACGGAGGCAATGGGTTCTGTAATGCGACAGTAAAGCATCTCTTAGTAGAGAGAGAAAGGAAGAAAGAGAGTGAGAGGGAGGGTGTCAAACATCGGGTAACATCGTTTCGAGCTTCTGAGGAAAATGGGTACATAGAACGACAAAATAGAACAGCGAACGAATCTGAAACAGTACATCACAATCAGAAATTGCATTGCTACCTGCAGGTTGATGCAGCAACTACGGGAGACCTGAAAACAGAATAGCCAGTAAGACACCGCGAGGAGCAACACATTTCGAGATGTGGCACGGAGATAAGCTATCTGTCAAACATTTCGAAATGATTGCTGCATACAGTCACGCGCGATAATATTTGGACATGCTTAAAAAGACGATAACCTTTTTAATATTGCACGATACAACTTGGATATTTTTGAGATTATTAAGATCTCAAGAACAACGTGAAAAACGTAAAAAAAATTGTCAAAACAAAACTTTTAGTATTTTTTTTTTTTGGAATTCCGATCAATTGCAATTATTTCAAAATTCTTTTTCAAAAAGAAAAAATCCAAGTCGTATGATCCAATATTTGAAAAAATGTCGTCTCTCTAAGAGTGTCCGAATATTATTGCGAGTAACTGTACGTGTACCGGAAGATCAGTTACAACGTGGAGAATGATCTTGGTGAAATGCGTCACGATAGGTAACCATGATGGAATGAGGCATATGATCTTGTTGACAGAAAGATTAGAATCAGGAGAGACGTCACCTCAGTGACGTATTGGTGCAACTCGGTAATAAAGAAGACATTCTCAATGTAGCAGTCTTTTACAGAAAAGAAAGAAGATGAAGATAATAATAAAGTATATCCTCGATAGACCCTCAATAGACCCTAATAATGAAATAAAAATCCTGATTTATCGTCAGAGAAGAGAACCCAAAAGATACCTTATCCAAAGAGAATTAAGATCAGGATACAAAAGAGGCACCGAATCGGAGAAAAGTATAAGAACTGAATTTATGGTGAACTTTTACGGCGAGTACCAAACAATATCCAAGAAACCATAGAAACAGAAGATTCGTATAAATGGATCGAAGTAATTCGCGCAGAGATAAATTCATTGGGCGTGAGATTCTTCGATCAGATGATTAAATGTTGTCATCACGGATTATTGAATCTTCCAGAAGAAGTTCGTGGCAAATGTGTATGTTAAAAAATATACGACATGATGCGTAGCTTCACGTTCGGTTACGTTCGGAAACAAGGAATCGAATAGAATACTTTAATCGATGGCAGTAGTATACAAATTGAAAACTTCGTTTTAAACAGTGAAGACAGCGTTCCTTATGGTGATTTGGAGATGGAGATCTGCATAAAGGAACTGACTGGTTTGACAAAAAGTGTGTTGGTTAAAGAAAAAAGGTCTCCCGACGATCAAAGAAAAATAGATGTAATTGATAAACTGCGGATTTTATGCATTTACGACAAAAATCTTAGACTTAGATTGTGGAGCTCTGAGGGAGCTATAGATCGCGACTTTACTGTATCATCAACCTATCAAAATGATTAAAGGGAGGAACAAATGTTTAATTAATTCGCGTGTAGCTTGCAATTAATGCAGAAATTGTTTATTTTGCATAAAGATCCGAAGTCTAGTGATTGGAACTGACACAGCAGAGGTGGATTGAAACAACTGAAAACCGCAGCCTTCGAAGATTAAATCGCGTTGTTGGAAAATAGCATAATTTTCTGGCGTCGATACCGAGCGGAGCTTTCCGTTGCTTTCAATTAGTCGACGAATAATAAAGAGAGGTTTCGCGTAAACACGTTTCAGTAATTACCTCGACGAATGATCAGCGAGCATCGCAGTTAATCTCGCGGACCTTCGGAGAGAATTATCGACGCTAGTCCATCATACTCGCGTAAAATCCTCGAATCGTTCAGGAACACAGTGCAGGAGCGTCGATATTAATCTATCCTATTCAAACTTCCGGTCGAGGAGGGGATAGCATTAGGCATTAATCCGGCGGAACGATATTAAACATGGTAACCAGTTCGGAACAAGTGCAGGATATTAATCCGTGGGATCTCTGTGGAACATGGCCGACTTCAACGATGCGCTGCCTGGAGCTGGCCCTACGAAGGTCAAGGTTTGTTATCGATTGCACCCTCGAGTGTCTGCTCTCGCAGGACAGGCACGCTCGACTGCAGCTCCAAAGGCCGGACCAGAATTGAGGAAAAAGTACTCTGATCGATTATAACACGGCCGCGGATCATTTTGCAAAATAAAATATCTCTACACCATTTCTGAGAATACAGGAGAAAAGTTCTCTCTTTCATTACTAATTTTGGTAAGTTGAGAATGGTGCATTGGTGTCGAATTTTTTTTTATCTTTTCATTATTTTAAATTGCTTTATTTTTGTTATAAGTGCATAAAATCTGCAATCTCATTATAAGTAACGTGCAATCATGTTCATGATTAATGATCACGGATTTTATGCATTCATGAGAAAAAAAATTTAAAAGCACTGTTGTATTATTTTCTCAATAACATTATTTTATACATAAACAATATTGTATATATAATTACATTTAACGTTAATTTTACTAAAAGATAAATTGATCATTCAACTTGCGATAACTAATTACCGAATGTAATCATGATTACTGCTTTATTCTAGTAACGATTAATCAATAAATGATTACGATTGCCATGACTACATTTCGCGGTGGATTACAAAAATGATCAAATAATAATCGATTACTACCCAACTCTGAGCCGGACCAGGTATCACCGCGACATAATATTCTCGCGACCGGTATTACGTGAACGACCGAGGAAACCTTGTAAATTGATTTATGAGCCAATTGCTAGCAACCACACTGCCAACCATAACTGGCCCTCTCCACTGTATACGAGTGTCGCGTGCCGGCCAGAGTCTAAACTCAATATCGCCGGCGTGCAACCTACGATCCACGGTAAATAGATGCGTCTACAAGTGACCCCTCCCTGTGCCTTATCGTGGCCGAACCTTTGACCAAACGGATACGTCTTGCTTGCCTAAAATATCGTTTCTCTTTAAAAGAGGAACTTGACCGATTAACGAAAAATAAAAAGGGACCCAAATAACAAGTATTTTCTCGTCCTTTTTGGGTCCTTCGAAATTAGCTCTAATTATTCCGCTAAAATCTAGGAACCCACAAGGGACGAATTTTTCGGTCACTATATTTTTTTTTGTAGAAGCCAACTTGGAAAATTCATTGCTAACGTCACGGAGATTATTAACTCTGCAGCGGGAACGCCTTTATTCGTGTAAAGTGGCGTTAATGTTGTGATCTTCGAACATGTTCGTCGAGTAATTATGAGATACTTATTTAACTTCCTCTCAAGGAATGCTGAATCGTTTAAATTCTTATCGTTTCAACATAAACTATGAAGTACCTACTTCAGAGCGGTGGGTCTAGACAACATCCAGATAGCGCAGATCCTAATGTGAAAAATGATTAACAACAGAATCACACTCATTTCGTCATTTTGACCCGCCTCTGCCGTTCTCGGAAGGTCTATAGTGTTAAGCATATAGTATACACATCTCAGTACACAAACATTTATAATTATCCACAACACAGTTACAACAATTTACATACACAAACATGTATATACACGAGTATTTACATTGTGAGAGTTTTCTCTTAGTTGCTCTCAAAATAGGAAAGCCATTTTAATAAACAACAAGGAAGTTGTCATTCTTATGTACAATTAAATGATTGTTATGATGATTTGAACCGATGAATTTTTTTCATCTCAAAAATCCTATTTCACCGTGCTACAAGCCGTTTTCGGTAAAACTGAAACCTCTTTTTTTAAGCACCGTCATTTGGGACATTTTTATACTTTTATTGTCCCATTAAGATTCCAACCACGGCAATACTCGTGGGCTTCGGCTTTTTTATTTTAGATGGCCGCATCGACTAAGAGCCACACGCCCGGCATAACAAATTTCAGAGCGTTATTTTATACAGGGTGAGTTTTACAAAGCGATCAATTGTATTTTCTCCAAGATGAAATGCGAAAGAATCGATCGCTGCGGTAATAAATTGGTAGACATCGCACGTAGAACGGATGGTTAAATGGTAATATCTACCCCTTTAATGGAGACATCGAGCGAATGTGCTGATGGCCGCGATACAAGCCTAGTTGTTCGCCCTTTCACGAAGGATTACCCCGTCCGGAAATCAGCGACCGAAATAACGGAGGTAGATTTTTGCGACCGCGACACAATCTTGGTTGGACGGCCTGGCTTGTTATACAGGCAGAGGTTGTTTTGTTTTGCGTGGGAGTTCGTCGATCGCGCATGGCAAATATTTACTCCAATAACAGGAACTTTTCAACAGGAACGTGAATGCGCTTAAAACTGTCCGCGTGTCTGACGTTTATCCGTGGTATAGATTTCTTTCCACTGCGTTCGCGTTCGTCCGTTTAGAATAGATTGATTACTCTTTTTGTGTTTCGGCTTTTTTGGAGAGGATTGATTCAGTACATATCATGAATTTAGATGGAAAACATTTCTCTTTCACAAGAAACATTAACACATAACGTCCCGAGTGCAAAGATTTGTGAGTTTCATTGAATTTCACGAAAATCCCGTGTGCACATATTTGTGCGTTTCGTTAAATTTTACTCGATACCAGAGGAAGTTTTCATAGAAATAATGGCGGGAGGAAATGTGTTATGGAACTCAGTCTAGTCTACGTGCAGATATATGGAGGAAACACGGTAGAAAAATTATATTGATATATTTTGCACATTTTTCCGAAGTTAAAATTTCCCTGTTAAGTTTTGTGTTGGTGCGGCCGAGTTTGCAAGGTAAGACTTAATTCTGAAATTTTTAAGCATCGAAGTAGAAAAAAAAAATGTGAGATTAAAAAGCGTAACATCTTACCTCGTGAACTTTGTAAACTTACATGTTTAACGTGTCACAGACGAGAAACTCGTTCCTTGAACGAGAGGGCAAACACTCAACAAAAAATTAAAGTCTTTCCACAGGAACAGTAGAGTGAAATTAATTTTGAAAATATATCGGAACTTGAAACGGCGGGTGACAAGTTGAACGAAATGGTTGACAGAGAGTGCGTTCACGTCTCACGTTCCGTTTCTCGCTGGTTATTTACAAACATCAAACGCGTTTAAAATAAACTTCGCCATTTAATTTCAGGGTAATTGACTGCTTGCAGGTCTTTGAGGACTCGCGCACTCGAACCGGAACATACTCGCAAAGGATATTCAGCGTTCTTTACGCTTGTTAACCGACTAATGGAAAATTAAAATCGCTATGGGGAATGAAACGCGATACCCAGGGTGGCTACGGGCGGAGATTGCCCTTTGGGCCACTGAACCTGGCTCTATTAAAACTGGGAGCAATGAAACGCCTAACCAGGTCATTCTTCTACACAATAGGTTTTATACAAAAGCGGACGCTTGAAAAAAAAAACGGTTTTCAGTTTACTGTATTTCCAAAAAATTGATTAAACTAGTTTTTGAATGTTTATAGAAGAACCATGATGTAATCAGAATGATAAAGAAATATTTATAGAACTACAGAAATATAGTTCACTCATTAAATATGTCTATGCAGGAACTTTGATTTCAAGAAACACAAAATATGTTCGGTGAGTGATTACCTAATTCCGTATAAGGTAGCATCTTGTAATTAACTATTAAACAACTTTCTATGGAATAAGTGATGTAAAACCTTTTAGTAAAAGCTCGTATTAAAAATATTTTTATGAGACACTAAATGCAGCAATTTGTCTTGTTTTTTCACGTAAAAAAAGCTCTATATCCTGCAACGTCCTGTACAAATATACATACAGTAAAGTCGTGATCTAGCTCCGTCAGAGTTCACCACAACCTAAGTCTCTTCGCCTACCACTTCCAATGAGGGGCGTACCCTGAACCGAGGGGCCAAGGGACCAAATTTTAAATTTTCAAATTTCAAGTTTTCAAATTTTCAACAATTGCATGCATTTAATCTTCATGGAATTATAGAAAAATTTATTGACGTAGAATCGGCTCAAACCAGTCCCGACAGGTTGACTCGCGCTATCCGCCCGTGTGGGTCAAGACTCGATGACGTAATATCGGCTACCCCCACCCGGCCGGCTTGCACGAGTCCTGTTCGCACAGGCAACCGGAGCACGATAGTGGGGCTAGCTATTCGTAGAATCTACGTCCCGATTCTCGGAATACAAGTGGCCCAGGCCTGGTTTAATCCACGGATGGCGTAAGTTTTCGGCCGCGGAACATTTTCAAATTTCAAATTCCAAACTTCAAATTGTAAATTTCAGTCAACGACCATTGTCTCGCTGAAAACACCGGTTCTCGTTCGATCACCGAAGTAAAGCGGCGTAGGGCGGGGGACGCACTAGGATGGGTGACCGCTCGGTAAAAAGCCGGGAAGTGGCCCTCTGGGTGCGTTTCACGTGTTGTTGGCAAAATAGGTGGTTCGGAACCCACCTTAATAAAAGTAGGTCCCGCTGAAATTGGAAATTAGGCGATAGTTGAGGATTGGTAAAGAGAGAAGTGGTGGAATGGATTTGAAACCCTGAGGGGACCAAATATCATTACATACATACATACAAATTGTAAATTTCAAATTTTCAAATTTCGAATTTGATGCGTGTCCATCAAATTCGAAAATTGGATTCCCACATTCCAATCGGTCTCAAACTTTTTCGACATCATTTTCTCAACACTTGTCACAATTCTTGAGGTGAAACTAAACAAACTTTTTGGTTAAAAAATAAAGTCCACCCTACTGTTTACATCACTGCACTGTTCCACCGTACTTTCGGTGCGGTCGACATAGTCCTAAAAAATAGTTTCTCTACAGGATCTTTGTTCCTGCTCGGATCAGGCGATAGGACCTAGATCTGCAACTGTACTGTATTTTTTCCATTTAAACTATTTTGAATTCTGCGTTTCCGAGGTTGGATATTAAAGGGTAGTTTTACGCTCCCCACTTTAGGTTGTACTTTAAATTGTTTTCGAGCCAAAGCGAGTTTGTCAAAGTGGAACTGCGAAAATCGGAGGCTCATTGGTGTTCTCGAATAGCGATCGTTGAATTGGTGTCCACCAAAAGCGGCCCGGGACAAAAACGTCTCGCTGTCAACGCGAAGGTATTATGGAAATCGTACAAAGCCGGTAATAACATAGGAATCATCGGGCAATCCGATAATCGATCGCCGCTCGATAACAATGATCTCTGACAGTAGCATTTTTGAAAACAGTGTGCGAGGCAGGGAGTCTATCAGGGTCCCTTTGATCTTGGCGTGAAAATTCTATTTCAGTGTGTGACCAGGTATCGGCGCGGCGCGCGGCCGTTCCACTCCAGATTGCGGAATTTTCACACTGTCGATGACCGCAGTTTACCACAACAAAGAGATGCGATCGCGTAACTGTTCGAAATTGAACAACGTCGACGGGTACTTTGACCCCCGTCAGATGGACCGTAACACGTATGTCGCAATATAATACTGTGTGCCTGGTTAAAAAAGGGCCCATTGTTTCGACAGGCTGTTCGACCGACAGCTTGGCAAATTGAATTGGACGCGCAATCACCTTTTTCGAGAAATCTGTCGCGCGAGACATTCGCTTTCGAGACCGGCCTTTCGGACCGTGTATTTTCGACGTATTGTTTAATAGCTCCCAACTACAGACGCGATAGAAACGCCGAGCGTCGAACAAAAATCTGTCTGCAGTCTATGCCATGCCGTGACAACGGGACCCGTTTATGCGAAGACACAGCGCATTCGATCGGTCACTGATTACGCGTCAATTTTTCATTTCGCGTTCCGGTCGCTGAATAATATTTATGATTGCGATACAGGAACACGTTATAATCGGCCGTCCCTCTCGAACGCGAACGAGCAATGAATTTAAATCATTCACATTTCTTAGAATTCTCTGTTGAAGTACATATCCTAAATGAAATTGGAATGCGAGCAGAGCTGTTGCGCGTGTACGGTTCATCAATTTTAAATATTAACGTTTCATTGGAAGAATCGATGGACATAATGAACTTGTGCACAGAACAATTAATCAAAAATATTAATTAAAGTTATAAAAGTTATACAAATTTACTCGACGCTGTTTCTACATGCAAAAATAAACGTTCATTGGAAAATAAATGTTTCAGGCGCGTGCGAAATCGGATACGATTCACTCACATATACTATGGCTACTTCGAACAAATATACAAACAGTCACTACGCTTTATACATACATTTTTCTTAAATATCAGTATCGACTTTCGATCTAGTTTGTAAGCAGATACTATACATATAGTAGAGTAAATAATACTGTACCATTGCCGGAGCTTATGCGAATGGTAACGCAAATAGATATATCCGGTTATGGTCAGACAGGCAGGTTAACCGTTTCAAGACCAAATTTTGTAGAAATGGGTCAGTATGATTTTTAGTTTTTGTTTATTTACATCGTTACCGATGCAGTTATAATAGTTTAGTGTAATATTTCAATCGTTTAGTAATAAATTTAAGTCTCTAGTATATCATTCATTTTACATGCGCGCGGATCGAACGGGTCAAACGAAAGTTGCGCGTATCAAAGAAACTCTGACATTTAATATCGTTGAAAAGTAAATATCACGTGGAAAATATGAAGTTTTCTGTTTTTATATGTTTATTTAGGATATGGTAAACATACAATATTAAAGTTAAACGAGAATTAATTAGAAAACAGAAAAATACGCGAGAAATTTCTGAAATAGTTCATTTTTTAGTCAGTGTTTTGTTCATACAAGTATTAAATCTACATATTAAAAATACAAGAAACAAGTAATGAAATACTTTTCGAAAAATAGGCGACAGGGTTGCAGAGGCAAGGTTCTATCGTATGTTACCGTTAATTTAATTCATAAAAAGAAAAAATACCAGACAAGTTTAGTAATACCAGAATTAGACTCTACGACCGTTGAAAACAGTTAGAACCGTTCCGTTTGCAATTAACAATGTTATAATGAACAGAGACGCGGTCTTTCCAGCATGACCCACTGTGCGGCGATTTGATCGGGCAGCGCGTATCGAAATAATTATGGCTCGCGGGGGGTAGTTGTCACTCGATCAGAGCGACGTGGCGGGGCATTTAGATGCGTGATGTTTCCGTAATTCGACCGGAATAATTGATCGGCAGCGAACGCGACCGGCCAAGCCTATCTCAATTAATTTAGGTAGAGGCTGACCTTCTAGCATCCCGAACGTAGCAGCTGGCACGCTCGGCACAAAGCCGGCAGAGGGCTGTCGGTGAGGGCGAAAGGAGGGGGGGGAGGGGCGACGACAGAGAGAAAGCGCAGCAGAGGGGCACCGGTGTGGCAGCGACGGGCCAATGAAAATCGATAATACGCTGCGCGCGAATGGGAAGCTTTTACGCTTTCCTGGTAAATTCGACAATAATGATAGACCGGGACCATTCCACGCCGCGATTCGTTGGAACGTACCTCCTGGGGCATCAGCTGTTCAGGAACCTTGAGCTGTCAGACCGTTGAAATTCACAGCCGGATGGTATCGACATTCGATATACGCAGTATCGAATCTGTGTAAACAGCGAGAGCGTGGCCCTGTGTACACGCGAGCATCGCGATAGACACTAGGATAATTTAGAGCGATTCTAGGCAAAATTAGGGGAGGGATTAGAGAGACGGGGCGCTAGCGTACGCGTAGACGGGCGAGCCGGGGGCCGGAGAAAGTTCAAGGCTCAAGGCATCGATTCTACCAGGCGGGAGCGAGACAGAGAGGAAGTGGGAGACGGACGGACGGACGGACAGAGGGGGAGAGAGAGACAGAGAGTATGAGAGAGAACACGGAGATTGTAGGTGGCAAACAAATAGGAGGGAGATAGTTAAACGAAGATGGAAAAGAGACGGGGAACAGAAGACTCGGTCTACCGGGATAGAAAAGAGAGAGAGAGAGAGAAAGAGAGAGAGAGCTCTGTCATCAATGCGTCGAACTGGATTGTAGTGTGGGTGTTATTGCCATTTCTTTTACCTATCTTTCACGCTCTCTCGCTCGCTCTCGTTCTCTCTCGCCTGAAGTCGAAGCACAAACCGGAGAATATTCGACGATGTGCCGAGTTGGCCCGCGTTCATGTAGTTGGGTGGTCGCGAATGAAGAGGCTGCCGCTCGGATCAATACCAACTGCCTCTATTCTTTGCTTGTGTATGCACACCGCGTAGTTTCGTCGCGAGACACACGTACAGCCCGCACCCGCACCCGCACCGGAACACGTTGGCTGTTTCTACTTGCATGTGCACGTGAGATTGTGAGGATATCCCTGCACGTGCATAGCCGCCAGTAGTGTCGCGCAAGATGACCGCACGGGATCGTATCTGGCCGGTTATACCGTGCATGCAGAAGTATCGCGGATCAGGGAATTTTATCTTATTCGTGCAGAATTTTTATTTCGTCACAGACATTTTTTTTTTATTGTACAGATTATTGGATTTTTATTCGAACTGTCTCCAAATTAAATAAATCCGGTTTCCACAGAGTTACTGTCAATAATTCGGCGGATGATTTTGACGAAGTTCAAAGGCGGGTACCTATCTGAACAGATTCATAGTGAAGTGATCATTTTTTTTTCATTATACTGTCTTGTTAATTCTCTCGGTCAACTATACATAGTTAATATTTTTAACTTGCCATTGATAGTCAAAATTAATTCAACTTCGAGGGTTGCATAAAGAAATGCTTATCTTTGAAGTCGTCGTAGTCGGTGTTTAAAATGGTAGAAAGATTTAAAAAATTTAAAAATGTCAATATATATTATCTTCGGCATTTTTACCGGACTACAATCTCTTGCATATGAGGAAGGTAATTTTTCTTTTGCACAGAAGCCGCGATTTATTAACAGTAAACGTTATACTACTAAATAATTGTCAATATTTTAACGCGGTATGATCTCATGTTCTAACTTTACTGTAACACGTTATCAAATGAACGCGATGCCAGCGATTTCACGTGAAATTGCCTCTACATTTATAAACAACTACACATTGTAATAATAAAACTTTCATGGTAAACTCAACGAGAGTTGTTAATCGACGTGAAATTTTGTCGAACAACTATAAGGTTAATTTTGGATACAGCGAACTTTAAACATTGAATTATCAATATGGTTATTTTCAATACGGAAAGTGTTGACAGTATACAACTGTATCAAGTCTAGTAGAGCTCTTTAGAACTTCTAAGTCATCCTCGCCATCTTCCACTTTATTTCACTCTGTTTCACTCAATGTCGCCCAATCCGGTAGCGAAGACACTTGACGAAAGAGAGAATGGAGTAGAGATAACAACTGAAAACACCTACCTCCAGGGATAGCGTGCGCAGTGCAGACGTAATAAAAGGAACATTAAAAACGATTGGATCGTAAACGAAATTCCAGCATCGTGACCAGTACTATTTTTCTAGGTAACTTTATCTTTTTTGGTCATCTACAGAACCGTGCCGAGCTTAAACCATTGCATTTTTATCCATAATCCTCAGCAGGTCAAGAATATACAAAACATAGAGAGTAATAGAAAACATGTCTCTTGTCAGCTCATAATCTAACCTAAAAGATACGCATATGAACTAGCGTTTAGAGTACATAAGTGAGAATTTTGGGAGACAACGAATTCAGATCTATTTGTGCTATAAGAACGTACGGTTACGTTTGTTTATTTTGCTCGCGCGCCAGTTTGGAGAAACGGCGCGGTTAGCTGCGGTTAACCGACAAAGCAAAAACCCGCACTGCCAACGCGGCAATACTGTATTCGTTCTCCCGAAATATGTCTATTGTCAGCTTCGAATTCACCGTGTTTAAACCGCACGCTTGTGCGACGACGTTTCAATTATACAGTATAGTATGCAGAAGCAAATTTTGACTAACAGTAAATTCACGAATCCCGCTCTATCGTTTCCATAAGGGTCCGGTTCGGTTTATTTATTTTGCTGGCAAGCCAGTTTCGAGAATTAGCCGCGGTCAGCCAACAAAGGAAAATCCCGCTCAGCCAACGCGGCAATGCTGTATTTGTTTCCTCTCGGAGGTAGGAAGCATCGAGTAGCTATTGTTGATTGTTCCTGAGGCAAATCGCGCCTGACTATGTACGAGTTAAACTACTGCGCGAGGTGCGGACAGATTCGATCACTGCCGATCCACTTGTTGGATAACATTACCGTCCGTTACCGTCGTATTACAGTATTAATTAACGATCTGACGATGAAGTTGCCTAGAAACTGGCTGTTTCGCGTGTGACGGACCTACACGCAGTCGATCCGACGAGACTAGTCAGTACAGATAAACAAAACACCGACGCGATCCGCTAACTATCCGAGACATGTAACTTCAACTACGTCGCACGCAGGTAACTACTACCGTGGATTCGTTCACATCCACCGACTCGACGCGTTCGACGAAGCGTAGTCGCACCGTGCCTCCTGCATCCAGCCATGGTCGGTGATTTCGGGTGTTGAATGGATTTTAATTAACGTCCCGCGGGCACGTCGAAACCGGTCGATTTTGACGACACCGATCGGTCGCGTGCTGTCGAATACGATTTGCACACGCGATTACAAAACGCCGTTCCGTGCGCGGGCAGACTTATCGTCGCGCAGCGAGCGCGGCTAACGAGATCACGCGATTCCTTGATTTTTCCGACGCGTAATCGCCGGAAAATCCCTGCGAGGGTGTTTAGCGTTACCGGGGGAAGTTTTGGGAACTGACAAATGAGGGACCAACGCGTGGACAATCAGAAATTTTCGAAGAATTTTGATCGTACGAGACCAAACTGTAGACTAACAATATTTTCTGAATATCGAATCAAGGAACGAGTGAACAAACGTTTAGTGAATTTATTTTTAACACAGAAACATTACTGTTTTACATACGATTATAAGCACAGTCGCAAATCTCCGATATAATCGCAAGATATTGCCCACAAGTTCAAAGTGTATACGTAGTATACGCAACGGGCGTACTTCGGACATTTAAATGTGGCACACGGAAACATTGAATTTCACCACAGCTGTAAAATTACTCTAATTGTAATTTTAAATGAAGATAATAATAGCATTTATTTATTGGGCTCTCCATGTTAAGCGTAATCTGCACACTATACTTCTATCGCAATCATATTTGCCGTTCGTGCACTAATCTTCACAGACCGTTTATGAGTAATTAGAACGTCTGACTTCGATACCGCTCGGACGTAAAACGGATTTTTCATTCGAGCAATATTGAAAAACAATTGTCACGTCATTGTGTCACTGTTGCGAAAATCTGATTTTACGTGGATCAGTTTGATCGACATTGGATAGGCATAACACTGCGAGAAACGAGGATATAATCGGGGATCGAAACGCCAATAAGCAACCAAATAATTGAGAAGAGCGATTTTTGTAAGTACATGTTCGATTCGAATCCACTCACTGGTAATCGTATCGTTACCTCCAGCATTTCCCTGGGTACACGCTCGCATTAATTTCCACGAACTTTTTATGCGTCAAATGGCCGGCGTCAAACAAATCGTCACGAACACAATTATCTGCGTAATAACTAAAGTTCATCAAATTAACGGGAGAATCCCTGGAGCACCGACGTGGTTCCGGCCGATTCATCGACAGTATGTACGCTCTTTAAACTTCGCTGCTCCCTCCTACAGCGGTAATGCGTGTTACGTGACGGTGACTGTTTGCTCGACTGTAAACTATATTCGTCGAACCGGGGCCGTTTAAATTATCGTCGGATTTATCGAGTCTCGCTGTAATAATTCACGGAATCTGATACATGCCCGGCAGGAATCGCGGAGCGGACGGAGGGGAGAGCGGGTGGTATTCGACCGGAAGAAAGGAGACTTCCGCGCGTCATCCGACAACGTCGGATCATTGTCTGTCTACCCGGTCGCCATTAGCTGCTGGTCTGATAAATTTTGCCGGGTCGTTGCTCGTGTGTCATGAAAGAAACGTCACGCCGGCTACGGCGACGGACAAGTTGCGCGTTAATATAATGCGCATATAGCGTCATACGTTATTAGGGACGACACTTGTCAGCCAGTCAGACGTGAAACGCGGACGTGCCGCCGCCTTTCATCGAGAATTCGCGCCCGGTAAGCGACGGAGACTTCCTTTTCTTCTTTTTTTTTTTCTCGTAAATAGAGAATAATGTCACGTGGGAAGACGCGTCACCGGGCTCAGGCTCATTTTCTTTCATGCTTTATAGCCAGCAGGCAAGGCTGGTTTATTGATTATGGCATTCACCTAACTGCTGCATCGCTATCGCCTTTGCGAAACTATATTTGGAGGGGAAACATATGTATAGCTATACAACAGCGTGTCGCGATACGTGTGTGAAAACTTGGATGTAAACAAGGATAGAGAATATTGCATCGGTAAGACGATGCAAATTCATAGATAATTGACAATTCGGGTAATCCAGATTCTGCTGAAAATTCTGCTGATTTCAATAAGAAAATTCCATAAATGCGTTAATAAAAGTTTCATAATGAAATCATTAAAATCATAAAGGTTTGTGTCATTGGATTATTATTGTCTCGTCAATATGACTATTCCTGGGTCCCCTTTATCACAATTACCGTGCGCCCCTCTTTCCCATATATTGAGACATTACAGTAATTAAAAGATTTATCAATTTATAATTGCATTTCAATATTAAAACAGCTGTCTCGATGTTTATGACGCACAAATAAAACACAAAAAAGAACAGAAAATTAAAACATTCCCTACAAAATCATATTTAGCAGAAAATGGTATGCGAATTAAATAAATTTTATTATACACGTGTTTGTATTTCATTCTAATTATTTTTTTTTCCAATAATGCATATAAATGTACGTAATTTGAAACATAGAAGCCTTTATTCTAGCTATAATAATTATGCAGGATAATTTCATCCCTCTGTGAACTTAAAAGAATGTAGGATAAATATTCGTGAGAGATGAGTCACCCCTTATTTTGATAATTTTCTAGTTTATTACCTAGATCAGCACACTGAACAATGTTAGAGTGTTAATAAATACTTTTACGGAACCCAGTGAATTATAAACAAAAATTCCGCTACATAATGGTCAAAGTGATACTCTCTCCGACCATCTACATATAGGAATATGTCTGCAAATACCTCTACGTGATATTTCAATACAATGTATTGCATTGTTAAAGCAACGAAATCTCAGAAGTTTCGTTTCACAGTAACGAATGCACTGCGTTAGAATACAAAGGATCTGTTCGGAACTGTATGTGAATTATCTTTTCTCGAATTCCTTCGAAATCGTACGAAATGTCAAATATCCAGATATCAGACAAAAAATTAAATAAGCTAAGCATTCGCGTAATGTCCGAAAAAACTATATACTTCAGAGTAAAATTTTTATAACAATATGCTTTTAATAAATGGCAACCATCAGCTAAATCTTTCAACGCTGTCCAGAATGGTGACTTTGGCAACATATCAAAAAGTGATCGAAATCGGAGGTGACTCCAGTTTTGTGAATATTTACCAATTGCTGGAAGCTTTCCAAAATATATTGACAGAAAATATTAACAACTGGAAATAATAACAACTTTCAATTTTAGTTACGGAAACTTCAGAAGATAAATCCATACTCGTCATTCTATCGAAAAAACCTTGAAAAGTTTTCGCATATAAATATCCAATTTTTTAAACTGAGCTGACTGATTTTCGAGGATCAAGGTCAGGTTTCGAGGATCAGTTACACGATGCAATTAAAAAAAATGTAGTTATGTACCAAAAACATGGATGACCTTGACAACTCCGAAAAAAATGACCCTCGGAAAAAAATATTCGTGCCACATATTTGGTCCATTGACACCATGCACATTACGTAACAAATAACTTTGCATCACAATAACCTGAAGAGATATTTAGGTGTTCTTATTTAAACGGACCACCCTGTATACATACGACTCGCTATTTCCGGTTAAAGCGTCGAAATATATAGCTTCCTATATTCTCCTATGAAAACTGTGTGAGGTAGTTTTCTTCTCTTGAGTGCAGACCAAACAACTAGTAAATGTTTTTAAATTAGAGTTTGTTTAGATTTCCACAGAAAATAAGATAGCATATACATTTGTATGTAGACCTACTAAAAACAAGGAATAAAAAAATTTTTTGCTCAAAAAAGAAGGTCCACCCTAATATCTACATGCGATGTCCTTTTCTACGTTCGGCACTGTCCCTTTGTACTTTCGGCGCGACGACGCAGTTATAAAAAAAATAGTTTCCTTTTACGATCTCTGTCCCTGTTCGGACTAGGCGATTGGAGGCTAGATCGCGACTTTCTTGTGCTAGTAGGTTGTGTTACGTCGAAATTCTTCAAAAAATTTTTTAGTTTGTCTACTCCCGGGAGGTAGGGCAAACGCAGAAACAGGTTCGTAGTAACACGAGCAACGCATACTTGAAGCACGCTTAAAGGTGGAATTAAATAGTTCTGTGGCGCGCAAGTTTATGAATTTGACCTCTGAACTTCCCTCAACAACTTGTATCCCTCCCCGTATTTCCATAAGATCGTCACTCAAACGTAGTACCACGGTCTCTCCTACGTTTTCGTAATTTTCCTTCACATAATTTACGTCTGTCCTATATCCAGTCGTATTTACATAAGAATATTTCACGGTCGATTTAACCACATTGGCTTCCGCCCTCTGCATCGACTGTTCCTCGAAATTGGGTGCGATCTGACGAGAGCAAGGAAAAATTTGAAACGAGACCGAGACGAGGAACTGGCCCAGAAGAATTGCAATCCTGTTTCTAGATACAGTACAAACACACTTTTGAACGCAAATGTCAGTGATGTCCCTGCCCCATGTAATTATCTAAAATGGCCAATATTTTGGATTTCGAAGCTTCGAAGATTCGAAAATTCAATTTTGACCGGGAAAACCGTGTTTTTGGCTCGGTGTGCCCCGCGTTGCGTTGGCATCGGGTTGTTATCGAGAGTTCCAGGACCGCGCTCTGAAAGCTTCAGTTTCCAGTGAAGAGGAAGTTGGTGTCCTCGGCGATGCATCGCCGAAAATCGGCGAACGATTCCGAGAGTTCGGCTACGCTGCGGATTATCGACTCGGAAGCGCGTTGAACAATTCCGCGTACTCGGTGTATCCGAAACACGAGTTCCGGGAGTTGGCCGCCGACACTCGCACGGTGCATTAACCTATCCCGTTGCGTGTCGGGCGTCTATCGCGAGCAGACAGAGCGACACACAACACCCCCTGAACCTGATATATTTCCAAGTATCGCCTACGGGTCTGCGTTTTAGGGTAGCTAGCGCGAGAATCTCCGTCATCCGACCGCGCGCTGCTCTAATTTGGCCAAGGGCCGCGCGTTTCACGGAGTTCCCATTTTCCGATAAATTTTTCCCCGCATGCCAACCATTCGACTCTCCCTCTCCTTCTCTCTCTCTCTGTCTCTCTTCCGCTCTCTTTCTCTATCCCTCTATCCACCTGATCTAACTTCATTATGCGGGCTCGTCGACGCGACCAGGCGCCGCCCATCGTCGAAATGTAATACATTCCGAATCGGAGGCGGCTGACGCGAATTTGCTAGCCGCGTAAGCGACGAAAATCTAATTTCGATCGACATCGCGTCGACACCCTCCCACACTGACGAGCCATAATGAATCGGCAACAATGCGCGCCGCGGAACAACTCGCCTACCGTCGAGACGGTTAATTTTCAAGAGCCGTCTCTCGTCCGCGTCGGATCCATAACACACATGCAAAATTAATCTGGAGTGGACGGGAAAATTAACGAGGCGGAAACTGGAAGTGCAGGTTTTTCACCTTGCCTCCCGGGTCAACGGCTGATTGGACGGGGTCATGCACGATCTTTTTAAAAATGTTTTGTTCCCAGTTTGACGGACGTTATTGTGCTAAACACTGAGAGGAAATTGAGTTTCTTGCTTTGTGCCGGGCTGCTGCCGTGTTCCTTACGTTTTACCGCGTTGATTGGCATGTCCACCATGCTCGGGCGACGGAATTATTTTTCAAGAGTGAACAATTCGTTTCTGCAGTGACAGTGTGCTGAATTTTCTTATTACTTCGTGAAATATAAAAGCGACGAAGTCTTAGTTTTACAACTTCAAGTAGAATTAAAATTAATATGAATACACTATGAATATAACTTTTCTTCTCTTGTGAAATTATTGAGGATAACGGGGGGTCCCGATCATCATAACCGTGGATTTTATCTTGAAAATAAATTCTTGTTACGCATGTGTCTTATTGCATTTTGCAGTGGCACTTTTGCTCGTTCAAACTCACCCCAACCTTTTAACTTGATTAAAACTTTCTTTTATTATTAGACTGAAAGCTATGCAGTTTTCAATTAAAGAAGGAACGAATAGTTTCGACATGTTCTTTTGTGCGAGTTTAATCGAGAAGCTGAAGCAGCGGGGACCAACAAAGACAATTTTTTTTGTAGGTCGAAACGGTCCTCTTTGACCATTCATCGTGTTTAACGCTACTTTAACTCCCCGATGAAAATAAAAAGACATGTTGGAAATGTTCGAGCTCTACCATGTGACGCTGCATAGTTCTTGACTTAAAATGAAAGAAACTTTTAGCCAAATGAAAAAATTCAAGACGCGTTTGAGGGAGGAAACGTGCCATTGTCAAATGATATAAAACGCATCAAAAAAATTTATTTACAACGTGAAATTGCGGCGAGCTCCATGTATAAAGTACCGTTTGCCAGGTATTGGCATTTGTAATATCATCCGAGTTGCAATTTTTCAACAAAAACTCTGCTCTGACATTTCATATCACGATATGAAATTACATATCGTATCATATCGAGGAATTTAAAATCCTTTTTTAATCAGGGCGTCAAATACTACATGAAATGCGATCATTTGGCGCGAAATGGCTCATATTTCCTACGGTGATTAAAAAGTAACACGCGAAATTAATATAATATTATTGTTATACATGCGATAGAAAATTTCAAGGCTAAAAATCTTTCTATACAACAGTCTTCTTCCAAACTTGAAATATTTAACACCTGTTTCTCTCAGAATGTAATTACTCTAATCCAGAACGATTAACAACAATTAATCACTGGATTCGCCTGAATCCTGAGCAGAGTTTCTCATTATGTTTCGCCGTACGCGGAGCTGCGTATTGAATAATACACTCTTAAAATTAAAACTAATTACATTTCGGAGTTCTCCGAATCAAAGCGATAAACTACCGCTTTCGGAAACGGAGTTTCCGGGTGCTATGGCATGCCATTCCCAACCGTACCGTACCGTACCAAGAAAACGGTCTGCTTATAAAGTAGTACTGTTGCAGCGCTGGTAAGACAAGTGACTCGCAATCAAAGTTCCCGAAGGTATAAACCGACCGTCGACTGTAACGTGGCCGTATTAAACGCGGAAATAGTGGATTCTCTTGAGAAATTGCACGTCGCGTGCACACACGGCGCACGTCGCGTCGGTCGGGAACACGGCGAAGGGATTGCTCCGCTCCAGAGGAAAAACATCGCGCGAAAAATCTGGAGGATTTCGGGGAAACGTCGAGATCCGCCACGGATTTCGGACGATCAACAGTAATGCCTGCAAATCGATTCTCGTCGGCATCATTAATACCTGTTTGTATCCGTTTCTCGTTTCTGATAGCTCGCGGATACGCTGCGCGTGTTTATGCAAATTCCGTACACATTTAAGAGCAAATACAATGCCTCAAACATAAACAAAGTGAAGCACGAATTGCTAGCGTTGCAGTTTTAATTATTTTTGTACAGGTTAATATGTACAGCATCCTCACACAATTTAATACATTTTAATCTACGGAACATATGAACAGAGTTTGAAAAACCGAGACAGTCCGTACCAGATTTCATGTTTGCCGTGAAACAGTTCGCTTCATTCACCGATTTGACACCATTCAAAATAAACTGCGTGCCGTAGATACAACAGAGCCGTACCCGTACGTACGAAAACAAAGGATCCAGTTTTCCGAAGAAAAATATGAACTGCGACGGGCGATCGCCGCGAAACAATTTGCCGTCGCGAATCGCCGGCTCGGGGGAAATGAAATGTATAAATGATAATGAATTGCTCAGAAGCTTTCCGCGGTCTATATTCAACGCGAGCGAAAATTTTATATTACTATTTCCGGTGGCGCCCCAATTCGCCAACGTACAAAGGTTTCGCCTGCCTAATTCCTTCGTCGATATCGGGCACGTCGAATACAGAATCATACGTCTTCTAAACAGAATCCACATTTTCGTCGAACAAAATAAAAGGATACTCGTAGATAGACTGCGCAATGTAGAAAATTTTTACTTTGCATAAAAATCATCCGCGGTCCGCTCATAAACGGTTCGCCGGTTTGCTAAAGTAATAAAATAATGAAATCGTTTCGAACATTTCGCTCGCAGCCGTCTGGCGCGGAATTAATCTTCGTTTGAATTCATGGAATAGCGCGTCGAGCAACGGTGCGCCGGCGTTGTAATTTGATATTGAAATAAATAAATTCGAGCGCGATTCATCGTTTTTGTAGAACTAATTATCCTCTGTTAAATATACCAATCGATTTACTCCCGTTTCAGGGTCGACGCTCAATGATGTTTCATTCCAATTCCCGCGGAATATCCGGAAATATCGTCTCCCACCGGTCGAGCGCGCGCTCGAGGGAAACACGGGAAAAATAAGTGAATGTATTTCTATCTTGTTATTTACATTGTTCCTTCTCGTTTATTGACTCGCAAACACGTCGCGAAAATATGTATGCCGGAAGAACGCGGAGTTTAATAACCCTCCGGGTCTGTTCACCTGCCGGCAAGATTTTCCATTGAACATCCCTGCGAATGGGAAAGGTAGGTACATTGACACGGCGCCGAGGATCACGGGTGCAATAATCGACGAATTTCGGGGCCGACAATGCGTGCCACGCGCGGAAAAATCTTTCGGATATCGGCGAGTGAAAAGTATCGCTTAAGAACGGGGCGCGATGATTTCACTTCTATAGAAAATATCGCGCGAAGAGCGCATTGATGCTCGTCGAAAATGGTATTCCTAGCTACTGGAATTCTCGAATATTTGTCTCTCGCTTCCGTCCGCACACGTGTTTAAATATCGATAATCCCACGTCAAAATACGGCGAGTTGACGCGAGGAATTGTTCACTATTCATGAGGCTAACGTTCTAATTGTGTTCATTTCAACGGCCACGACTTGCTTTGTCCATATTAATTTTTCTCCATACAGTAAAGTCGCGATCCAGCTCCCATCGCTTGGTCCGAGCAGGGACAGAGATCGTGAACAGAAACTATTTTTACTGTACATCTGGTAACCCTTATGTCAATAATCAAAATTTCTAGGATATTTAATGTTCTATTTTGCAGTTTCAATGCATATTTTTTATTCTGCAAATGTAGGTTAACCTATAATGATTCAAGAACATAAAATCTACCATAATTTCGGTATTTATCAACAAAAATGTTAAAAAGTTTTAAAGAGAAATTGACATGAGAATCAGTATTCAGTATGTCACTTTATTGTATTTTTTAATTTACAATGTTGTTATTATTTTTCTTATTGATGTACGAAAGATGCCACACGCAGCCGAAGATATAAAATAGTTTTCAGTATGATTGAGCGAGGGAGAGGGAATGCAACGAGTCAGCAGTCCGGCCGTGGCTCACGAACATATCGGTTATCGATTAACGCATTTTGTTAACATCATTCGTTTTCGCATATCGTTAGCTAATAACAATGCCACAGTATTGCCGATTAATTAAAAGCCGATTCTACATGTATGCTTTAATATTGATTATATTTAATGATAATAAAGATATTCTGCGTGTGGAAATTTTATGCATTTATGACAAATTTTATTCTCGACTTGTTAAATTAAACTTATTTTAAAAACAAATCAATGTCTACGGAGCTCCTGTATCTTACACCGAACGCTGGCAATTTTTATTTTCCATAAATGCTCCGCAGTTTGGTAATTGCAGATTGGATTTGTCATGCGATATTATATTCGTCTTTCCTTGGTTAATTAATTATGCGAATTGTTTCGTTTAAAGTTTTTCGCTTTACGAGAAAATAGTTAAATAAACACCGAACTGTATCACTATTCTGATTGTATGGAGGAAAAACAAATGCCCGAGGCGTAGGGATTCGACAAGCAATCAGGAATTGTTGGAGTTTCGAATATCCCTCGAATATCAAATTCCGTTCGTATTATACCGCTGTCTTGAATTCTTCGCTTTGTTCGCGAATATGTGTCTGAAATTAAACCATTTCGAGCGTGCTGTGATCGATGAGAATTACAATCGCGATTATTGTTAATATTATTCATATAAATGTCATAGTAATTAACAAACGTGCATGGCTCACGTTATTTTCATCTCGTTTACATCGCCGTCGCGTAATACAACGCTAATAATCGAATCGATACGTAGTCGTTCTATCTGCATAACACTGACATTGCGATTCTATCGCGCTTTATCTGACTCGTTAGCCTCGAATTAATCATCCGGGGATATCTCGGCGCTGCGACACAGGCCACCGGCTAATGGATCCTCCAGGATCCAGTGAAGCATCTTGACAAAGATTGGCACAGAAGAAAAAGAAAAGCAAAAAAATATATAGAGAAAAGGAAAATAGCGTACCAACGATTTCTTATCATCTTGGGGTTTTCAAGAGGCCGATTCGCGGTGATTACTTTCCCCATTTGTTTAAATGGGCTACGGAATGTCCGAGGGAAGGAGAAATCAATCGGTCAGAGTTCTCTCGTTTTAGATTTTGTTTTCGAGACCACGACAATGCCGCGGCATGAATATAATTATCGGAGAATCTTGTCTCGACTCGAAAAACCAGTAATTAAATCGTTACTAAACTCGGAAACCACACGCCGCATACCGCATTCAGCATGGAGGCATGTTTTCCCACGAAAATAAATTTCGGTCTCATTTACGGACTATAACAGTCCACTTATTTGCCGGAAATAAACAGAAGTAAGAGCAAAAAACTTCCCTACAACGCCCATTCGAGTCATCAGCCCTTTACCGTAAAATAACTTAGACTCTTGATGAAGACTTCAGAGTATATTAAATACGAATGTTTTTCATCTCTTTTATTTACTATTATTTACTTTTTTTATTTACTATTTTTTACTTATTATTTATTTACAGTTAAAGCGAAGATTGGATTTATTCAAGTCCAGCGCGATGTTTATTGTAACATATGAAGAATGTCGCGCGCTGGAGAACTTCTAAGTAAGATTGGTCCACGATATTAATTTTATGAAATTTTCGAAGCTGCTCCAGTGGCAGTCGAAGTGTGCAAAGGTATCGACGAATCCTAGAGTCGATTAAATTCTGATGTTCGCGTGTATCGGCGGGTCATCAAGAGTCGGCGGTATGCAGTTTATTAAAATTGGGTTTGATTCTCGAGATCGATTCAATCCCCGCGCAATCACGGGACAGAAAGTATGAAAGCGATTCTTCGGTGTTTCAGGTAAAACTGCCGGCAGCTTGATTGAATATTTTCACCGATTGTTTGCTTTACGAGTGAGTCTCGCCGATAAGAATAGCTGACGGATTTCCCTATTTCGTTCGAACGATCGCGTTCCCCGGGCAATTATCGCCGACGGACGTTGCATTTGTTTTTAATTTGTTGCCCACATACTGTCACTTGTACGTTTAAAATCGCTTTACTACATGCATATTTATAATACAGCTATCTACATATTTTTCTACAGCTATGAATTATATTTTTACAGCGTCTACGAACTTTATAGCTACGACAAATATTAATTACTCTGGTAATGTTTAAATGCACGAGGCTATCTTTACGTTACAAAAATGTGCACAGAAACGTATAGCATGCAACGTTTAAAAAAAAGAGAGAGAGAGAGAGGGTCACAATATACTTTTCAAGTTGGTTCTCAACTAGGGACGTAGAAGATGTTGACAGAAAGAAATTATAAAGAAGAAACTGTACCGAAGAATCACGTAATTAAATGAAATCGTTGGGGTAAGTATTTACTTCACGGAACTTTCTACTACTAACGTACGTAATTTCTATTAGACTAGAAAAAGAAAAATACAGTGCTCGTGGTATTGTGGTGTCCTAGGAAACATTACGCTTAACTGTATCTCGCTTTTTCTATATTAGGGGACAAATTAAATGTCTTGCAACACGCGACAAACTATGTACACTGTCGTTCTAAATTTGAAATGTTCCAACTTCTTATTAAAATCAAATACTATTATTGTAACAGAATAATATCTTTAATTACACGATTATGGATTAGGCTTTGTACATTTTGCACCTTGCATGGGTAGCAGATTGAGCATAAAAGATTGAGATGCATCACAATTTCTGGAACGGTATGTATCTCGTTTACTCTTTTTATCGATTTAGGGAGCCAAAAGCATGAAGCACATATTTTCTGGGACACCTTAATAAATTCCGATTCGAGGCAAACACGTCTCGGCGGATTACACGATTAAAAAGCAGTTGAGAAGCGAACGAAAAGAATATGTTACTCACATTCTCCTCAACGGTCTTCTTGATCTTGACGCCAGCTTCCACTACGCTCTTGCCTGCCTTGTTTACGGCGCTATATAGAAACCCGCCCAAACTTTTAGCTCCTTCCAATGCCTTCGTAGAAACTGAAAAAGAAATATTGAACAAGATTGTAGAAATTGGTGATACTTACGTTATCCTGTGTATTTGAATCTCACTTGTTCCCTATGCATGAATAAAAATTTCTACATACGTACTATCACTTGACAAATTTTGAAACGCTCTCTGCTCAATCATATCTGAGGGATTAATATGTTATCGTTTAAAATGACATTATCTCGAGGAAAACAGACTTTACTGTATTTATGAAAATACTTCCCGTGTTCTTGTCGGATTGAACGCGATCTCGGGGTTAGCGGAATTACCATGAAGGCGCGAATGAAAAGTTCAGCAGGAAACGTGTTAATGGTGTCCCCGGCGTAACCCAGCTCGCAGGGAAAAAAGGAAACGTCCGCGAATGGCGCGAAAAGTCGTTCTTCCTGAGGGACACCGAGGGAAGAGAGAGAAAGAGAAAGAGAAAGGTGCCAGGCATTCTAACCCAGATACGTCACTCGGATATCTCACGCTGGGGATCTTTTCAGGGGATTCCCCCATTTATCAAGGGTGGCCAGCGAAAACTAAGCACCTCGACGAAGAACATTCGAGGGAGCTGTGCTACCTTCTTGCCCGGGAACGGCGATCGTGTAATGTTATTCTGTCGTGAGAGCTAAAAAATGGCCATGGTAAAGAAACCGTTAATGGTTGAACCCTGAGCGTGCTCCTCTGTTGGGTAAAATAGGATTTTTGAAATTCGGGCGAGAATATACAAGGCGTTAGAGTTTCCATACCCGAAAGCTGCCGTTTTCCTCGGGAATGAAAGGAAAACATGCGCGAACACGGCAATGTAGCAAATTTATTAAAATGGTGCAACGGTAATATGAAACCCGCGGAACCGTGTTTTCAGTACTCCTTTATTTTTAGCAATGGGATATAGCCAGTCGCGATAACACGGGAAATATCTTATCGAAATCTTGCATCGTAGGAGCTTAGGGTTCGTTGGAGGGAATTATTAAACTTTTTAGTCGCGAAGCGTGAACTTCGTTTTGCTCTCGGAAATGTTGTGCTCGACGTTGTTGCTCTTTGAATGGTTACAATTTTCTGTTAACTATAACGAAAATATTTTCCCCGTTGACGCGTTCCCTTTCATCGTGTACGAACGGTAAATGGCATTCTAACCGAGCAAATGCTTATTTTATCAACGCCCTCTGTTTTCCCCGTGCGAACGTACAATATGCTGAAAACATTACCACTCCGACCTTATTCTGTCAGGAAAGGGTGAAAAAATATCGGTACCGAAGAGAATCGAAAAGAACATGGAACTTTCTACGTTTCCTCTGTTGGTTGAATCGACGCGCGCTCGAGCTACGATAAAAATACAACACGAGCTACGCCTCCGCTCGCAAGTTGCAATTACAAAACAGTCCAAGTTTTGCAAGTACGAACCATCCGTCCCTTCTGAAATCTGTTTAGCCGTTCGTATAAAGCAACACTCCATTTTCGTGCACAAATATTTATTCAAAGATTCATTGGAAATAACTCTTAGACAAAACAGAAAAACACACGGCCGCACATAGACAACAATTTCAACTCAATCAACAAATTCTGCCTTGATCAATTAACGCAATATTAACCTGCGGTTGTTTAGTAGATCCGAAATATTTATGATTCACAGCTGATAATTTCTTGAAAGATTATTCTCATCTTTATTTTTCGTATCATATTAATAATTCATCGATATCAATATAGCTAGCGATAACAAACGCTAGATTGGACAGCGATCGATAAAAACGTCGAACATTAGAGTCCCGCATATATAACACGCCGATAAATTCCCTTCGATCCGTACCTGTTACTCCTATTTCCGACTTCTGAATTTACTTGGGCGAATACCTAATATCAATCTTTTGCCAAGCTTCAGCCCATAGATCACAGGTGACCCACATAACCAGGAGGAACGCGCGAAACTTTAACGCGGCCTCGTCGAGAATTTATAAAATGCAGAAAATTTGAGACGGCACCTTTTCTAGCATCCAGGATGCGTGATCCTGGCTCGGTGGTGCGCGCAGGATACCCAATCTGCCACCTGACGGAGTAGCTGACCGTACGCAGGATCATATTGCTCTAATCTCGCGTCACGCGAAGAATCTCCGAGCGGCAGTCGTGCCGGACAGAGTTTTTTTAATAAACCGTCAGCAAGACGGGATCTCCGTGGTACTGTTTGCTCAGCCGTCGGACATTATACAGCAGCCGGATTCGTTAGCGGAGGACACTTCCCGACCGAAACACCGTTTAAGCTCCCGATGCAAAAACCAAACTGGGCCTCGCGAAGGAGTTAATACACAAGCGCGCCGCGGATGTGGTTGTAAAAGTGACTCGATAACTCACTCCTCTATACGTAATCCGAGGCCAATTCAATCAACCAAATTAAGCCACTTCGATTCCGCGCGGCTTCGTCTCTCCGTGTTTGTCTCGTTACGACAGGCACCTCTTTCCCCGATGTCCCTCGATCTCTTTCTTATCTATCGTCCATCGCTTTTTCGTCTAAACTACACTGCGTCACGTATCACATTCTTCTGTACACTCCGTGACAAAAAGCGCATATGCATTTTTTTTAATTTTTTAACAAAACTGCTAAAAATATAGTTTTTTTGCACGGTTATGTGCATAACATGCTAAATATTCTTGACAATATTTTTTTCGACAAAATTTTACCGGATTATATTTTATAATTTTTGTTTCACGCCGTTTGCTATCAATATCTCTACGATGTTTATCCGCAACCTGCTGGCAACATTTCAGTACCTGTAGCAGAACTGACAGTACAGTACACTAATGGTCGTAATAGCTATCCACTATACTCGAATTACACTAGACTACAGCTTCCCAGCGTGAACAGTGAGAAGATCCGAGGAAGACGTCGTTAACCCCTGGGAGACTGTGTCAGTGGCCTACACCTATTCACGTATCTCAATGGCGAAAATGTTCTGAAATTGACTATGATAATATAAATTCTTAATATCAATATTTCACTTTTTACTTCAATTATAATAGACATCGTAAAAAGTGACGGTATGAAACTATATTGTACAATAAGATCGTACTGAACAAATTTGATCTACTAAACAATTTTCGAGCAAACCACTTTTTAGCAATCCACTCGTAAAAGCTCAACCTTTACCGTTAAAACGTTTTAACAAAAGAAAGTCACGAAGTCTCTGAATATCGAGCTGCGTGCTACGAGTTTAAATAGCACAGTGTATACATTTAATTTGACTGTCTTTAAGTAAATTGTGAACGTTGCATGTGTACAGCGGTGGTAGCGAGCACGTTAAACGTGAACTTAGGTATTTAAATAAAACCTGAAGATGGGACCTTAAAGATCAGCCTTGTACCTTAAAATGGTAAGCCTGCTAGGCTATAATAGGATTTCTCGATTAAAGCGCTACGGAAATTTTCCCTTCTAAAATCGGAGATTCGGTATGCAACAGCCTAATAGCGGTGTTAAGCCTGTTCTGTCAAAGAGCATAAAAAGTGATTTGACCGTGCCGGTCTAACAATTTCCGAATAACTCGGTCAATTGACTCTACGATCGGCAAGGGAAAAGAAGATAAAACGCAGAAAAGGTCATCGTTAAACCCTCCTGGTCACTGGCACGAGACCAAAGCGCGACAAACAGGTGCCAAATATCGTGCGAGCTTTACATCGCGCTAAACTCTCCCCTGTAATCTGTTACTCAAACATAACCTGTATCCGTGATAAATATATCGAAGACAACGTTTTTTTTCCCCCAGAGCAAACAATAAGAAATATTATACGCGCGATGAGTATAACGCCGACGGTTTATCGTCGATAAATCGATAACTAGAGCCGGCGGCGGCACGCGACACACATGTCAGTCCGGGAGGGGGGGTGTGGCGATGAAGTTGATATTCGAGCAGCTTTCGATAAAAACTAAACGCATCCAAAACGCTTGATGTTTCGTGATTTTATTGCGGCGATTGTTACTGATGCGTTTTTTCGCCGTTACGCTATTAAAGCTCGAGAAAATACAGTAACTCAACTGTTTGCTCGTTTTTCAAGGTTCTTTTAGTCTCACCCCCCAGAATTGTGATACGCGTTGAGAAAATTATCTGGAAAAAATGTCCGGCCGATTGGATCATGGGAACCCGACGCGCATCAAATTTGAAAATTTTGAATTTTTCAAGTCATAAAAAATAAAATATTCAAATTTTCAAATTTATTTTTTACTGTAATTTGTTCATAGCTATATTATGGACGTTTTTCATAATTTGGTATATTATTCTAGATTTATTATAATTATTAAAAGAGGAAATGCATCTTGACACAACTTGGATCCTTTTTGTTTTGCATAAAAATATCCAAGTGTAATTCTTCACCGAAATGAATATAAAAATGTGCGCTCTATGTGATTATTCATAAGTAGATAACGCAAGGAATATGATAAAATACATATATATTCATACGACAGTAGTAAATCAAGTGTTAATTTCATGGTAAGTTCCTCTTTGACTTATTGTAATCGATTATTGATTTTATAAATTAAATATGCGGACGTGAATAAACCTGCGAGATGCAGCGCGTTCAAACGTATATCACTGGCACATCCCCTGTGAAAAATAAAACGTGTTTTCACTTTCGCAAGCGATTCTAACACGAGACGATGATTTCAAAGGTAATGCTTATTCCACTGTGAAAACGCTTTGACAAATGTGACGAACAAACCCGAAGAGGTGGGACTCGATTGTTCTAGGGACGTGTTCTCATTTGCGGAGCGAAGAGTATGAGAAATTGCCACGGAAGGTGGCGATACGACGACACCATAATCGGTTCGCGGTAACTCGGTCGCGTATCAAGCAAACAACCCCATACATCGCTCGATAGAGGCGACTTCTGTTGCTCGAACTTTTAAAAGTGTCGATTGGACTCGCGGGAACATTCCGTTTAATGTTTTAACGACCGTATGCTGACCGCAAAAATTCCCACATCGTCGCAGCAATTTCATTAATTCTTAAATGAACTATTGGACCCCACAGGAAATTTATGCCAATAATTATTTAATATGTAACTATTAATAAAATTAACTATTTGTGATTTTAGATGCAATTTTACTATATCATTGCGCATCTATCTATCATTCCGATACTGATGAATATGAAATTTTAGAGCAAGAGTATCTTAAAATTTCCTGAAAATATCCGTTATTTTGCTACGATATTATTTTTCACGTATGTCGAGAATTCTAAGAAATATTATATCAAACTACCTTAATAATTCGGGCATTAAACGCTTCACTTTACAAAATGGAAAATAAACAAATCAAAATAAACGAAGAAGTTAAGGGATCAAAGCGCAATGAAATTGTAACGCGTCACTTCATAATTAGTTCGTTTAGTTCTCCGTTTGTTCTCCGTATCACAAAGGCACAAAGGGTAACACCATACACGCCGGTTTAATAAATCGCGAACTCTCGAGAGCAACTCGTTCTCAATTTTTCAGAAAAAGGAGATGTGACTGAACTCTTATAGCAACGTACGCAGCTGGCAAACGAATTAATTTCATAATTTTCTGCGCAAGTGTTTTTTCAAGTTTCACCGACCTGAGACGATGTCGACCTGCGCGGCCATTTTGATAATAGTTTACTCTAATAGAAGACAATGAACGTTCGAAATATTTTCCGCGCCGCGACGCACTCGTCTGACAAACACGTAATCGCGGGATTAACTATTCCCTGGAGTTTATGCGCTCAATAAACGTGCATATGCAAAATGATCCTGCGATCCTGCCAGGATAGTTAGTTCTTATTATCGAAGGAGCACCGTTATCTCCGCGGGTACACTTTGAACAGTCATTTAACGAGAATGTACTTTTCTATCGAACGTTACGACGCGACGTTTGTCGTCGGAATGGCAGCAGTACAGTCGTTAACCGTTCGCTTAAATTCTTTTCTTCTTCTTTTTATTAGCAAAACCATACACAATAGAATCTCCTCGAAACAAAATCTGCTCGGCCGGCGCCGCAAGAAAAATAGATCTTCAAATTATATGACGTGTTCGGGGTCGATTAATCAAACGTCGACCTTGCACTTCCGCCAACCTCGTGCCAGTTTCGCCCCCAACCGGAGAAAAACGGGCAAAGGGAATAGGGTTGTGCACGCGTTCAACACAAATTCTATACGAAACGCGTCGGCTGAATCGTATCTTTCTATTGGGAATCGCTACTGTTGCCTATACGCGCGACCTTTTAATAGTAACTCGCTTGTTCCCCATGGGAATACCACGATCGAACATCGTGTGTTCATTTTTCAGGGGATAGATCTGACTTCGTAGCGTCCAGAAATTTTTATATTACGCAGATATATTCGATCTCTAGTGGCCCAGCAGTCGATCCAATTCGCTCGTGTAATTATTTTTATTTCTTTCCGTTACTATCGATCCGTATATCATCGAAACGCGTTTACGCCGATGTGTGTGTCCGTGAGGCTAGTAGAGCTAAATGGATTAAGTTTAATTTAAACTGTGGTATCCCTAAACGGGAGAATCTACAACGCAAATCGGTGGTCAGTATGATCTGATTAAACACTGCATGCGTGCATATGTACCTACTAAGCCGTATGCGGAAACTAATAAACTTCGGTGGGTTTCCTTATGAATGAATAAATGCTTCATTTCCGAGAACTGTTTCTATCGTTCTGGTAATTGTTCGATCCATGTATTATAAAAGATACTTGATTTCTGTCAAATAAAATAAGATTTTAGGATATTTTCTAAATGTACACTCGATCTATTAGCGTAAAAATTAATTTTCAGAGATCTGGACTAATAATTTCACCGTTCAGGAATGGTTGACAATCAACGTGTCGAAGGTTTTTAGAAATTTCCTTTAATTTTTAACATCGATAAGTTTTTAAACGAAGGAGTCGACTGCTGATCCGAACAGACAGAAGGCTTTTTCCAACGTTCTACAAATAGACGCACAATTTCTGCTCGAGAGGATAAAGGGACGCAAGGTGGAATGATCTTATCCGACTGCTTCCGGATGCACAGCTAAATAAAATTAGCAGCTTCTTCCTTTTCCATTCTAAATGATTTAATAATCCTGCCTGCGAGCCCAGTCGTTCCGGAATGGATTTAACGTTTGACCTGCCCGGAGAAATCCACTCGCTCTCTATTTTCCTGCGTTGTCGTATTCGATTTATTATCAGCGGAGTCACTGCACTGCCGGTGCATTGAACTTCGATGATAGTTGAGGCGGAAAATCTTCGAAGCATTCTTGTGAAAAGCGAGGACATCACAGAAGAATGGAAACCCGTAATACGAGCAGGTATTTGTTGTTCTCGAACCTGCAGCGGCGGGAACGAGGGCTTCCTCTCTCTCTGTCTCTCAACTGAGTCTGCTCACGAGATAAGTCGAAGATATTTAAGACGAAAAACTGGAAATACAATTCCCGAGGAAGTTAGCGAATCTCGAATTTCGATTACCCCGGCACTTTCTTCTGTTTTCATTCCGGTCGAGGCGAGATCGAGGACCCTATGGCTCATGAACTCCGCGTGGTCGTCGAACTTGTCCCCCGTCTTCAGGGACATCTGCCATTGAACGAGATCTGAATGAGAAAAGGAATATCTTCCGCGGCTTTGATAAAAAAAAATTACTGGACTATAATGCGTGGAAATAACGACGCCAATTAACCCCTTGCGCTATAATTGAGTCTGACAGAGATTTCGAACGGATTTAGTAAAATATCTATGCTGTGATAATTAGACTGCGGATCTTTCTGCGGAATAAAAATTGTCCAAGTAAATACTGAGAAACAGAAGTTAAATAAAAATACATTTCCCCTTTTAATAACCTGCCCTTGACTCCAGGGACGTCGGCCATTGAACGAGATCTCAATGAGAAAAGACAGATCTGCCGCGGCTTTAATAAAAAAAATTACTATAATGCGTGGAACTAACATCGATCAACACCTTGCACTATAAAAGTCGCACTCGTGATAAAGATACAATTCGATTATTCTGTTATTGGTAACTAGATTCATTGTTCTAGTCCATGTTTAATGAATATCAAAGTTATGTGGGATTGCGAGTGCACGCCATAGGACCCAAGTGGTTCTTGTGGTAGGGCCCCTCGAGTTAGGTAGAGCGAGGAACGATGGAGACAATGCAGGCCTATGCTTGGTACGTCTCTATTGACAGTCTTTAGTTTTCAAGGCTGTGAATGAGTGAGAAAGGGAGAGGAAGGACGAAGTCGAGGGTGTGCGGACTCTTTTACGAAAAGGAAGAGTCAGAGTAGTTTGGAAAGCCGAAGCGTGCTTATCGCGTAGTACAGAGTAGACGTTCCCTGGTATACATGTTATTATTTATAGTGTAGTTTTGTTTTAAATATATATATACATATAGGGTGAATTCGATAAAACAGAACACCTAAATATCTCCGTTACTTTTCGTTGTACAAAAAAACTTCGTAGGACAAAGTTACACTGTTTGAAGGGCCACATATAACGGTGTAAGGGAAAAAAACAATTTCAAGGTCATTTTTATGAGATTTCAAGGTTATCGATGTTTATTAAATAGAATGATATATTTTCGTTAACGTAATGTTGTAGCTGACAAAATAACGAATTCATGCATGTCACACAATATGACCTTCAAATGACCTTCAACCCAGAAAAATGGTATAAATAAAATTCAACGTGTAAGATTCATTCGATGTATTTCTGTTACGCCAAATGTTCAAAAATACATCCCTTGAGCTGCTATACATTCAAATGTATCGCAATACACAACATAATAATAGATTCGGTGTTGACAGGAGGACAATTATGATATACCTTCACCTATACGTTCGTACAGAATCGTGTTTATCCACTACTAATTACTCAGAAGGCCTTCTTGCTATCAGATTTCCACAGTTTCTAAGATTTCTCGATCAGT
>CM052219.1:4672131-4696837 GCA_028454225.1 Lasioglossum leucozonium | reverse complement strand
GTAAGATTCATTTGATGTATTTCTGTTACGCCAAATGTTCAAAAATATTCCCTTGAGCTGCTATACATTCAAATGTATCGCAATACACAACATAATAATAGATTCGGTGTTGACAGGAGGACAATTATGATATACCTTCACCTATACGTTCGTACAGAATCGTGTTTATCCACTACTAATTACTCAGAAGACCTTCTTGCTATCAGATTTCCACAGTTTCTAAGATTTCTCGATCAGTTTATCGATGAACGTTTCACAATGCGTTACTCGAAGGAAGATAAGATTGATATGATTTTCATTTATGGAGAAAGTTGACAGTGTTTAAGAGATGCCGTGCAGTTGTACAAGGACCGATTTTCTAATCGTAATTGTCCATCAGTTTCCGTTTACTCCAATTTGATAAATAAATTATGTGAAACTGGTAGTGTCGAAAATAAAGAAACGTACAAAGGTGAGGACTGTGAGGAAGGAAGCAAACACAATTAATGTTCTGGCAGCAGTGAATACAAACTCTCATGCTAGTACGAGGCAAATCGCACGAGGAAGTGGCATTAGTCAAAAATGTGTAGTGCAAATACTCCAGGAACACAAATTTCACCCCTTTCACCTATCAATTCATCAAGAACTTCATGGTAGAGACTTTGTATAAATCGTGTAAACTTTTGCCAGTGGGGATTGAGACAATTGATAAACGATAGAGCATTTTTTAATCAAGTTCCGTTTCATCACAAATCACGGGCAAATAAATTTAAAAAACCTGCATTATTGATCATCTGAAAATCCGCGGTGGTTACGGACAGTCGACAAACAAAGACCATAGTCCGTCAATGTTTGGTGCGGAATTTTGGATAACCAAATAATCGGGCCTCACTTTATTATCGGAACATTAAATGCAGAAAAATACATTGCATTTTTACGAGAATCGTTACCAATTCTCCTGGAAAATATACCCTTGAACATTCGTGAAAATATGTGATATCAACATGACGGATGTTCGGCCCATTCTTCCCGTGTCGTAACACAATTCTTAAATAACAAGTTTCCAAATCGTTGGATTGGACGTAACGGACCCGTATTATGGCCAGCTCGCTCACCAGACCTTACACCCCTTGATTTTTATCTATGGGGAAATTGAAAGACGATGTTCAGAATCGTTCAGGCTTGTACGTCGATTTCCTCAGAAATGAATTACACAGCAGTACGTTCTGTAACTTCACGGCTGAATGAATGTATAGCAGCTCAAGGGAATATTTTTGAACATTTGGCGTAACAGAAATACATCAAATGAATCTTACACGTTGAATTTTATTTATACCATTTTTCTGGGTAGAAAATCATTTGAAGGTCATATTGTGTTACATGCATGAATTCGTTATTTTGTCAGCTACAACATTACGTTAACGAAAATATATCATTCCATTTAAAAACACATCGATAACCTTGAAATCTCATAAAAATGACCTTGAAATTTGTTTCCCTTACACCGTTATATGTGGCCCTTCAAACAGTGTAACTTTGTGCTACGAAGTTTTTTTGTACAACGAAAAGTAACGATGATATTTAGGTGTCCCGTTTTATCGAATTCACCCTATATATTCCATTTTTTCCGTTTTCATCCTCTTACATATAATTTGATTTTTACGAAAACCTTCCAATCCCACAGTTATGTACAGGGTGTGTAAAAAGTAATGGTCATCCGTCCTAGGGATGAATCTACACCTCTGGATCGGTGGGACGTTTGTAAGAGAAACTTGTCGCAAAATTATTTATACCAAAGAAAATTGTTGTTAAAGTTTGTTCTTGCATCAACACATTCTATGTTTTATCTCGTCCACACGGTTAGGTGAACCGTAGTAGAAGGCTTTTGTGTATAGGTATAACACCACGCAATCAGAGTTTGCAAAATCTTTAACAGCTTATATCTCGATAACAATTTGTTTGCGACTTATGGTTCCTTTCAAATTTCTTCTCTTTTCGATGATTAGAAGGTGTTGATGTAAAAACAAACTTTAACAAGAATGTGGGATCAGGACCACCCAGACTAACAAATGGCGTACGGAGATTGGGAATTTCCTTCGGTATAAACAATTTTGCGGCACGTTTCTTTTACAAACATCTACCGATTCAAAGTTGTAGATTCACAGGTTCAAATCAATAAGATCGAGAAAGCATTCTTCGAGCATTCTGACCGTTCAGCGAGTACTTTCGGGAACATAGACGAACGCGCGTTTGAATTTAAATTTTATCGGAGTGAGAGCACTGGGGGAATATTTGCCGATTAGTCATAAAACTGATCATGCTTCCGCGTCATTATCAAGCAAACAAATTACCATTAACACGTCGAATGCGAGTTATGCGTGTTTCACACGAGTTTCACCTATTTCATTTATAGAAGCGGTTAGCGTTATTAGTCATCATTATCAATGATTTGGTAATCAAGTATTCACTTCGTACTCTAACGTAGTTCATTTTAGTATTAATAAGCGGATGTTTAGTGGCTGTCATTTAATATAACAATCACTTCTAAGTAATTTAATAGCGGCGGTCGCGAGGGACTTTTTCAACGTGTTAATACTTCAATTAATATGCGTTGTTACTAATTTGTTTAACTGAAATTCATTAAGGTTCGAATGGTCGTAGACTGTTTTGATATTATAATAGAGCAGTTAATTAGCATTTCTCATATAAAGCACTTAACAGTGATAATATTTGTTTACTTAGTCATATTCGTTCTTACTGAAAAACAATTTCATACGTCATGAAAATACACAAAAATTGTTGCTAATTTACATGTGTTTCCGACACATGTGTTGATCGCAGTTAAGCATGATTAATTCTACTCCAACCCCTACGTCATCTACGCACTTCATTAAATAATAACAGTAATTCATCCCTATTATTCGCATTATCTCTGAAACTACAAAAGAGAATTCGAAAGGGAACAGCACGTATGGTTTCATACTACAAAGCAAAGTAATGCTGCAGAATGTGGACCGCATTACTAGCAAGTGATCGACCTCCTGATGCTTGAAGATTACCTAGAGTCTAGATGAACAGGAACAGGATTTCAACTAAATTAGTGCTAACCAGAGAATTATAATGACGTTCCAAGTACCATTGCGCTGCTGGATCAACAGACCCGTAACCCGGAGGTGGGTTAACTTTTGTCAACAAGAATGCAATCCGATTATTCAGCTAATCTCCCCATCAAAGCATTACCGGTTTGCACGGATCTCCCATGGTCCCCAAACAAAGTTACCCGCTCGGGAAGCACCGTCGCCGTCGGTTCTCCGAAATTTCGAATTTTTTCCCAAAAGGCGGTAAGAAGAGCCTCGCCGCGTAAACCTCGGTGTCATCGAACTCCCGTCTTCCAGGATGCCGATCAAAGAACGCGACCCGGCGCGGAAAGATGAAGCAATGCGAGAAGAAAGGTGGATCTCCAAAAGAGCCGGGTAACAATGACCGAATTCTGTTGTTTCGTTTTGTCGTTCGGGGCAACTCGACGGGTTCGGAACGCTCCAGCTACGCCGCGCTATGGTGTATTTGATCCTAAAATGCGGTAAAAAGTCATAGACAGCCTTAAAATAAAAAAAAGTCTTTAGAGCATAATGTGTTATAATCTTTTTTCGCATTTATTAACTATTAACTCGCCTGCGCTGCTGCAAAGAATTCAATTTTAAAATGACCGAAAACTAAGATTATTATTTAGAAGTTTGCTGGTGTTTTAATCATCTAGAAATTTCAATATACATATAGCAAAGTCACGATCTAGCTCCCATCGTCTGGTCCGAGCAGGGACAAAGGCTTTGTCCCTCAGTCTAATGGGTAGGCGAAGGGATAGAGATCGTAGAGCTCTGAGGGTGCTAGATCGCGACTTTACAAAATTTCTAAAAAAAGAATGTTAACAAAAGATCAAGGTCACTTGAAGTTTACAAATATTAATATTAATTTTTTATTTCGGAACGATTTAGCTGACTTTAATACGAATCCGACGAGCTACGATATTACGGTCCTGAAAATAGAAATAACGCTAGAATAGTTTTGATCGCTTTCGAGAGCGGAACACCCCGCCATGACCCGCCCGTGGAATTTCGACCAGGTCCCTTTGTGATCGCAGCCTCGGTTACCATTTCCCGGACATTTCGTAGGTATGGCAAGAGTGCTTTAAGCCCTGTCGAAGCTGCCCGCGAACGTTCGAACGGCGGAAAAGTGTGGAACAAGAGTGGCCCGACTTTAAGATCGCGTAATTAATTCCAGCGCCAAGCATGACCCTCGTTCACGAACGTCGAGTAGCTCGTTAGCATCATCGATCTGGCCACTAAACTTGCCGTAATCTCTTAAGACAGTATGCAAAGAGGATCTGGATATTACGCTGTAAATTGAATCACTGCGTTTCGTTTCTTACTCTCGTTAAGTCCCTTTACCGTGAAAGTGATTTCGTCGAGGAAGAAACCATGGCCGCGAGATCGCCGGTTACGCGTAAATGTTTTTTTACATGTCTTGCAGACAGTGGCGGACTTTAATATTGTTTAACGTTACTTCGTCCATCGAAAAGAAATTTCCGAGGAGGATCTAAGCTGGATCCTCCAAGTAAAGTTTCTCGACGAAAGGATTTGGTCGATGCACTTTCGCGGTGTCTCCTTCATAAATATGACAACAAGCCTGAAAATCTAAGTTTTCCAGTAATAATATCACAGGAAACAGTTAAAGCGTCGAAACATTACGAAAGAACACCAGCAATGAACTGGAGCTCCGTTACGTTGAAACAACGAAGATATTACTGGAACGATCTTTGAGATCGTCTGCAACCAAAGATACAGTTTGCAGCACAACTTGTGAAATTTCAGAAGATCGATTCTGTTCCAATTTCACGTGGCAATCAACATTAACTCACGGACGGCGGTGTAAAGATTCACGGTCTACTACTTGCTAACAAAGAATCAATATTTTCATTCTATGTACTCGTATTGTACGTCAGTTTTATGGGCTAATTTAATAGTAAAGGCTAGTTGTTATGATGTTGCGCCGTACGTCATACGGCCGTACAACATGCAGAACAGCCCGAAAACTTTTGCGCCGCTAAGGTTCCGTTAATTCCACTAATTATTTCGTACGTAGCGCTTCACGTTGAAAATTTTCCGCAAAACATATACGCGCTTCTCGGAATTCGTCTTCGTTCGCGTTTTTCGGATCTCTCATTAGTTAAACATAACGAGACACCGCGGGATGAAAATTTGCCAGGATGAATTGCGTTCAAACTGGAGGGCGAGAATGATTAAAGCTAATGTGTACAAAGAAAATGATTCGTCGAGAAATAAAAATTACGAAGCGGCGTAAGATCAAGGACTTTGATTGAAGCTAATTCGATTAGGAGGGTAACTTGACTGATCGCGCCCAGAGGAATAATTAGCGCGTGCAATTAACCGGTGAGGGGTCCGATAGACAGCTACGATTTTACGATTGTTTAGAGCATGCCAGCACAATTTTTTCCGCTTAGGATTAGATCTGCCGCTGAAGGAGTGCCAGTCAAGCCCCGTTGTGGAAAAAGATCGGTGTGGGGGAGTCCTAGAGCGTGGTCTGGTTAAAAACTCATGACATCCTCCGGGGACCGAACGAAACCTTTTAAGGAACATTAGGTGTCGATAAAATGACGCAACTCGAAATTTTCTCGCACAGCTCGTCCCCTTGTTTAATTTACTCTTGTTTCCTGTACGCTTAAAAGTAAATTCCTGAGGAACAATGGTTCTTCATCTAAAAATCGATAAACTCAGCAAAATCGTTATTGTTAAAGAGTCTCTACTTTGACGAAATTATAATAGCTTCCCTTTTAAAAATTCCCAAAAATTGTGTTATAATCAGAGCATCAAATTAGGAAGAGAATGCAACGTAGTTTTAATGAAATAATAATAAATAAGTAGATGAATATGTGAATTATTTTTTTAATATTTGAAGCAAAAGCGACAAGTTTGGATTGGCTACTTGATAGGATTGTTCAGTAAGATTCTCTAAAAGTACTGTTGGTTAAGAATGAATAATAATGTTTCGATACTCGATCCCTGTAAATGGTTTCAAGGAAACATTGCTCCGTCGAGATGTGCCGCTGCATAATAATTTGCGATCTATCAATGAGCCAGCTATATTCCAGTCATTTCCACTGAACCTCCTACAACTTGAATTATCTTTTTCACGTTTACTGCTATAATCCAGTATTTGGATGCAAATGTATATGATAATGCTTCTCCCGCTTTGAATTCAGTCTTTCAAAAAATGTTTGTGAATGTAATTCACGGTAGCTTTTAATGGAGGATGATTTAGAGAGAAATAATCGCGCAGTGAAATGAAATTCCTATTTTCTTGAACGATTAGAATACATTTCATTTGGAAAAAAGATAGGGGTGATGCAATCTTGAAAAAAAACATAAATATCGGAAAAACATTCCCGCTATCGTCGGATGCCCTAAAAAAAATGAGAAAATGTTACTTTGTCCGAAACAATTTTTTCACAAAATCGAAAACAACAACGACGATTGACACGTCCAGTCATTCTTCTGACTCGTTCCACTGTGGTGGTCCCCAAAGGGTTCGAATAAAACGAAATATTTTCATTTTCCACGTCACACGAATGTTGCTGAAAACGGCCAATATGCCGCGCTGTGCGAAGACTACGAGCGTAAACGAAACGACGTGACGGAACGGTAAAATAAATCTAAATAAACAACCACGAAATCAGGCGTCCAGTGTTGTTCAGCCGTAAAGGAACATCAGAGCGAACGCGTGTCCGTCTAAGCGTCATCATGTTTCTAAGTCCGCAGCGGACCGCTCGGGGATTAAAGGAATAATCACGCGGGCCGCTTTCGACGCTAACGAGAAAGGAGGAGCGATGAGTAATCTGATTACAGTCTCGCCTGGCCGTCATAGGGACGAAAGTCGGCTGAAAAAAAAAGTTCGCCACGACGCGTGCGATGGCGATCGTTATATTTCAATGGCATCGGACAACCTAGATTCCCGTTAAAATGCACTAGGCGGGCAACCTTGACCCAGCCACGGGATGCAGCGTAGAAAAATTTTGTGGAAGCATCGCTTGTGGATGCCTCTCTGTATTTCTCTCTCTATCTCTCTCTCTCTCTGTGTCTCGCTCTGTCTCCCACCATCTCTCGTTCGCCTTTCTGAAAACAAGCGAGAGACCGCGAAACGGGCACCGGTAACTCGGGGAATAATTCCGCGCGGCAGGTGCGTGGCGCTTTGGAAACGGAATGCCTCTAGCCATCCTGGCATCTGAGTGACGTGCGGGATTTGAATTTCATCGGTAAAATTTCTCTGATTTCAAATCCGTGAATATCTACCCATCTCTGCGACCACGGTACGCGCAAAAAAAAAAGAACAGTAGCCTTGACCGTTTGTGAGTTTCCGCCAACCTGGCCGCGCCGCGCCGCCGATAAAGTATCGGAAATCTGCGAATTAGAAGGCCACGCGTTCGTTGCGTGAATAAATGAATATCAAATAGACGCGCGGGCAGCCGGAACTCTGGATCATCGCAAATTGCTCTGGCGTTATCGGAAAATGCATAGAGTTTTGCCCCCTTAATGCCTAATGAAATAACGCTTCGGGGGAACGTATTCGATTAGGAACGGACAACCGCTTGTCCGTTGATGAAACTCGAAGCTGAAAACAGTTTTTAATCGTTTCCGAGATTAGGTTGACTGAACAGTGATCGTGATTTGTACGAAATGACAACGGGGTGTCGCGGAAAATCTGATGTAAATATGAATCGAGAAATGTTGATCCGGCGTTGTCTGACCACCGTCGACTGTTTCTACTTGCCGCGAGCGTCAGGGACTTGGGAGTTTCATAGAGGAGACAAGAAATCAAATAATTTATCGCCTATATCCAAAAAGATTATCAACGTGCTAGGTCAGCTCCATTGTAGGGGATAAGGGAACCCATGACATGATAGATAAGCTTTGTCAAAAGACGTAGGGACCATCCCTTTACCTTTAATACTACCCAAGATACGGCCTCACCCTAAACTTCAGGGGCTATTTTCACCCCTTTAATATGAATGATGACTTACAAAAAAAATACAGTAAAGTCGCGATCTGCCCCTCGCGAGGTATAGCTCATAGTGAAATGGGTAGGTGAAGGGACTTAGATCGTGGAGCTGTGAGGGAGCTAGATCGCGACTTTACTGTATTTGTCGAATATCTTTTTAGAATCCAATCATTCTGAAACTTCTATTAAAATCCCCCGATATCATTCCAATATGTTCTCTTGTGAGTGCAATCTGTATCAATGTTAATTTCATAGTAAGAATGGAATAGTTTAAAAAAAAAAGTTGATTTTTTTCAAATTTCTATAATTACTTGTCAAGCAACGTAACCGATAAATATGCTGAAAATGTACTAGCCCATCAAAAGTATCATTTATATGGAAATGCACAATCATTAGCACACATTTAATTGTCTACTTCGTGGCCCGGTTTGTCGTTACTGGGTCATAAAAACTAATATACGCGGTACTCGGACAATATTTTTGATTACGTTTATCACGATGCTCGGTAATGTTTCGCAAACAAAAAGAAGCTTGTTATACATGTAATATAAAAATTGCTTCAAACAATTGATTGTCCGACCGGCACCACATTTTATAACAATTTTTTGGATTAATTGCAAGACACAGGTATCAATTAGGAGTTAATTTCTCTTTTTTCTAGCTATATTAAACCGCAAACAACGTGTAGACATTCTTAAATCTTTTCAACCTTCCTACTGTTTCAAATTGCATCCACCCATTTCTGTGTTCGGTGCATAAAATTCGTAATCGAATAATTAATTGTAATTGCAAAAATGCTTTTCAATGCAACAAAAATACAAGAACTATTATTACTAGAGATACGTGTTTTCGCATTTCTCAAAAGAGGTCAGTGTAACTGTTTTAACATTAATTGTGAATTAAAAGTGTAATTGTGAATTAAAAGGGAATAAGAAAATGAACGTTGAGTTCTGGATTAACAGCAGAGGGTTCGTAGAGCACACGGCGCGCTGGCTGATTTCGGAGAGAAGAGTCGCTTGGTTGGTCGTATTGATCGACAAAGATGGGGGTCCAACCCCTCGACGCGAAGGACAGCCACTTGCTGACTGGATCCGGTTATGCTCGGGGAAATTGTAGCGAACGTTTCGGGTAAGCGTCGGTTGGGAACCCACCCACCTATCTGTCGCCCACGCGGTTAGAAGCGACAGGTATAGGCGATTTCTACGTATGTATGCGGCCATCGAGGATAAGGAAAGCTGAAACGCACAGGTCATTTCGCCGACCATGGCTGGCACGGGACGAGGAAGCTCGTTCTTCTCCGTTTTATCAGGGATCAACGATGACCGGCCTGGTATCTGGGGTGCTTCGCGGCCTCGGGCCAAGGACAAATCTGTTAACCGCTTGCTCTACCTTCTCCCTTTCTCCGTCTCGATCGACCACCCCTTTCCCTGGTCGCCCTCTTTTTTTAGGGGCTTACTCTACAGCTCGTTAATCCCCGCTCAATTCAAGGCACAAACACACCAAGCGTCTCTGAATATCGCCGGGGAACACATAATCCAAATTTTATAGCACTTTACCGAGGACGCATCTTCCCGAAACAATTATTAGGTGCTTCAGATATACTTGCTCCTATGGAGTAGCTAAATACAATCTTTATGGTAGGTGGGTGGTACGTTATGATCGTCGTGGGTGTGTTTTGGGATACTATGTTACGACAAGGATACATTTGGCTAAGAGCGCCCTATCGATGGGGTTTGCTCACGGAGGTCTTGAAGCGATGTCCGGTGACACTCAAATGGATTCTGAGGACGTTGAGTGTCCCAAGCTATTGCAGCCGACCCAGCCTAATTCTAGCGTTCGGCCTGCTCAAGACCGAACAATGTACAGAAAGAAATTGGTAGTCGCGTATGGTCCCCCGTGTTAACACACCGACTCCGAGGGAAAACGGCGAACCGAAAAATGTCGGCCGGGAGAAATCGAATATGACCGCGTTATCGGCCATGCAACACCATCGCCGGCCGAAGTTTCTTTTATGCCGCGTGAAACTTCTCGCTCCATGCCCGCCGCTAACTTCGCAATTGTATCCGAAGGCGTGCTTTACTTTCTTTCCGGCCAGATCCCCTCGCAACTTCAATTCCGGAGCTACGTTCTACGACGAATCGCGAGGGGAGGCATTATACAACGGTTGTTTCGCGACCAAGTTTCCTTTTAAGGTTAATGGCGTTAAGAAGACCGGCTGCCTCCACTACGAGAGAAGACCAGCCTCTCGCCGACAGCTGGATCGTGTACTGATAGAGGGACCGAACAATGTAAAACCTTTCTTCTACCCTGGAACCACTGCTTCGAAATTTGGAGAAATTTTAGACATCTCAAGCTCTAGTGGAGCAATTGATTTGAAATTTTAGAAGAATCTTCGGCTCGTTCCCCGTTATTCGCGAAGCAAAGTTTTTCGAATTCGTCAATTTTTTTCTTATTTTTCAAAACGTATGATTATTTACTAAAGGAAGAAGAATATTAAACAATCGGTAGTTTGACTTCAAAATTCCTCTATTTTTTAACTATTAAAGATCTTTTTAAAATTATTTTTACTTTCAAAAAATCACACGAACACCTACTTCAAATACCAATAAATATGTGTGCAAAAGATTCAATAGTTTTCCTGAAAAAAATTTTAAATATTCGTGCAAAAATGGATGTTATAATACAGGGAGTTAAATTTTCATTAATTTCGTCTTTTTCTTTTGGAAATGGGGACTTTGAGTTGGATTCGTTAGATCTCTCTGCAGCAATTTTTGCATCCTCGAAAAGTTAATATTAGTGCTTGGAAAAACGTCTAGTTCCTGAATTTAAATGGAACCTCCATTAATTTCACTTCGTAGTTCTGTTCTTGACAGTACAAAATGGAATCAAGTATTAGGATCGTTAAGTCTCTCTTCAACAATTTTTGTACGCTTAAATTACTTTGGAAAAATGCATCGTGACCAAGGTGACGTCTAGTTTCACCCTTGTCTAGATCGAAATGAAATTTTGTTCTTTTTCGTTGCGCACTGATTACTAAATAAACGAACAAATCTTGTTCACCCATATGTATTAATTTAAACCAGAAATATGTTTACATTAGAATAAAACTTCATTGTGGAAAGTCTCCTTAAAAGTTGTCCCATTCTACTGCGAGCGTATTTCAGGATTAAATTCCACGTGTGCACCTAACGGGTAAATGAGAGAAGCCTTCAATAGAAGAATTCACAATAATTCTATCGGATGTATTCTACTTGAATGTGCCACTTTCATCCTGAGGGATTACGCGTGCCCCAGAACACGATGGCTAAAACCTTTAACGTGAGCGAATGTCGTACGCAAAACAGTGTTTCGTTTCAGTGAAAATGTCGTCCCACTTAGCCTTTATCTAGTTCGCAGAGAGTTTCGAAGCTACAGGCTGCAGACAGTTTCTAGCAAAGCGGTTTTCACGTTCGAAAGCGAACCGCAGGGAACGCGCGGACGGAAATAATACTGTAATTAGCGTGTTTGGAACCGATCGTTTCACACGTGTCTTTTTTTAGAGGACACCTATTTATTGGAGAACGACTGACAAATCAGAGATTAATGAAGTTATCAGTTATCGACAAGGTGTTGCTAATTGAACACCATTCCGGAGAATCCAGAGAATGCGCGATTCAAAGGAAGGAACTCAAAGGGAAGAGGGCACTAAACATATGCATAGTACTTATACTAGCTCCAATCACTGATCATGTACCGCACGCTTTGGAACTAGATCACGGTTATACGTGCGGGGCCAAGTACCAAGTTTGATCAGAGTTAAGATCCTAGATTAATAAAGCAGCGTCTACGTCTTGCGAATCGCTCTAGATTGTATCAAAGCAATAGAGACAATATTAAAACTCGTCGCGTAATGAGAGAAGAGGCATAACCCGCGCTCCTGACTTTCTTCTGGCCAAAACCGGCCCGGGTTCGCGAGCCGATAAACTCTTCGAAACAACACCTGCTACGAGACTAAAAAAAGAAAACTGCTTTTGCCGCAGCACAAGCTCGAATAATAACGTTCCCCGAAACGTTCTCTGAATTTTATCGAACTTCCTCTCAAAGAGGAGTAAACGATGCGCTCAGGCAAAGGACGACGCTCAAAGTGTATTTTGTAGGTTCAATGGGAAATACGAGTGCAGGATTGCGCGTGGATACGTTAAGGAACGCGATAAAAGTTCTCGATCGATACGAACGCTGTGCCCATCAGAAATTCTTTACGCTACAGCCAGCAGTTTTTTTTCTCCAGCGACTACGACGAACAATAAAACGAATATTGTTAACCCTTGCAAGGCGGATTTTTACGACAGCCTTGGCTAAATGCACTCGCATCCGTAGAAATTTCATTTCCTACGAATCGTCTACTCGCATTAAACTATCCGCATAACATACAGCTGCGTTCGAATGAAGATCATCAAAAATTTAGCAATTGCTTGCGAACGTTGTTTACTAACTATGTATTTGCTGGTGCATACGCAGCTTCGCGCAATAATTAATTTCGACAAATTCTTTCGAGACGCAATAGCCACGTCTCGTCAATGCCACTGCATCAAACTATTGCCGGAGAGATATTCAATGTTTGGAAGCAATTGATACGGGCAGAGATCTTGAACTCGCAACATTAAATTTAGAACATGATCGACTCGTTGCGTTTTAATTTTGAAGGGGACGCGACATGTTTCCTCGTTTTCATTGCATCGTTCAATATAAAGGTCTCGATAATCGACGTTTTTCAATAAACCGTTAACAGTCGCGGAATTTTCAAGCTGCAGTAATTGAGTTTAAGTGAACGTATTGCACTATAATGTTATTCCTTGTTCCAGGAATTTTCCTGGAAATAACTAGAGCGTGAATTTTATACATTTATAACGAAAATTAACAGACCCAACATAAAACAGTGAAGACATTAGAAGAATTTAAGAATACCATAATAATATTGTCAATTTCTTAATCTGATTAGGAGATGAAGTCAATTTTGATTGAACTCCTGTTTGTTGAACGTGTATTATTTGTCTCTCTTTAACGTGGAATATTTCGAAGAAGAAATGGGATCGAGAATGAATTCATACCGAAAATAAACTAAAATAAAGTCCTTTTAGAGACTTTGAATACGTAGGCTAGAATACTCGTGTGTATAACGTATAGCTAAATCCGTTCAGGCATTCATTGATGATTTTTACGCTGGTTCTCTCCGGCGATCACTGGGCAGCGTTGATTGTTAATCAAAAGTTCTCGAATTGATTTTCGTTTCGCAAAGCTTTTCAAAATTTTCTTGCGACATCTTGCACAATACAGACCGATGATTCATGCATGTCTAAAAAGATACAAATACTCATTACCAACAACGATAAAAACATTTCTCATTTCTTTAAAAAATAGTATCAATAATAAAGCATATTTCTGGTTGTGATAAATTAAACGTTCTATAAAAATTCAAAAATCCTATCATTTATATTTTATGTGGGAAGCATATTGCCATATTCATTATCTTCAGATAATTCTCCATATCAGCACAAAGTGCATTTCTGATTGTGAGAATTCAAGAGCTCGACAAAGTGCAAAAGTTCTGCAAAAATTCAAAGATCGTATCAGTTATTATGTTATGTAGTAACATATCATATTTATCGATTTCAGATATTTTCGGGCTTGATGCGATTTTATGCAATTTGTATGTTTGCTCATTCGCATATAATATTAAACTTTCATTTCTTTGTATTTTATGGGCTGTGGAATGTTATAAATTAATAAAATGTATTATCGAAAATCCGCGAGAAATATATATATATCGCCCGCTGATTTTCGTGAATCAGCACTTAATACGCGTGATGAGAGAGCTCGAACGTTTTATACAACAGTGTTCCACGGAAGAAGTATTAGGATAGTAGCCTAACCGCGCGTTAGGATAGCCAGGCCGTCGTAACGATCCTACTTTTTCGTGGGCGCGTGCTCCTGCGAGGAAGTTTGCACAAGCCGTTCCCCACGATGAAATATATCCGCGAGATACGATGAGCCTCTCGACGAGACGAGAGGGACAGAGAGGGACAGAGAGAGAAAGAGAGAGAGAGAGAGAGAGAGAGAGAGAGAGAGAGAGAAGGGAGATGGTCCCGTGAAAATGTTATTGATGGGATCGGCGAGCGCGGAGAAGTTCTAGCGTGGCATTATCTCTATATCCGGAGGAGAAAAAAATTGCGCCGCAACATCCCCACGGGTGGCGAAATGAATTCCGCTGAATATACGAGAACGGTGATACAGTTTCATCGCGCGGAATAAAATATAGCGAGTGGTCTCGCCGAGAAAAGGAAGAATTCCAAGGTGTCCCGGCAAGCTCGAGCAACAAGGAGGCTGCTGCCAAGAGAAAAAAAATCCGCCAAAGAAGTTTTAATTTAATAGCTTGTCAGATCGGTGTAGCTGCGGTATCGGATCGAGACATTTCATGGATGGAAGCTCGGATGATCTTTCCAACTATTTCACCGTGGGCGAGTTTAGCACACTTGTCTTAAAACTACGTCGAAATTTAATTAGGAGTTTTTAAAGTTTTAATGTAAATGCAACTCGTGTATCGATGACGTGGAGAATTAATAAACCTCGAGAACGGGGAAAGAATAATAGTGAATTTCTAATTTTTAAAAATATTTAAATTTGATAGAATTATTGTTTTTTATGCATTTATGACGAAAATGAATTCGTGAAATAATAAATTGCAAAGAGAAATTCAAGGATATTGTTGCAGTATTCCTACAAGGATTATAAGAAGAAAAATTATATTTTCATTTAGTTTCTGTTTCTTGCAATTGACATAGAAAATTGTTATTTTATATAAAAGTCCACAGTCTGCCAGTATGTATGACAGTGTAGTGCACTGGTTTCCGGAAAACGTGAAACTACAACAATAAAAAAGAATCGTTTATTTTGTTTAAATGACTTTGAAAATTATTTTTTAAGTGTCCTTGTAGCAAATAAAAAGTATTGAAGAAACGCGTGACAAAACCCCGATCAGTTAGTTCAGAGACTGTTTTCTCTTTACGGACCCGAACGGTTGCATTTCGCGACGTGAATATGCATACTATTCGAGGAAATCAAATCCCTATTGTATGTGGAACAGTTATAGATTGGGAGAGTATTGTGTAGGACCTACATATACAATGCCCCACCATACAGTGGGCATCGAAATGCATGAGAACTTTTCCATATATGGCCGATTCTTGTTAAGATTGCAAAACATGTAGGGAGCCTGTGAAAAATGAACCGATTCTATGGGGAGATCAAATCGATGGCGTATCCACAGTGCGTATTTCCATGATTTATACACATAACAATCTATTCCTGCTTGTATAATGAGGAACCGGAATAACCAAACCAATATGGAACGTAGGTACTTTTTCGTTAGCCGGGCGCAACCTAACCGAGACCAATAATTATAAGCATATATAATTACAAATATTAATGAATTGTAAACAAAATAGTTTTACCCAAAAAGAATGTTTATAATTATTGGTCTGGGTTAGATTATAATTGGTTAGGTTATAATTATATATGCTTATAATTATTGGCCTGGGTTAGGTTACGCCCGGCTAACGGAAAAGTACTGGAACGTATTAGGAAAAATGTCATTTGAAGAAATGAAGTCCTGCAAATTATAGATATGGATGTCATACGAATCTATGGTACATGAAACAAAGGTCTTCCAATGACAGGATCTGCATTTAGAAAGTAGAGATTTAATTATTAAAATAAGTATATCCCTTTCTGCATACTTGTCAAGGTAAAATTTTCATCTTTTTCTCTGAATTAATTTGGTCGATCTCAGATACCATTTCCACCAAATTCTCTTCATCAATCTTCTTCTCAATCAATTCTTCTAGACATTTAATAAGATCTAGTATCACTTCGGTAGACATACCGCTAATATTTAATGCGACATTACATGCGCATAAAATTTAATAGGCCACCCTGTGTAATAATAACTGTAGTTTTTGTGTGAGAAAATAATCTGAAAATTAGAAATGATGTTAAGCTAAAATGAACATACGCGTGACAGAAAGTTTCTCACCGACTTTAATGGAGGTGATTCGATTCTTCGTTCCCCTTTAACGACACACTAGTTTTGCTTGGACAGCCATGGGTTCAATTCTTTCTCTCATTTCGTCGTTTTTGTTCTAAACAATCGCCTCGACTTTCGTAACGAATATCAGCGATAACGAGAGCCGAGTCTCTAAGAGGGTCCTAAAGTCTTTCATCTTAACGGGGTTGGATCTAATTAAAAGTTTCTTTCGAGCATTTGCCGAGGTAAAATGTTTAATAGCATTGAATGGTAAACGTGCAAGAATAAAGACCATTAAAATAATTTATATCAATGAAGAGTTTGTTTTCTCTGATCAGGACTGTTTGTTCGGAACGTATACTGACAATGAGCGTTTAGCTTTCTTTTGAATGATTCTCGATAAATTCTGTATCGTATCTAGTTCGAATATTTTAATTAAGTGATAGTAACGCATATAGAGATCCACCTTATATTGTTTGTAATTGATTGCTTTGAAGTGTGTACGATAAAAATGAGCTGCTTGAAAAACTCACCAGCTCCAAATGCCTGTTGGCCATTTTTGTCGTCGGTAGGTGTATCTTTTAAGCTTCCAGGGCCACTGTCCGCCCCTCCGGTTGCACTATTGTAAACAAAAGAAAATTTAAATGAGTCATAATTATTTATTTGAGATTATTCTTAGCGAATTTTCAGAAAACTTTTCAACACTTATCCTCGATGTTAAACACTAAAAATCAACAGATTTTCTACACAGCATTCGTAACGTTTTAATTGGTTCACTAAAATGCATGGAGACCACTCTAGAGATTTTTAAAATTGTTTGATATAAAAATTGTTGAAGTGTACAATTGAAAATACTGTCAGTTTATTTTTGCAACGTAAGCTCCTTGCAACAGTCACGGGGAAAAGACGTTTTTTAAATTCAATTTTATTCATTACTAAGAGTAAAAAAATACAGCACAAAAATCAATCAAAAATCTTCTCTCTCACAAATAACGCGTCGATGCAAAACCAATATTTAACTTCTACATATGTTCACTCTTCTGAAACCACGAAAGTGTTTTAGCGTTATCGAAAAAACGAATTTTACAAAAACTCCACGTTTCTAGATTGAGTGAACAAATCATGTATTTCAACAAGGTGGAAAATAATTTTTGAAATTCTTTCAAGAGTTTCACCAAGTACATAAAATAAAGGAGTACAATCTAAATAGCATATCTGACCATTACAAGCAACGTAATTTTATAATAATAAATAGGAATAATAAATAGGAATAAATACTTAATTGTAAATTTAATATGAATTCATCCTTTGGCTACTAAATGCAATTACAGTGGCTAGCCTATGGATAATGTTTTTTAACCAAAAGACACTACAGTGACTCGCTTGTTTGCAGTGCATATGTCAATGTAATTTTGTACTAACGCAAATACAGCTAAATACATAAAAGTCATCGAAACACCGATCGCGGTACTAATTTCGTGTACATATAATCCGCGGCAGATCAGTCTGCAGGTGATACAGTTCCATGGTCAATTCCGTAGTAGCGAGAGGATTAATAGCTGCGGGGTTATATGTATAGTTGATTGAAAACAGGTGACACGTTCCATCGTAATTGTACCTGGTCAAAGCTATTTAGTAATCGTTAAACACAGACCCATACGAACATTTTGAAATGTAAAAATAATTTCATAGCTATCTGTAGTTGACTTAAAATCTCAGAAGATAAAAATTTGTTCGATCAATAAACAAATAATTCTTGTTTCTATTAATGCATATGTTTCATACATGTTATGCATCTGTAACGGTGTTCAAGAGTGAACCAGAGTGATCTCCTTAATGGTTCGGCCCATGAAAATAATGTATTAAGTTTTATTAATGAAGGGAAATATTTACGAAAACCGCCAAGCAAGAAACCGAATGAATTTACGGATCACCATAAATGGAGTAATTAAAACCGTCTACCTCCCAGGGGGGGTTTAAAACCACCATGACCTACATACGGATCATGCGACCGTCTCGAAGATCCCCAGAAATCTTGAGCGGTTCGACTAGTTCTGGCGAGGCGAAGGGTTAATCCTGTTTATCCGGATTGATCGGCTTCGAGGGAAAACACAGTGGCTCCTGGCGGAGCCGTTTTCTTACCTACTCGCGTCGTCGTCTTTAATGTCTTCAGCGGGGGGCTGATTATTTGGCGGTATTTGAGCCTCGTTCATCCCAACCACTGATTGGGATTCGCCTTCGTTTGCTTGCGCACCGCCGCGGCTTAATCCAGCTATTCCGCCGCTTAACCAGCCCGTCATCTGCGTTTTCACTCCAGCCAGCATCTCCAATTTGCTGCTGCCGCCTTTGGTCGGGCTGCAAACCACAGGAAAAGTGTTTTAAATCCACGAGATTCTTACATCGTGCCGCCGAGAGCACCGTTTCATAGTTTCAATGAAAAACAAAAAAAAAGAAAAAAGAAGGCTTTCTAAGCGTTGCTTCGTGCGGCGCGGTATCTCGAAAACGAAATGTTCCGCATGTTAACAGGAATTCAACCCGAACGAAAAATCGCTTGGGGGTAACGAACGTTCGTTGGGAAAGTGTTTTTGTTCTTTTTTTTGTTTTTTACCGCCGCCGTGTTCGCGTCAGCAACGTCCCAAACCATTCGAAAAATTCAACGACCCGCTGCACTGCCGCGCGCGACTGTGTATCGCGTTTCCGGACGCGCACATTGCGATGCGGGAAAACTGAACCCTTATTGGAATTTTTCGATAAGCAAGATACACGTTCGAGGCTCACGGTAATGGGAATCGGTATGACCCAATTGACCATCCTCGAATAAACTTTTAATAGGTTTCGCTCCGTTTTCTACCCCCGTAATGCCGAGACACCATCTTCGCCGGATAAACTTATTCATTCGATGGACAACTATTAGAGTAGAATCAGAATTGGCTGGTCTGTGGAACTTTGATCAAAGGTGTCACAAATCTCTTCTGGAGTGGGGGGGGGGTCGATTCTTTAACACTCTAACTCATCAAGCACCGAACGCAACTGGTACACGTTTCTTTAGAATAATGACCGGAATAGATCTATTGTGATTCCCAAATTTTATTAAAAAATTTCTCATCAAAATATTTTTATGGTACCCAAAACTTGGAGAAAAAGTTAGAAGCCAGTCATTATGACCCGTCCGAAATTTCTGGTGTTGAGAACTGGAAATATCGCATCGTATTTTTCAGTATTAAATAAAATATGCTTAATTTAAAAGTGCAGGCGATTTCGAGTGATTAAAACTTTTAGCCTGAATCAAAGAAAAACCTCGATGCAATTTATCATTTTCATGTTCGACATTGATGAATCGTTCGAATATCCGTCTTGTCTGAAAGTTGATCTACATGGTATTTTAACAGCGGTAATTTTTCAAAGTGAAATATTAAATCACGAAATGTTGCTCCGTACCGAGTGGAATTATTAATTCCTCGAAACAGATTTTTTGAGATCTATGAATCGAGTGTCCCAGTGGTTTTAAGCCATCAACAATTTCAATTTCCTTTTAGCGACTTCGTATTTAAAAGACATGTCCTGTTGCTCAAAGGACCGGAAACGGAACGGTCCCGCTTACCATTACGGTATCGGCAAAGTAAAGAAATTGGTCCTAGGGAAATGATCCGATTTTCGCTTGTGTCCCTTAAACATGTTTACGAACAAAAACGGTGTAACCACGGAGCGCTGTTGCCGCTGTAGCTCGTTTAAAAAGTGGGGTAACAGTAAACGGTTTACCGCGGCTATAATCGTGGCCCATTAAACATACCTCACCCTCTCGACTCGTGAAAAATTCCATATCTCGACTTCCGACACCCTCTTTCTTCCCGTAGAAGAAACGAGGCAAAGGATACGCGGTTGACGCGGCAATACGTAACAATGCTGGTCTCCGTAATAACTGGTATCGGATTCGAATCGAAGACAATTACTTCAAATTAGTCACCGCGCTATGCGATTATCCCGCGCGCAATACCGTTTTTCGATAATTCACTCCCTGGCGAATGGTCTAGCTGATCAATCGTTATCCTACCCTCCGTGCGGTATTGGAAGGATCACGGGGAAACAAAAAATCTCGGTATCAGGTTTAAGTATGTACTTGAAATTTCAGAGGAACAGCAATTCGAACGTGTATTAAAGCCGAGCTACCAGAAGCAACGGGGTCGAAGGAAGGCGGAGAGATTGAAATTAAAGGGGTAGCTATGAAAACACGAATTTCTGGTCTCGTTACAGAGGGTCGAACAGTGTATTATACTACTACAAAATTAAGATTTGTGTGGCACAATGTCAACACTACAATTACTGTTAAGAATGTTCGGATATTTAGGAAATTGTGGAATAATAGGTGGTGAAGCGGTTGCAAAACGTGTTAAAAAGCAGAGATTCTCATTACCATTACCTATACGAGATTTAACAGTTTCGCTGGGAGAGTGGGCCGCGTTGGTATCGATTGCGACCTATATAAAAGATTACGTCTCCAACCCCTCCGCCCCCTTTTGTGGAAATATAGGTTCCCAGCTGTTTTCGGCATTTCTTTCATAGCCGGTTGAAGCCGAGTACGATCGAGACCGACCACGTACGTTCGTTCGATCATATATTCTTCACCTTCTTAAAAGAAAACATGGCCCGAGGTGCATTTTTCCTCAAACGAATAACCCGGAGCGATATCGGACATTCATTCGATGCGCGGAATAACGTTTATCTAGAATCGTTTCCACGAATCCTCGAAATGAAACGAACCAAACGACTGACCGGTAGATTACTCAATTATGCACAAGCTTTCGCGTCTGTACCATCTCTCCGGTAATACAGAAGGCGAAACGTTTACCCATGTTTTTGCTTCTTTTCACACTCTCTCTCTCTCTTTCTTTCTTTTCCTACCTTTCGCGCTCCCACCTCTTTTATTTTCCACGGAAAATGAAACGCATGAATTAAAAGCTGCTAGCTCGATAGCGTACCTGGCTCGAAAAGTGGGCGCCAGACGGTTTCGCCTGCGCGACGCGACGCCTCGACGTTTCCACCCACACCGTGGCCGACAAATAGGGGAAAAAATATTCTCGAATGCGGCCGAATAAAAGGAATTAAATTAACGGGCAGACCGGCGGAATCATTTTATAAATATCCAGGCTCTCGTGACACGAAACATGTGTCAACGTGGAGAGGAAACTGAAGATGACAATTATTGAGACCACTTGGGAGGAAAGCGAACAGGTACGAAGAAGCACGTTTCCATTAATCAATTGAACAACCAAGAAATGATCACATCGTGCAAAAATTTTTCCGTATCGTTTCCTAATTTCATACGAAACGTATTTTTTCTCTCAACGACTAAAACCGTTCTACATCCTTGCGGATGCTTTACCAAATATAACGCAATATTGTATAAGTGATTAAATTAAAAATACTGAATACAATGTTCTATTCGAATTGAAGGTGAAGGAGTGGCTAAAGCCAACGAGTAATATATTTGATCGTTTTCAAAGAACAAAATTAGGTATGAAATTATAGTGATATGGTTTTGATATGTAGTCTTCAACTACTTGAGAGATTTAGTCCCACATTTTGGAACCATTAGAGCTATGGGGCATCCTTTTGAAGTGTTTTGAATGTTTAATGACATGGTTTAGGCATATCTTATCGAAGGTACGTTTTTTTCTTAAATTCAACAGCTATAAAACAATCAGAATTTAGAATTAGAATTTATAGAGATGCAAGGATAAATGGTTCGTTCTACAATTTTTATTTTATAAATATGAGTTTCACTAGAATACATAATTTTCTTCGAAATTCGGCCATTCTACACTTCTAACTTTATTTTGAGCTATCAAATGAACAATAATTGACAAAACCTAGCAAGAAATATCAGAAAAATTAGTAACTACAACACCAAAATATGTAAACTAGTTATAAAGACTAATATATCGAAGAAAATGATGCATCTTGGTAAAGATTATTTTGATAAGATAAATATTGTAGAATGAACCTTTTATCTTACGTTTCTATATACAAAATAACTGCTGAATTAAGATACTCTTAAATTTAACAAAATCTTACATACTACAAGAACGTACCTTCGAATAAGTATTAAGAATTGAAAATATTATACGCCCACAGAAGAAATAATTTCATTGTCGCTGGAAATTTTGAACCGTTTATATATTCTAATGACAAACATATTCTCGTATTCGACGTAGCAGTCGGTCGTTTTCGTTTCTTACGGAGTAAAACGATTTAATGGCGACAGTAATTTGACGTCGTCGAGGAGCAGCTCGAGGTGCATTGAAAAGTGTGTACGGCAATGGTGCATGTGCTATGGTGTTCTCCAGGTCATGGAATCCCGTCTTCGAAATCCATTGAACCTGATGCACCTTTTAGAATGCGTGGCCTCGTAAATTGCCATATTTCATGCTCGAAACCAGCCGATAAAGCCTATGCACAAGTTCACGTCTCGCGTTTTCGAAGCGGAGAATACGAAATATTTCGTAGGACGCGGACGATTGCAAATTCACGAGATGGAGAGACAAAGAGTGTAAATATAGAGCACTCTTTAATATTCCGCCGAGTGAAACGGAAATGCAACTGGCAAATTGCATTGCTCCAATATTTTATACAATATATAATGGAATTGCGAGAAGAACGGCAGAAATTTTCGTGAACTATGCAATATCTGTTTGACAATGAAAAATTAATAACGCTCGTACGGCAAACATGTAAGCGAGCTTATATTTCTCTAAACCGATCTACGGTAACTGCACGAACAGAAATTCGTTAACGTACTAACGATACCCACCATCGTATCTTAAACAGAACACTACAATTGACATTTTCATCGACAGAGTATGCTATAGATTCATAAAATCCGCAGTCCAATAAGAATAGACGAAGAAATCCGATACGCGAGAAGTAAAGCAATCGCTTAAAATCGCGATTTTTCTACGTTTCAGTGTATGTATGTATGTCGGTCGTGTATACATGTATATGTTCCGTTGAATCGTTTCGACAGATACGTGATACGTCTTTATCACTAGAAAATTCTGATCACAAACTATCACGAAACGCCTAGCCCGGAAAGAAAGATTAAGTGTAAATCCGCGAATATCGAAACCGTGTTAACCTCATTTCGGTTCATGGAACGTCGTAACATTGTCGCATGAATAGAACTTTACGTAAGCGGAGGAACGGTTGTTATCGATCTTATTTCAAAAATGCACCAAACATTGTACCCGAGGTGCAGTTACGGTGTTGCACCGATGCGTGAGGAGATCGTGCAATCGATTGGCCGTGAACCGAGCGTCTCCGGTTAAAAGCAACCGTTTCCGTTTGACAGGCGAAAAACATTCGCGTCAAGTAACACTGCATTGACGTACTCGCGTATATCGCGAACACGGCCGTGCCACAAATCGGATTAACTCCGAGCGAAAGTGTGTGCGTAGAATAAGGGACGCGGTGTTCGTGTCGGAGGAAATACGACGTTCGATATTTAAATAACTGTACATACTCGTATCATGGTACTCACCTATCTTTCCTGTCTTCGAGGACGTCTCCTTCGGCGACAGGAGACGCAACCTTTTTCTCGGTCGGGATCTCCCCACTGCCGTCTTCCGCCTTTTTCCCCATCCACGTGGAAACTTGATTAGTTAATCCGGTGAACATTTTCAATTGTTCTGCGTCAACTGTCTCCACACAATGTGCGTGATGTATTGCTCGTGCAGCTCTTCTATCTCCTACGTTAGCAGGAACGTTACTGAAACCCGTGCGGGCTCGGAATGACGAGAGACGGAAGAACTTGTCCGTTTTGATAAGCGCGCAACCATAGACTATGCACCATCTATGCGCGCCAGTCTATTGGAAATTGTACCAACGATCTTTGTATTCGCCACCAGAGGGCTACAAGCTGATTCATCGTTCCCTATCTCGCGATTGGCCTTTTTATTTAATCTATTTTAATCTATTTTATTAGCATCTCTATTTAATCCATAAAGGTTGTTTAATGTAAAAGTAGAGGCGATTCCAAAGTAATACTACTTTTTTCCTCGATTAAAGAATAAACTCGAGAACAAAATTGATCATCGATGGAACATCTGCCCTTACTTGAGAGTTAATGAGAATTAAGCTTTATCATATGCTCCTTAGACTATACAGGGTGTCCCAAAACTCGTGCGTTAACCGGAAATGGGAAGATCCTTGGCTCATTTGAAGCGACATTTTCCTTTATAAAAATCGCGTCTGCGACTTTGTTTAGGAGATATTAACGAAAAACACGGACCAATCAGAGCGCGACCTAGAGCGGCGAGCCGGCAGGCGAGCGTTGTCGGTACGCCGCGCCGCGATGTTGCAACAAACAAGAATTTCTCGATTATGTGTCCGATTTCGATGAGCTTTGGATATGTTGTTAAGACCATGATTCTGAACAACATTTCCCTTTAGACTTTTTGCCTTGCGACTTTAGTTTACGAGATATTTGTAAAAACTTGTAATTGAAAATCATTCGACTATCATACTACTATCTCCTCTCAGATTTCAATGACCTTTGGATATGTTGTCAAGACCATGATTCTGAACAACATTTCCCTTTAGACT
>CM052219.1:4521685-4672031 GCA_028454225.1 Lasioglossum leucozonium | reverse complement strand
ACAACATTTCCCTTTAGACTTTTTGCCTTGCGGCTTTAGTTTACGAGATATTTGTAAAAACTTGTAAACTTGGTCATTGAAATCGGTGAGGATCCACATCATTTTTACCCGATTTACAACTTTACCCAAACGAGACAAGCAGCAGAAACTGATTGCATTAAAAACTCACTTATTCAGCTGGAAAACCATTTGCTGCTTCGAAATGTGTGTCGCTGGGTCGTTCGGTGACGAACTGCACAGATGTCTTCGGGTGTACGACAGTGCCGAAAGCCAAGGGTTGTACGGTCAGGTCAACGAACTGCACAGCTGGTGGTAGATAGCAGGTATACGACAGCCCAGAGAGTGTGCGGGGAAGTCAACGATCCGGACTTTTCACTTTCACACAGATTCCATGAAATTTTTCCACAGTCAATATTTTAATACAGTAATTTATCCATAACTGTCTAAAATGTCTAAACGATAACTGTCTAGTCGCTTACCCATTCCACTGAGGGGTATACCCCGTGAGGGGCCTTGAAACTCAATAGGCCTCGGCCGCCGAGCAATGTAACCCGATACCGGATCGGGTATATCGGTGCGAGACCAAGAGATCACTACTAATCCAATGACAAAACTTCCTTACTTTTCATTATTTTCTTATGAAACTTTCACCAATATATTCGTGGCATTTTTCTAATGAAAATGATACCAAATATGAAATAATTCCGATGATGTTTACCCGTGTAATGGACGATGAAAGTTTCGGATGCAAGGAAGGACAGCGTATGAGAAAGAAAGAGACGCGGATAGTCGCAGTCGCCGGCATAGTTCAAAGGCCCGCGTGTCCTCACAAAGGAATGCCAATAGAAAAACTCTTTTATTATTACCTACTTATTTTTTTACGAGACTTTCACTAATATATTTGTGGCAATTTTCTGATTAAAATGACACCAAACACGACAGAATTCGGATCATATATAGATATGTACATATATGGTCATTTATAATTCAAGTCAGTTCTCTTGAGCGGGACAATTCGAGAATCTTACACGGGTAAATATCATCGGAATTATATTATATTTGATATCATTTTCATTAGAAAAATGCTACGAATATATTCATGAAAGTTCTATAAAAAAATAATAAAAAATAAATAAGTTTTGTCATTGGATTAGTAGTGATTCACACCGATACACCCGACCCGGTATCGGATTTCACCTCCTGTCCTGTTCTACGTTCGGCAAAAGTCAGAGAATAGTATACCTTCACGATAATTGTCTTTGGCCAGACCCGTGGTATAGACAGTTATGGATGAATTACTGTACCACTATTCTAAAAGAAGAACATCCCGAATTTCACGTTTCACTGTACGGTCGAAACGTTTTCGCACTGGGAACATTTCACGGCGACAGTCGATGCACTGAAATCCATGGACTTGGACTGACTGCAGTTTTCTCAAAAAGCTTTGACCACCTCCAAATATCCCCACTACGAAGACGAACTAAGGATACAGGAACATTATGAAAAAACACGTGTTTTGCAGAAGTAGAAAGTATAGCCTTTCCTCTACGATAGGAAAGAGGGATCTTCATCTCTGCGGAAGGGATTGTGCCATAAATCAGAACTCTGCAGTTGCTCGAGAGTATCCGCAAAACACCGAAACGGAAAAATTTTCTCCTGCACATGTCGAATTTAAGTCTTTTTGGGCCGTGCAATTAACTCCTAAATGATTTCCGGTGTGCGCCGCTTGAAATTGCTGAGGCAGTTTAGCCGCGATGTCTGAGGGACGATGCAGGACCAAGGCATAGGGGTGTCCGCGAGACACAATACAGTGACGATGCATTTAAACCGTGCAATAAACCCTTGGTCTTTTCTTCCTAAACTTGACATGTGCAGGAGAAAATTTTTCCGTTTCGGTGCCTTGCGGATACTCTCGAGCAACTGCAGAGTTCTGATTTATGGGACAATCCCTTCCGCAGAGACGAAGATCCCTCTTTTCTATCGTAGAGGAATGGCTATACTTTCTACTTCTGCAAAACACGTGTATTTTCATAATGTTCCTGTATCCTCAGGTTTGTTTCGTAGTGGGGATATTGGGGGTGGTCGAAGCTTTTTGAGAAAACTGCAGTCAGTCCAAGTCCATGGATTTTAGTGCATCGACTGTCGCCGTGAAATGTTCCCAGTGCGAAAACGTTTCGACCGTACAGTGAAACGTGAAATTCGGGATGTTCTTCTTCTTTTGTGGAAAAATTTCATGGAATCTTTGAGAAAGTGAAAAGTCCGGATCGTTGACTTCACCGCACATCCCCTGGGCTGTCGTATACCTGCTATCTACCACCAGCTGTGCAGTTCGTTGACCTGACCGTACAACCCTTGGCTTTCGGCACTGTCGTACACCCGAAGACATCTGTGCAGTTCGTCACCGAATGACCCAGTGACACACATTTCGAAGCAGCAAATTGTTTTCCAGCTGAATAAGTGAGTTTTTAATGCAATCAGTTTCTGCTGCTTCTCTCGTTTGGGTAAAGTTGTAAATCGGGTAAAAAGGATGTGGGTCCTCACCGATTTCAATGACCAAGTTTACAAGTTTTTACAAATATCTCGTAAACTAAAGTCGCAAGGCAAAAAGTCTAAAGGGAAATGTTGTTCAGAATCATGGTCTTGACAACATATCCAAAGGTCATTGAAATCTGAGAGGAGATAGTAGTATGATAGTCGAATGGTTTTCAATTACAAGTTTTTACAAATATCTCGTAAACTAAAGTCGCAAGGCAAAAAGTCTAAAGGGAAATGTTGTTCAGAATCATGGTCGTGACAACATATCCAAAGCTCATCGAAATCGGACACGTAATCGAGAAATTCTTGTTTGTTGCGACATCGCGGTGCGGCGTATCGACAACGCTCGCCTTCCGGCTCGCCGCTCTAGGTCGCGCTCTGATTGGTCCGTGTTTTTCGTTAATATCTCCTAAACAAAGTCGCAGACGCGATTTTTGTAAAGGAAAATGTCGCTTCAAATGAGCCAAGGATCTTCCCATTTCCGGTTAACGCAGGAGTTTTGGGACTCCCTGTATATATATGCTTATAGACTCGATTTCAAATAACATGCCATGTTTCAAGATTACATCACTTATCAGATAACGCTTGTGGGCAAAGTACTGTAGACCGTTGAGAAGTCGTAGTTGATCGCAGTCACAGACGAGGTATAAGGATAGACCTAACATCCAATGCATTTTTATCAAGCATTTTGGGGTCACGTAACCCCGTTACCATTGTTGTGTCACATCCTGTATTACCAACTGGAACCGAAATACACTGACAGCGTTCTTAGCGGTAGGAATTAAAATTAAAAATATATATACTGCAATCCCGCGAAGATATAAAATATTGTTATCTAAAATGCCTCAACGATTTGAAATACTACTTTCGATTATGATTAGTCTGGATTGTTTAAACCTTAAAAAGTTCTACCTCTACCTAAATAGAACATTTGCTCGAGATTTACGTAAGACTGCGTCAGTGGCGTACGTAAATGGACTTATAGTATCGTAGGTAATGAATAAACGCAGAATGCTGACATTACTCATTGTATAATTGCTTGGAAAACAATTACTTTTTACTGTAGAATGTCATTACACTCTTATTGTCGTTGAATCAGACGGAACGTGACATTGCAAAATGTTATAGAAGGGAATAGGTTTGAAATAATCATGGATATTAATTTACAAGATCTTTATTGAAAATGTTCCAATACATTTGTTCTTACATCCAGCACGTCTTATTCTAGTGTACAATATAAACGAAAATTCTAACTGTGCAGCTATTAGCTCGATATTATCCACTATTTGTAAGATACTAGAAGTTCTTACAAATAGAGGATAATACCGATTGCCCAGGTCTCACCACGAGGAGGTTGCTGCACAAGAGACCCAGAAAGGGAGTCAGAACGAATTCAATATTCCTTCTGGCTCCCTTTCCTACAACGACGAACTTATACTAACGCAGTAATGCAATATGTCGAGTAATTATTGCGGAGCAAAAGGTGTGAATCGGAGAAGAAGTCTCCGATCCACGGGGGACCAAAGGCGAATCAGGCAGAAGGCTCTGATTCTTTCAAAAAGAGAAACAAGAGCGAACCAGAACAGAAGGCACTGATTCGAGGGTGACGCGAACGCGTACAATGCTTGCAGCCAAACTCCAGTCAGCACCGATACCCAACATGAATTCAAGAAGAGCGATGACCAAGAGAAGAGTTCACACGGTGTCCCATTTACTCCAGTAACCACCTGTAACCAGGCAACGAATGAACGTTGAGGCGACTCGGATGGAATTACGACAGAGAGGACTTTTCACTTATACAGTGTAACACGGCGAACAGATCGCTTGACCATCCACTCTTAATGAATTGACGTCAAATACCGATACCAACTGGATTGGTACATACAAGCAAGGTCCGACACAGCAGAAGGCTGTGTCGGAATCAACAAACGAGCCGAGCAAAGTGAAGTTACATTAAAATGATGAATTGAATTGAATTGAATTGAATTAAACTAAATTAAATTGAATTAAATTAAATAAAAAGGCAATAATTACTCGACATATTTACAACGACGATATACAATCTTAATAATTAACGCACGCACGCACGTAAACCGAGCAATTATTGTCTCGTAAAAACTAAGTTGCAAAAGAGGGAAGAATCAATGCAGAAGGCTTTGATTCGCAAAGAAAAAACATGAACCAGAGCAGAAGGTTCTGGTTCGGGAGTGACGCTAAGACAATAATTGCTCGGTAACTATAACTAACTTAAAGATACGCAGTGTTCATGATGTGTCTTGGGTGTTGTATTCTAGCTGAACTCGACTAATGATGATTCGACAAAATACAAACCCCGCACACGAGTGCGAATACCACAAGCTCGTGAGAGCAAAACAAAATCCAGCACACGAGTGCAAATCTAAGACCAGCTCACGAGAGCCAACCTAACACCAGCTCACGAGAGCCAAGCTAACCCCGCACACGAGTACGACCTATCTACCACGCACACGAGTGCAAATCTAACTAGCTCACGAGATCAAAGCTAACACCCGCTCACGAGAGCCTAACTAACCCCGCACACGAGTGCGGCCTATAAGCGATTCGGGAGCCCCGGGGACGCGACACCCCGTACTCACTCATGGCCCCACCCGTGAGTGAGTCCCTGAGGGACCTCCGATCGACGGAATAACAATTGTAAATAAGAAATATAAAGTTTGTAGAAGAGGATCGTGTGAAAATTCAGAATCGAACTTCAATTAGACATAGAGCAATAAGAATAACGATGATAAAGATGCGAAGAGGAACAACTGTAAACCCCGTACACGGGTACGGCCTACATACCCCGCACACGAGTGGAAATCTAACTAGCTCACGAGAGCCAAGCTAACCCCGCACACGAGTGCGACCTATAGGCGCAAAATGTCGATGTCCGTTGAATTAACAGTTGAAGAATCGTTGAAGGTGGGCCAAGGGTAATCATCAAAACCATTGTAAAACCCTTGGCCCACCCTGTGCTGCAAAGCAGAAAATAAATCCTTATAAAGTAAACCATCAGAAATAAAAAAAAAAAAATGGCCAAACTCACCAAAACTGGACCGGATAGTCAGCCACTGGACAGCTACTGGACAGCTACTGGACAGCCACTGGTTTCTGCACGGTCAGTCCCTGCTAGCCCCTGGTCCCCTGGTCCCAGAACCGGGCTGCTCCCGCCGCCGTCCGCGGCCCGACTGACTGACTGACTGAGAGTGCTCGCCGAGTTCAGGCGCAGCTGCGCAGCGACACGGAACTCTCCCCACTCCATCTAACATCGCTCGATTTCGATCGCCGTGATAGTAATTATTGATAAATTTATTATCTATGGCTGTTTAATATTTATAACAATTCCTTTTGCCAACGATGCCGACAAACACTCCCTTGACCACCTGGTCATCTAATTTTTTAGTGACAATAGGTAGTAGAACCCGAGGTACAGAATAACTTTTAAACCATGAACATTTACACGAATTAATTTATTGAACACAATACACTAATACATTTATTATTTCGAATTGGCTAATATTTATAACAATTCCTTCTGTCAACGATGCCGACAAACACTCCCTTGACCAGCTTGCCATCTAATTTTTTAGTAAAAATTTTTAATAGGACTCGAGATTCAGAATCACTTTTAAATCATGAACAGCCGCATGCATTAATTTATTGAACACAATACACTGATTTTATTATTTCGAACTGGTTAATATTTATACCAATTCCCTTTTCCAACTATATGAACAAGCAGTCCCTTGACCATCTTGCCATCTAATTTTTTATTCTGGTTTTTTTATTCGTCAAGATATTTCTGTTCCCACAGATCGATTCTTGGAACAATTATGTATAAGAACAAGTGTAAGGAAATAATGCTCGTTCATGAAATATTTTTAAATTACAAATTGAGATATCACCACGTATTATTATATTGGATTGGAAAGAATGTTCGTAGCGTTTTTCAGTAGGTGGTAGCGGAAGTGTGTAACAGTTGAATGTGTGAGTAAAAAAAGATTTTTATACATATTCTGGAAGGTCACATTCCAACGCGTCTCTCTTCACTCTTCTAATTCATTTTTCGTTTAGTCAATTTAACCTGACAGCATCGATGAGGATATCTCGTCAGTTCTGAAAGTCAATATAATTTCTAAACTCACCACTCCAAATCGTAGAGGGCATACCAAAACATCTGATTTGTTGAACAGTCGGTATTTCAGAACATGTGACACAAAATCCCATAAGATGATAGGTCTATCTTTATACCTCGTCTGTGCCTAAACTCACCACTCCAAACCGTAGAGGGCATACCAAAACATCTGACAACAGACTTAGGATCAGTACAGACATTGCAAGCAATGCATTTTTCTGTCCACGGTTCTGAATTACCGACTCTGTAAAAAATGCTCCTGTACAATAGCGGACTCTATCGAAATGGAGCGGCCAGCTAGTGAACTACATGGCGTTGCAACACAAACGGTGTGTGTCCAAGAATGCTAATTTTACAACGTTGTCAGCTTTAAAAGTGCAATGTTGCCGCATTATATTCACACAAAAACCGTCGATGCTCGCATCGAAAGCGTTTGAGCGATTCCTTTCCTGCTTGTCGGAGCTGTCAAAATTCAGAGACATATTGCTTCTTAATTTAAAATGTAGAATTTTCAATCATAAACAGGATTATCAAACGATCATCTGAATATTTGCTGACTTATTCAAAAAACTTTTTAATTTTTTTAATTAATCTAATAAACACAATTAACTGCAACTTAAATTGTCAAAATATAGTGAATTCTTATTTGTATAGGCATAAAAATGCCTGTTTTATTAAACTTGCAAGTCGTTATTTTAAAAGACAAGAATAATAAATATGTGTGTACGCATTAAATAATTGTAAAGAAAGTAGAGCATTAGTTTAAAATATGTAAAATTATTGCAATATACTTTCTTTAATAATACGAGCAATATAACAAAATTAATTTTACTATAGTTCGTATTTTTATTATTCATTCTTCGTAAATACTATTTTCTCTGTTCAAATATACGCGCCATATTCATGTATGACTTCCAAATCATATTAAACATCCGTAGTAAAAATGAAGTATACGGAATATTCAGTTCTTACTAATACGCCTAAATTCGCGAATTATCGGTAACAGTGAGCGCGACACCGAAATGGTACGGGGGCTCTTAGAGCCCCCCGAAGCGTGGACAGAAAAGTCCATAAGCTGCAATGTCTGTACTAATCCTAAGCACAGACTTTCCTAAGTCTGTGGTTAGGATTAGTCATCTGATTTTTTGAACAGTCGGTATTTCAGAACATGTGACACGAAGTCCCATAAGATGATAGGTCTATCCTTATACCTCGACTGTGGATACGATAAACCAATGCATATTTGTCATGTGTCCAAAAGTAAATATTAATTTTGTCGGTTAAAAGGAAAACTGATATACATTTCTACAATAGAAATTTACATTACCGACAGAATAATCTACACCACCAATAAGGCTGATAGCTCGTCTGTGCTGCCAGTCCATGTGTTATTCAGCGACATAGGAAAGTGGTTCCAAGTTCTAGAGCCCCCCCGAACATTAGACAGAAAAATACATTGGATAATTAGTCTATTCTTATACCTCGTCTGTGTTGCCAGCCGTACGGGAAATTGTCTCACTCGAATAATTCGCTGTTTTCTTACGCCCTCTAGGATATATTCTGGCCGGAGTAAGAAACAGAAGGCCGCCGACAGCATCTCGTCGCTGCAGAAGGCCACTGAGGGAATCTTCGGTCGGTGAGAGAAGGCGAAACATTAGGGAATCATATAGGTTCACAGATATTTCAGACGATGTTTAGGGGCTTTAAAACAAAACTGATATCAATTTTAGGAAAGATAATAATTTTAGGAAAATGAAGAATTACTGTACTTCAAATTTCATACGAGATACCACAATTTGTAATTTAAAAATTTTTCATAAACAAACATTATTTCCTTACACTTGTTTTTATACATAATTGTTCCAATAATTGATCCGTAAGAACAAAAATATGTTGAAAAACAGAGTAAGATCAAGAGCTAGAAGTGCTTGTCGACATTGTTGACAGAAGGAATTGTTATACATATTAACCAGTTCGAAATAATAAATTTATTACTGTATTGTGTTCAATAAATTAATTCGTGCAACTGTTCATGGTCTAAAAGTTATTTTGTACCTCGGGTTCTACTACCTACCCAGTCAGCCACGTCTGCCTCGAGCCCACATCGATCATACCCAGTAAGCAAAATGCTCTGATTCTGCTCTGATTTGGACAGCAGTGCTGCCGGCAGTACATAATACTTCTACTTCCGAATAAGCCTATGTTTCTGCCGGCAGAGTGTGCTGGCTCTTTTATTAGATAAAAAATGCATGTTTTTTATTTGTGGGTATGTATTGACAAAAAATCGAACATCGAGGGCAATCGAGAGCCCTCGGCCACTGCGGTTCTTGTTCATAGGTTAACGCGAACTCCTTATGAACGCGTAAACCGATTTCCAAATGTAATTTTCTCGGGAAATCTTGGGAAGCGCGCGCTACTGCTTTGCTAAATTACAATTGGACACGTCATCTTCAAATACTGCAAGTTTCAGGAAAATCTGGTTCCCGACTACCTTGGCTTCCCCTTGTAAGCTCGCATTGGTGCGAGTACTCGACTCGGCTGTAAAAGCGAGTCTGTTATGACAACCACGACATTAGTGCAACCAACCTGCCCTCTATAACGACGCCACGGCGTGCCTTCATTCTGCCCTCAAGTTGTGCCAGCATACTCTGCCGGCAGAACACAATACTTCTACTTCCGAATACGCCTATATTTCTGCTGGTAGGGTCTGCTGTCCAATTCAAGGCAGATTCAGAGCATAGCCTGCCTCGAGCGTCATTCTGACACGATAATGCCCGCATTCTGCTCGCATCGTATGATTGCAGGCTATGATCGATATGGGCTCGAGGTAGACGTGGCTGACTGGGCTGAACTCGACGAACACTCTCAGTCAGTTAGACGGGCCGCGGACTCCGGCGGAAACGGGCGGACGATCGGACTTCGGGACCAGCAGGACCAAGGGGACCTTTTTTTTTGTTTAAGGGCGGTGGGGAAATGCATTTACGCACACCCCCTCCACAGATGACGTCTGGAGTAGTGTGGGGTTCGGCTCTCCCTAAGATGACAGTTGGGAGAACAGGATATATCCTTGCCACTACCCACTAAAACGCCCAAGGTATTTTAGGCCCATCGCCTCGAAAAATCCGGCCTAACGGGGGCACGAGACCCACTATTCGTATCGTGCCCTCCTGACACGGAGCTTCGCTACAACGTGTTCCTTTCAAACCACTCCTGTTCTTTGCTATGGGCAGGACCAAGGGGACCTAGGAATGACCAGGGACTAACCAGAGGGTGATCAGTTAGCTGATCACTGACTGACTACTGACCACGTGACCACTTGATCAATTGACCGCTGACCACTGGTCAGTTGACCATTGGAACACTGACCACTTACCATTGACTACTTGAACACTGACCACTTGACCATTTGAACACTGACCACGTGACCACTGACCGCTTGAACACTGACCACTTGCCAATTGACCATTTGAACACTGAGCACTTGACCCCTTGACCACTGACTGACTATTGACTGACCAGTGACTGATCAGTGTCTGACCAATAGCTGACCACCTGGCCCAATTTTAACAATGATCTTTTTTTTTATTTGTGAGGGCCTATTTTGCGGGGGTTTATTTTTTGCTTTACAGCACACGGTGGACCAAAGATTCTACAATGCTTTTGTTGATTATCCTTGGCCCATCTTCAACGATTCTGCCCTTAACTGTTAATTCAACGGATACCGTCGTTTATTATCAAATTGTATGTTTCTTATTTAAAATTGGTATTCAATAAAAATCTTGTAAATTAATATTCCTGATTATTTCAACCTATTCCTTTCCATACCATTTTGCAATGTTACATTCAACGACAATAAGAGTGCAATAACATTCTACAATAAAAAGAAATTGTTTCTACAATAAAAAGTAATTGTTTTTCAAGCAATTACAGAATGAGTAATGTTAGTATTCGACGTTTATTTATTACCTACGATACTAATTATAAGTCCATTTACGCACGGCACTGACACAGGCTTACCTAGATCTCGAGCAAATGTGCTATGTACTTAGGTAGAGAGCGCGGAACCACCGAGTATCTCGTCGATAGTAGAACTTTTAGCGAAGTGGTATGTCATATGTCTTTTAGAGAAGTGTAAAATGGAACAATGGTTTTTAATGAAAAATTGATTCACCGACTGATTATAAAAATATACTTTATTTGCTTAGACAAAATATAAACTTATTTCTTAGTGATATAACAAATTAATGTAACAAATAATCCATATGCACATGTTACAGATAACATTATTTTCTATCACTGCAAATGATACCTGATTTCGTCATGTTGCTTTTTCTAAGTTAAACATATTCAAAAAATGAATTATACTTTCTACAATGATTTTTGTATTAAAATTAAGTATCGGATTTTACGTAGATTAATGATCTCTCAATAATACGCTCGCATCGATTAATAAATAATTAAACATAAAACTAAATATATTACAGTATTGATTCTTGACAAAGTTACATTTAATTGTAACTGAACACCAACGATTAATAAATTCATTAAAAAAAATATTCATAGATCGATTTCCTACAAAATAATAATAAAATGCGCCAGTTGTCCGATAATGATTTTTTAAAAACTAATTAATAAAGTTTCACACAACACAACGCTCAAATTGATTAATAACCATAGAATTATCATGACATTTAAATATTAAATTTCACTGGATAAGTGAAACAACAATAATCTTAAACGAGCGATATTTGTTAGCATATGTTCGAGTAGATCTTCAGTTTGTTCAGGTACGCTTTCTGTTCGATTGCTATTATTATTATCAGTTTGGCAAGATGTGGAGACTTTAGGAAACGCAATTTCTTCTGTTTGCGTCCCGGCAGATTTAAATGTCATGGGCTTATTATTATGTGCTTTTTCCGAAGACTTCGGCACATTGTTTTTGCGGGAAGATGGACGCGGTCTTTTTCTGCCTGTACTCGGTTTGCAGTGATGGTCTGGTGTAAGAACACATCCGCACCAAAAGCAGCGATTTTCATAGCGATTAGGGCCGAATCGTTGTCTATCGTCTCTATAGTCTGTATAATTCGACATTTTCAATGCTGAAACATTTAACCAACTAAAAATCATTATGCAATATTCAAACTTTGATCATCAATCGCAAGAAACAAACACCAAATGAGAGTTATTTTCCTGGAATAATTTCAATAAAATCGAATAAAACATTGTTGATCGAAAGAAAATTTATCAGCGAGTATATATGGGTTAGAATTTCGGTTCGAATTCATAGGGGACGTAATTACCTGATAGGAATATTCATACTCACTGACCTTGTTGTCTCTTATCCTTCCTCATGAATTCTATCGCGAAATAACAGCATCAGGATGCGCAGTGTATCAGGTACAGGTACGCACGTGGCGTTGTTAGATAAAATGGTCACGATGTACCGCGATATGCAGGTCGAATCAAGCGCCATCTATGGGTGCAGCCGATGCACCATCACGAGTTGGTTATCTCCACAAGATAAATCAAAATCGCTCTTTTGCATTTTACGTGATCGAAATACCAAACTCGAATTGATAAAACTTCGGTCCTTATTGAATTGGTACTAGACTCACCGCGCCACGTGTGCACATAATAATATATTTATTAACAAGTGCATCGATAGTCTGCATCTCGTAATTTGGCAGGATGTTCTATGAGAAAATTAATCAAAAATATACTGCGTTACCTTTCGTATCATTTTGTTCTCCGATCAAAAGTTTTTTCAACTTTCTACCAACTGATAACAATACAACAAAAGTAACACATTGACTGCATGGATGATGTGGACATCTATTGATACCTGTGTCGCCCTAATGCGCCCCGAAGTCCTGTGGCATGAACTAGCGATAATTGGCACGCTTAGGTAAGCCTCGTTACGTTCAATTTTTCCTACGACACGCCATGTTGGCCGCCGGTCCGCCTGGCCAATCCCAAACACAATAAATAAGAGTGTGTCGTAAAGATTGGGACACCTTTTATTTTTTAGCTATAAAATTTCATAGGATGAGAATTACGCGTAAACATACAATACCGTTGGAAAGGTATAGTTTCCAGCTACAATTTCGATGAAAAAAGCATAATAATAGCGTTAATAAAATATTATAGTAAAATATTATAGCCAATTTTCTGAAGACAATGTTCTCGGCAAAAAAAAAGTTTTGCCGTATAAGTTGGGACACCATGAAAAACTCTGAAAAGCAAGTGTTGAGATCAACTTAAAACGCCGAATATTCAATGTTCATTGAGTATTTATTTCTCAAATCATGATTTGACGCAAAAACAACATTGTTCACTGGATAATAACCGGCTTAATCATTTGATTCACTTTCACAATGATATAAAATTTCATAGGATAAGAATTACGCGTAAACATACAATACCGTTGGTAAGGTATAGTTTCCAGCTACAATTTCGATGAAAAAAGCATAATAATAGCGTTAATAAAATATTATAATAAAATATTATAGCCAATTTTCCGAGGACAATGTTTTCGGCAAAAAAAAAGTTTTGCCGTATAAGTTGGGACACCATGAAAAACTCTGAAAAGCAAGTGTTGAGATCAACATAAAACGCCGAATATTCAATGTTCATTGAGTATTTATTTCTCAAATCATTATTTGACGCAAAAAAACATTGTTCACTGGATAATAACCGGCTTAATCATTTGATTCACTTTCACAATGATTGTATGTGAAATAACTAACACGCGTATTATCGCATTTTAAGTGTACAGCTTTCTTGCAGGTGTTGCATTTTATTCGAACGACTCAATTTCTTTGGCATGTTTTTTTATACAGACGATACAAAAATCTATATCTTCTAAAGTAGATAAATCCGAAGAATCAGATGAAAGCGACAATTCTTGCTCCGCTCGTTTTCCTGCTGACGGTTTTCATTTTTTGGATGATGTTTTTTTCGATACCGATTTTTTCAATGTCGCTTTTTTTCTCTTAATATTGAACGATTATCTGGCGAAACAAAAATAGCGCTTTCCATCTGCTGTCGTCCACGATTGGACGTTTTGGCCGTCTCGACGCAGTCCTTGCCTTAACAATTTCGTTATTTTACATAAAATCACCAAAAACATGATTTCCATTCATAGAAATGACGTCTACATGCAAAACAAATAAAGAAAGTTTATGTCCCAACTTATACACCAGGAATGTACCAACTTTTACAAAAACTGCCACTTTGAAACACACAAAAAAAACTTCACATCGCAAGTGCACAGTTCTTTTTGCACATTTAAGCTACATTCAATTTCCAACAAATTAGATACATTTACCTTGAACGATGAAAAATTTTCAATTGAAAACGAGTCGATAAGAAATACGGTAAAACTTTTTAGAAAGTATTTTTAGCCTTCGCTTGGCACAGCTACACGACTTGTTGCTTCTAATCCTTACGAAAAGTTTGTTTATAAACAGGAAAAAAGTTCCCAACTGATACAGTGTCCCAACCTTTACGACACTTCCTTACTGATTTATATTCTTTATTTTTCGTGTATGAAGGATTTATGAATAAACTTGATTCCATGTTTTTTCGATTTTTTGCTGCATTGGGTCATTTGATTGCTTGTTAATAGTCTGCGAATTTTCTGAATTTGTAAATGATATAAATTGGTGAGATTGAAATCAATGAAAATATTGAAAGCATCGAAATGTAATATTTTCAATTTATTAAAATTATTGCACGAAATAATTTTTAATTACTCGCAACATTGATCGAATCCAACGATACATTTCGAAACATCCTAATACCCTATTATTTAATTACCACCATTAATGGACAGACATTTAATAATTCTCAATGTGAAAATCAATATCTACTGTCTTATTTTGTTTGTAAATCCCGCAAGGCACTAGTTAACTGCTAATTATACATTAAAGAGCATTACGTCCAGTTCCATCAGTAATGAATGATCGCTCTATTTGCATGTCGAATTGCAAGAATCAGGTTACTGCCAAATCCCATAATCTCTCGTGTATCGACTGTATTCCATTTATCGACTGCATGTGTCAATGAGCCAGGTTACAGTTTCATGGATCAATGATTTACGTCCCTTATTAAGGATCGGCGTATAGCAACATGTGGCATTGATTTATAATTGTAAGCCGGTGCTTCGTTGGGTAACGTCATTATGCGCACGGTACGTGACTCGTTTTGTTGTTGTAATAATTCAGTATCATGAGGACGTTCGAACATAATAATTGTCCATACTCCATACTTATCGGGACACACGATCTACTTCAATCATCGAGTTTGGAACTACATTCGAATTAATTTCAATTACCATGTATATATCCTCAAAGGTAACATTCATATTAATAATTGACCTAATATTAATTAGGAGTTGCAATGCGTAAACGGCTTCGGATCGTAATGCACATAAACGGCGCATCTCGTAACGGTAGTTATAATGATTTACGCAACCAACGTGTATAATTGTCTACTACTAGTTAAAGTTACAACTGTTATAGTATGCTAAGCCAGGTTGCATTTCGAAATATGGTGAACTATTCAATTCAGGTTATTCAATTTATTTACCTGACTTAATTTGCTGAACTCGAGTTAAAATTAACGCTAAATCTACCGAGCATAAAATGCGATTAAAATGTTTTAACTTATAAAGATGACAAGGCTATATATTTATTTAGATTTTGTGCAATTTTTATTTCAATACGTGCTTGGACAAAAACATTTATCGAATGAATTTACATGTAAGTTACTTCATAATTTCAATAATTGTAAAATGAAAGATATCATATAATATTATATTATAATATAATATATGATAGAAGAATATAATATGTATAATATAAGATTGATAGAAGAATATAATATAATATAAGATTATAATAATCTATTGTTTTTTAAATATTATATATTAAAAACAATAGAAAAATTCAATCGAGGCTTTCCATTTTACGATTATCACGTACAAGAATGTTTTCCTAAAAATGATACACACAACTACTGATTAATGCTCGACACCGGTTAAAATTAAAATTACGGCGACAGAATAATCGAAATAGTATTTAGAAATATTTGAAACAATAGAAAACTTCAATCTATAAAAACAAAGCTTGCTGGAAGCAAAAATTTTCAATGTCGTTAGAAATTCACTTTAACCTGTTTATCTCGTAACCACCAAGGACAAATCTGTCTTTGCGAAATTAAATTAATATAATTTTTACTTAAAAAAAAAAAATTAAATAAGCACCGATGTTTTGACGACTCTAAAACGATTGAATGGAAGCCTCAAGTTCTTCAGAAGATTTTTAATGTTAGCAATGATGTCGAGAGGGTTATATTGAAAAAAATTGTCGAGCAACAGGGATGCATCGCTCGCATCAGAGCTAATTAAGCGAAACAAGAAACTGGAAATTCTTGGCATCAAAGTTTTTCCTTCGCCTCTCGAGGCCTTTGCGGTGCGAGAACGCCGCGCATAAAATAGAGAAAGCTTCCTTGGGAAACTTTATTCCAAGGATAGAAAGTATAACAGTTTCTGTATGCTTTCAAGTTGGATATGCACAAGGTTCCTTCGTCCTACATAATGCTTTCCCGCACAAACTCGATTGTCGGCGTCACTCCTTTTCTTCTTTGTGCAATCTAGCAACCCTTCTCCCCAGCTCGCAATCGGATTTACTTTAATAAGTGTACGCTACATCCTAAAAGACTATTGCCATCAGCCAATGAGAAGACAAAGCAATCGTCGCAAATTAATTACGGAGAAATCTGATGTCCCTTGCAAACATTTTCTTTGCCATTTCGTTTGTCCGTGAAACAGAAACTCTTTTCTGTTTCTTTTTTTTTTTTAAATGCACTTATAAATTGTTGAAAGAACAAAACCCTTTACATATTGCGTATAAAACGCATAAAGACGTCAATACGTCTCTGTTTGATATTATATTGCTGGTATTATTCTCTCTTCAAGAACTTTTTTTCTCGAAGATAAAGAGATTCAGGGAGACTCTGATATCACCGTCTGAAACAGGTAGTCCGTTTTTATCTAGACTGTCAGCGGCTGTGTTTTTGTCGGAGCTATGCATCTTTCAACGGCAGTCTTCCCTCCCTCGAATCATAAAACTTTTCTATATCCATTCATTTGATAGTTCGCATGGGACGAATTAAAGTTAATGAGAAATTCCCGGGCAATGTTCCTCAACATTCAAAGCAAAATAACGAAACACTTGGTCATACTTACGACTCTTTTTTTAGAATTTTTTCGTAAAAGATCTTAACATAATTCCACATTCGTTTATATTTTACACTTTAAATCAACAAATTGTGTTTGGTTTATAAGTCGAGGAATGACGGACCATTTATTTTTAAAGCATTGGTATATCGAAAATTTAATCGATAAAAAAATATTTTAAAGTTAAATATATGTGAAATTATCAAAGTAAAATAAAAATTAGTCATCAATCTTTTTAATAAAAAATATGAATTTGTCATACTTCGAGGAAATGCGTCTGCCAAAATAGTCCTTTATAGTAATAGTAATAGTAAAATAATAAAAGTAAAAATAAAGTGGTTGCATTTTCGTTTTAAGGAATGCATGTGGGTTAATCGGGAGAATTTCTAGACCACGTGGAGCAGCATCCGGCACAATTAGCCTCGCGAGAGATTTTAAAATACGTCGGCAGGATGAGTCCGGTTAGTCCAAGATTATTCCGTTATCCCCACCTGTTATCCTGTCTCGAAAATGGCGGCTCCGTTTGGCGAGTCCCTGGAGAACCAAGATAAATACTTTATGTCAGTCCTCGAGCTAAATCTACATATGATAGGATACGCGTGCGTGTCCTCGAGGAGCAAAACAGATAGGCATGCTGCCGAGGAAACGAACTTTGTTCGAGGGTAACGACGATACAAACAGCGATAAGGAGCCTCGTGTTGGAAAGTTCGCTGAAATTTCGGAAAACAATATCCGCGCCGTTTAGGATTAACATTAAGCCATTTAAACTTTGTTCGACATCGAACAGGACCTCCCTGAAATCAATTATAATCCGAAGATTTAAATTACCCTCTTTTGATAAAATGTTGTAGCTGCACAGCTCAGAAGTTAAGCTATGCTTCTACGTAAACATATTTTGATCTAATTATGCGAGCGAGTACTTTTCAATATACAGGGTGTCTCGCAACTCCTTCAACATCCGGAAATGGGCGATTTCAAGAGCGATTCTGAGGTCATTTCAAGCGACATTTTCCTTTTACAAAATGTCCGCCGGGGCTTGGTTTAGGAGTTAGTAACGAAAAACACAGACCAATCAAAGTGCAGCTATAGTTACGGATTATGGCTCCTGAATTTCGGGTGTTGAAGGAGTTTTGAGACACCCTGTAGTTCACGATGCTGCTATTACGTTTCAGCTTTAGATTATTAAACTATCAGGACACATTAGACAAGATGAAGTTCTGTGTCGTTTTGTTCCTTGTCAAGGTAGAACATTCTTTACTTTATTAAAAGCTGTCTCGTTTTATTAAACTACGCAAAATACAATGTAGTGAGTTTCTAGTGAATATTTCTGGGCCGAAATCAGAGCAACGTTTTTTCTTGAACTTAAGATGATGTCATAAGTTCACCAAATAATTGATTAGCCTCACTTAAAGTCTCTATTATTCTCACGTTTAGTAGACTTATATTAAATTTTTTTAACGTCTTCAATGCAATGGAGAAATAAATGATTAAATTTATAAATTCTTTTCGTCCTGATCTGAACCATTATGGTGAGAGACGCGATAAGATTGAAATAGGATTACGAGAAAAATTTGATAATGAAAAGTGATAAATTCCTGGATTAGATTGTAGATGTTCATGCAAAATTTTCTTCATAGATTACAAGAAACAGGAGTTACATGAAAATGTACTTTATTTCTTGACATTTTTTGTAGGTAACAAAAAAATTATTCTTCAATTCTTCCGATTGCTAACTATCCATCACAAACAAATCATTTACACTGACTCGGACGTTTTCTTATCCTCGCGTCGATTAGCTAGCATTTAATTATTCAACGAACACCTTCAAATTCTGCCATATTTTTTTAACCGGAAACTAACTTAATCGATCAGTTGTAACCAACCTTTTCCCCGAACATAAAATCCACGTTATCCGTAACACGCAACAGAACAATTGGTCAAAAACGCGTTAAAGCCGGCCCCCGTTATCAATCGTTAGATTCGCCGGAAACGATAAAGAATCGACCGACAGACATTCGCCGACAAACCTTCACCGGCAAAGGTCAAATGTCAAAGAGATATGCGACTCGGTGGATTAGGTTGAGTTCACCTGACTCAGGTTCCATTGGCATCGTTCTGAGCAACGGGAGTCCGAACCTAACCTCGAGGGACACATTCATTGGAGTTTCACCGAGTAGTATAACCGACGGTAAGGTGTCCTCACCGCAATGTGTCGCGATAAGAACTGTACAATAAACACTCGGTTGTTTTGATGGGATAGATGCACGTGCCGAATGGACGTCCTTCAGGTTGACCCTTGATCTCCTAACACTGCGTCAGCTTCGATTAGTGTTTCGCAAATGCTGTCCGAAATGAAACGTGCCCATTAACAACGTCGCACAAAACATCATAGATGCTAATATACCTGATAATATTCTCTATAAATATTGATACTTATAAATGTGTTTTTTGATGGTTCTTTGGTGGCATGTTTGTTTATAAATGTTCAGGCACCATGTTGATGTCCAAATAATATGTAAAACATTTTTACGTTAGTTCAACTTATTTTTAAAAAATATGTGTATACGAATATGATTTTCATAAAGCGCTCTGATTGAATGACTATAGCTTTAGATAAAGTATACATCTCTGTATAAAAAAAATTTTTAAATCAATAGGTTCATCGATTCTGTTTTAAAAAATTAGAAGGTATAGAACGTAGAAGTTATAGAACATACGCTAGTACTGAGAATAGACTTTAACAATTTTTTTTTTAACAAACTAACCAATATATCTTCATAAAATTTTATGTGCATATTTGTGCACTTGTAAATCATGTACATGATTTTTTATATCCCGTTATCATTAAACTTGTCAACCATTCACTGATGAAATTCGCCTGGCAGTAAAAAAATTTATAAAAATGTACGCATAAGGTTCAGCGGTAAAAAAAAATACAGGATATAGCCGAAGGGTGTACGAACAAGACTGTAAAGTTTCATGAACAAATGTATACCGGTTACTTGGGAAAAAATTAATGAAGCGTGTCCTTGTACGATTCGAAAACAATTAATGAAATGAAAAACCCCTCACTGACAATGTCACAGATAGTATGGGTTTGTGGGGATGGAAATCCGACCTGTCCCCCTTCTCCCAGTTCCCAGGCTTTCTCCCCGACTCTGCTGGCCCTTTCACTCGCCCCGTGTTGATACTTTCACCCTTTTCAATGCGACCCCACGCGGTCGCCCGGCTAAGAGCCATGACGACCGAAGCGGAGAACCAGCGCGTTCAGTTGTCAGCGCGCCGCGACGCGAGCAACCGCTATCGTTCTCCATAGTGATCGCTACCAAAAGTTACCGTCATCCGCCAAATCGATCAACGATTTTCTTCACCCGATTCTCGAATCGATCGTCCCGCGATCTCTCTGCGTTGAGTAGATGAACTCGATCGATTTTCTCCGTCGATCCACCGATCGGAATTTTTATGTCGTGTCGGGCGCGGTTTATGTTGTTTTCTGGTTGAAAATGGTGTCCTGTCGGTGAGCTAGTCAATTTGACGACTGTCTTAGGTGTTTTTTCTTTTTTTTTTTAATTCGATCCTGAGACCGGAAGTTGCTGACCGAGGCTGACAGCTGTCCGAGAGATTCGATTTCCTGGCGCTTTTGCTCTGTCGAATCGATGGCCGAGCCTTGATCGCAACGTGGATTGAATAAGTAAGTTGTTCTTTGATTGTTTAGTTTTAGCGTTGACTAGTCGATTGTTGGAACTTCCTCGAGGGGAATAGTTCTTTAAGCTGAACTAAATTGTTCGTGTAATTGCGGGCTTCGTGCTTGTACTCAAGTGAATGGAAGTTCTTGCTCATTTATGCCGGCACGATTTAATTTGCAATGTTAAACTTTCGTTATTATTCTAAAAATGTGTTTACTTTAACCGTAAAATTTAACCTTTATGAACCCTTCAAAATAACCCTTGTCAAATTAGCTACCAAATTAGAACCAAATACAATTTTTTGAGATCATATTTAACTCGGAGAACATATAATCCGTGATTACTGCTGTATTTAATTAATGCAATATCTTAGCCATACGAGGTTTCAATAATTAGAATTCTTTTGTGATTAACATGTTCCTAAAAGACAAAGAAAATTTATATCTATTGTACATCTATGTTCGTTTTTATATAGTGAAGTAGTTAGTATTAAAAAAGTGTTTTATTCCCTTGTTTTTTAATTTTATATTTTATCATTGACTACATAAGATTGCATCGGAGAAATATATATGCTTCTGTACACTTGTTTCAGTAATTAATAATTCGGAATCGAGAACATCCATGCATATTACAGAATCTGCGAATATAATTAACGAGGAAAGTATTAATCGTTCAGCTGCAACGTGTGTAAATAATATTAACAAGTTTTAGAACGTCGAAGATTGTTTAATATGTGAAATAATGCAATTGAAATTTCAAATTCCCTCGCGTAGACCTTCATTAATCTAGGTGTATGTACCTCTTCAGAAGAAGTTTCGTTAATCAAGTCTATTAACTCTTATTCATTTGCTAACGCAAAATTTTATAGTTCCTGTAACGAACTTCAGAACTAACATACAATTTTAGAATTTCTATAACGAACTGCGAAACTGTGTTCAAGCGTGTTGTTGAGGGATTAAGAAGTTAGATTCATTTGGTAGGACATTTTGCCATTTTTCCAGCAGCTGTCACTCAGAATTCAGTACATAAAAAAAATTTCAAACCCAAATCGAGAACTGAAGTTTCGTGACGGCAGTGAAAAGTTAATCCAGTGGAAAAATTTTTATGAACTTCAGTTTGACGGAGTTGGAAAACATATTTCAGGAACATGTTTCGCAACTCCTTCCACCTCTCGCGTTACTGTGTTGACTTTATGCAAGTGTTGGCTGAAAGTGATAGATAATAATTTATATTTACTGAACTCTGCATATATAATTTTTCAAAATTACTCTCGAGCAATCAGCTTCTCTTGAAACCCCATTACGAGCATATAAAAACTTCATTTTTTCTTGGTTTCTTGTTTCTGATGAAATTTCATACAATTTCGCAAATTAAAACATTGTTTTATTAACCGTTGTGACTCTCAATTACCAATTAAAAGTAAAAGATCATCATACAAAACAATTTTCACATTTGTCTTTGCTTAATAAAGCGTTGAAGATTTACAAGTGATAAGCATAAATGTTCTCGACATCAGCTTTTTCTGGCAAGAAATATTCGACGAAGCAAATTAAACGTCTATTATTGTAATTATTTATATATTCGATTAATCAAGGAACGGTGCAATCATTTCCATAAAAAAGTTTCATTAACAATTTTAATCGTCGTCTGCGTCCTCGGAAATATTTAAATATATTCTCGTATGTTTTAATAAAATTCTTTTATAAAACAATGATTGTAATTTTCGCATCAGGAAACAATAATCTTTACATAACGAACAGTATCTCGTTTTGTATTTAGTAAAACGATCACAGTATTTGTTTTATTACCTCTACTTTCGAACGCGAAAATAATTCTTCCAAGAACCGCATTCGCGATTCTGATCTAATATTTTACCAGAGGCAATATTTGTTTTGAGCCTTTCGAATTTGTTTTCATGATTTTTTTTCTGATAAATACGTAAATCCTATACTGTAAAGTTCAATTAACGCATAACTCAAATTTTTTGAAATTGTGACATGCAGCGTTTTTTCCATACAACCACAGATATAACAGGGGTACAGTAAAGTCGCGATCCAGCTTCCATCGCCTGGTCCGAGCAGGGACAAAGATTGTGAAGGGAAACTATTTTTTATGACTGCGTAAACCACGCCGAAAGTACAAAGGGACAGTGCCGAACGTAGAAAGGAACAGAGCATGTAATCACGGACCGCAAGGCCGAAAACTTACTCCATACCGTGGAGTAAACCAGGCCTGGACCACTCGTGCACCGAGAGTCGATGACGGAGAATCGGCTAGCCCCACTACAGTAAAAGCTCGTTCGTTGTCCAAAATCTTCTCTACGCTCGTTGTCCAGTGCCTACCCACTCCACCGCCTGTCAACGCCTAGTCGCTCCGCAGGGCGGCGGCGATTGATCTCGGCTCGGGTATATCGGTGTGAACACCACTACATTGACTCGAGGAAAGGATTTTACAAATCTCTTAATTTTCATTATTTCTTTATGGAACTTTCACTACCATATTTCTGGCATTTTTCTGATTAAAATGACACCAAACACGATATAATTTGAACTGTATTAAGTGGTTTTATCGACGTTGAAAGTTTCGAAGACAACGCCGAACAGCGTATTGGAAAGAAAGAGACGCGAACAGTCACCGTCGCCGGCACAGTTCACATGTAGAGTAAATATGGGCCAAATTATATCGTGTTTGGTCTTGTTCTAATCAGAAAAATGCCAGAAACAAGCCAGTGAAAGTCCCATTAAAAAATAATGAAAAATAAAGCATTTTTAATTGGCATTACATTGTGAGAACACGCGGGCCTTTAAACTGTGCCGGCGACGGCGACACGCTTCGGTAATGCGATCCGTACTTCTTCTGTCCTTCTCTATGTTCGGCTCTCTATTGAAGTTTCGCTCGGCGCGGTAGGCGCGGTGTAGATAAAACGCAATCATACATAAATCAAAAAGCGTGTCCCTCCACGTTCGTTGTCCATTCTGAGACCCGGCCTTTGGACAACGAACGAGCTTTTACTGTATCGTGCTCCGGTCGCCCGTGCGGGCAGGACTCGCGCTGGCCGGCCGGATGGGGGTAGCCGATTCCGCGTCATCGACTCTCGGAGCACCAGTTGCCCATGCCAGAATTGAACCACTAAATACAGCTGAAATTCTGTCGCGTTTAGTATCATTTTCCTCTCATGTCCCATAAAAAAGTAATGAAAAAAAGAAGTTTTGTAATCGGATTAGTAGTGGTTCACGACACTAGAGTATCGGATTACACGGTACGTTTACACTGCTCGTCGACCGAGGCAGCTTGAGCTTCTTGGCCTCTTGCCGGGTATGCCCCTCAGTGGAAGGGATAGGCGAAGGGACTTAGATCGTGAAGCACCGAGGGAGCTATAGATCGCGAGATATAATTCACTGTACTATAATTTTATTTTCTACTTAGGAGGCGCATTGTCCTCGTTCATGTGATTTGAATAGCGTCGAGATGCAGCAGATATTTCGAGTTAGACACGGTTATAAACGCATCGGCTAGCAGCCGAATAATTATGATCGAAAACAGTAATTTGTTTTCGTTGTTCCCCGAAAATCCTTTCACCGAATGTCCTTCCTCGATCATCCGGTTGTCATGCTGCGTACCCGCACGCATATAGAGCCAATGGCAGTGGCTATTGGTAGGTTATCCAACCCAGAGGGACAATATTCTGATAACGTACTGCGTAGCAGGACAATTTTCACGGCGAATCAATATCGCTTATCGAGCGTACTGTGTAAACTGTCCTAATCGGAATCCACGATGTTCATACGGAGCAAATTGTCACGTGCCAAACAACGAAACCATAAATTCGGTGACTCGGATCACTCGCTGGGTCAATTACTCCTCTAACCAATTGATTTCATAGCTTGAAAATCTCTGAGATGTGCAGTTTCGTTATACGAGCATTTTTATGACCATTACTTACGACGAGACTCATTAGCTCTTAAAAATAAAAATACTGGACATTGAAACTGGCTTTTTAAAGGCTCGCTAGCGTTAAACTGTGTGATTTTGCGCCATTTTGTCATGATGCACACTGGAATGAAGAGATTTATGGATAAACTTTGTGGGTATACACTGTTTCACAATATTTAAAGATCATTAGGTTGTAACTTCCTGCAGAAAAATGGTAGAATGTTTTTCCTGGGCTCATTTTGAAGAGTGAAGTTTCTACTTTCACACATTGGATCTTTTTCAACAACTCTTTTTTTTAGTACAGTGTAGGGCGAGAAATTGAAGCAGCGTGTCTTTTTCAATTTGATAAATTCAAACGACTTTTAAAAAAATTTTATTTTATTAGTTTTAATGTGGTTTTATGAAGAAAAATCTGTTATTTTTTTACACTGATCTATTGTACTTCAAATGAAACGTTAGGCCCGACAGCGTGCGAATAAACCGAGGTACCACGTGGTGCCAATTATCTAGAATGAAAATTATAAATAAAGCATTTCCACGCATTGGATGGGAATATTTTGACCCAGTATTACAATGAAATCAAAAGTCACAATAAAATCAATGTATCAATTCGATCAAAGGAAGCTTCGTGCTAGATTCTATTGCAACAAATTCAATTTCTATCAAACACTAAAAGAACAAAAATTTCATTCTCAATTAAATCTATTCCTGACAAAGTTTCAGAGAAACGACAGACTCGTTTTCGTCGTTAATCAAAACGGTCGGAACACACGTGGCGTCCGCTCGCATGAAATTTTATTTCCGGGAGAAAAATGCGATTGTAAGTTAATTAACTTTGCACACCTGTGATTCGTGTGCCCCTGATGCGACGGATTTCGCGATCCGTCCGAACGAAATGAAACGTCAATCCGTCACCAAAGTCGAGCGAACAAATTACTCTATTCCTTTTAACCCGTACTTTTCGGAACATTTCGAAATTGTTTTCCGAGAAAGAAAGAGATTCCGAAAAACCAACGTTATATAACATTGATGAACCGATTTTTTTTATTGCGTTTCATTCAAGCACGCGCCTTTAAAAACACGTGTACAAATGGATTCGCTTTAATTCATAAAAATAAAGAAGTTACAGATGTTAATGATGTGTCAATGGCTGGTAGGGAAAACTTTAAACGCATTTAAATATTTATTTAAAATTGGAAGGTTTAATCGAGAAAAAAATGATTCGATTAATCGAGATGTCCCAGTGCGTGTAACTTAAAAAATAACTAGCTGTCATCGATGTACGTAAAATGTTCAAAACATTTATGAACGAAGTAAATCGAACAATGTTGAACGAACAATACGAAAATTCCTGGCTAAAGTCGTACATTTTTATTCATGGTCCCCTTAATTTATCAATTTTGTACGTTTTCGTACTTTTTCGGCTCATAATTGTTTCTAAAAAGGAAAATAAAAGACTAGAGAATACCCTTTATTTCACTCTCCAAACGAAGCCTTGTAAAATATTTCTACCGACCATTTTTCAACAAAAAAATTGTACACGTGCCTGAAGCACTTGCTAAACCCTTCGTAAAATTTCCGAACAGAATCCGCTTTCAGGTTTCTTCGCAAAAAAAAACGCGAAGGGACTCTTATTTTTAGCTCCCTTAATTTCGTAGCCTGCGAGAAAAGTGCTTTCGAAGTGAATATTAAATTCCATGAATATGGAGGCAACAAAACCGGGCAGGTGGAAAATGAATACACCGCAGGATGCCACACCGCCGAGAGAGTATCCTTTCTAACTTTAGCATCGTTTCGTTACGCAGCATTATTGTTGCTGCTGCGAGTCTCTATTCCTTTCTCAGCAGCAAATCTTTCTCGAGGAGGGAGGAAGGAGGAGGGTGTTTTCCGCTGCCACACGGTTCCGCTGAACGGGCAATAATCATCAAATGAATCGGGGTTGGTTAGAAGGATAGGGAAAGAGAAGAACCCTAACAGAGAAATAAATATAAAAACCAAGTGGCAATAAATCACCGGAAACGCGACATCGGCCGGTGCTGATGATAGCAGAAGCCCTCGAACGGCGTCGTCGTTATACTTTCTCGAGTCGAGCAATCTACCGAATCCCCGTTTGCCGTTCTTTTGTTGCGAAAAAGCATCTGTTCCCAAGTCTTCCATATTTCTTCCAACCTGTAGAGAGAGAGAGAGAGAGAGAGGGTCAAACAGGGAAAAATATCGGCGCTCCTGTTTCGAAATATTGTGGCTTGAGGTGCGAGACAATTCAAGAACTGTTTATTTCGCCAATTTTACGCACTAGTTTGTTACCGGAAAATTGAGAGACAAAGGTTAATTCGCAATTCTTGTTATTCGTACAATTTCATTGAAGAGAAAACATGTGTGCAAACGTCTCGTATAAAAGTCATTGTAATCGTACAATTAATATTATAATTGGGCTGATTCCTCGTGTGGTACCTATCAAATCTTCCATTTTAGTGGATGGATGAAAAGGAAATGCTGATTTTTAACCACGTAATATAATCTCTTATCATTAGACTGCGGATCTTTATGCAATTAAAAATTTTCTATATAAATTGTCTTTTTTTAATTATTCTAAGCAGATGAAAATAATGTACTAACACATCTAAATTTTTGTACTTGTTCCTCTGTTTTAAATTGCACATACCCAATTTTATCATAAATATATAAAAACCGTAGTCTACTTATTATTATTGGTTACCTGTTACGGATTAAAACGTTTATTAAAAAACGAGATAGAATTTTGAAAAACAGTATACATTAAATAACTGTTTAAAATAATAGCACCATTATGTTATATTATAAATTGATTTTTGTACAAACAACATCAAAATTGCTTTTCTATCAAATCAATACTTTTGGCTACAAAGTACATGATTTTGAAATTCAACATTTTTTTAAAAGCATCAAGTGTATAATTACCAGATTAGACATTGTATATATTCATTCAATATAGTCACATTAAACATAGTAATATTACTATTTAGTATGTAGTAATATTACTAAATGGTAATATTAAATATAGTCACTTTCAACATAATCACATTCAACATAATCACATTCAACATAATCACATTCAACATAATCACATTCAACATAACCACATTCAACATAATCATTGTACATGGAATTTCCTAGATTTAGTAACATCTTGATTCTCCCAGGGTTCAATCAAATATCGAATGAAGGAAGAGAGACATGACCAAATTTTCCGAAACTTTAAGACCTATTAATTAAACTTCTACAGTTTCTGAAGCAATTTATTAACATTGTAGATATCGGATATCGGATCTCAGGAGAAGCAATTGCGTCAGCATTGGAACGGCAAAGTCGCCAGAATAGAACGACATCTAGGAAACGGGATATCTTTTGAATCTTCGATCGAACAACTTCGTTTTCGCGAAGTCGACCGGGATTTATAGAATTTTATTTCCGAGAGATACCTCGCGAATTCAATCGTTTCGTAACGAGTTCGATATGGTATATTTCGAGATTTTGCAGCGATTACAGCACTTATACGTTCGAATTTGAAGTTGCCTGACAAACAAGTTTAATTTCCTGAGAAACGTCTGCCTAATTTACTTAGGGTACGGTACTTGAACAACTTCGAGGAGCTTATGTTGTTAAACAGAAGTTCTGGAACTGTAAGTTGGAGGACTCGTCGAGAACAGCAATATTGAGTTGCTTCTTCCATTTAAGAAGAGTGTCTTCACAATTTCCTACTGGAATCTTTTAATTAGTCATTACTGTTACATTCGTCTGTCTTTTATGCGACGAGTCATTTCAGTTGTAAACACAATCGTTTATTTGTACGATTATTTAGCAAACGATATAGATCGTAAAAATTTTAGAGCCCTTTGATAAAAGTTTTAATGTCTGCGCTTTATTAAAAATATAATAGAAAATGTTCTCGTAAATAATAATTCCAGACGAGGAATCACTGAAGGAACATTATTAAAGAATCCTTAGCTGTCGTTTATATATTTTTCAAATTAACCAACAGCTACGACACGATGCACTTCAGTGATTGATGCAGATAATGGATGACGGAAACAGAGAATAAATACCCGTAACCTTTTGACAGACCCCGCAATTTGTACCTGATATTCTGACGTGTAGATTATTCTCCAATGGAGGAAATGCAGATTTATTACAGTAAAAAGTCGAGATCTAGTTCCCATCGTCTGGTCCGAGTAGAGACACAGATCGTGAAGGGAAACTATTTTTTTTAAGACTGTGTCGACCGCGCAGAAAGTACAAAGCGACTCGTGCTGATCAGCCGGGTGGGGATAGCCGATGTACGTCATCGAATCTCAACTCACCCGACCGGCCAGCGCGAGTCGGCCTGTTCGGGCCTGTTTCAGTCGATTCTATACATACAGGGTATCCTAGGTGTTAATTCTAGTATTAATTAGTTATAGTATTATAGGAATTGTCACCAACTTGCTGTTACTGCGAGCAGTGACTCAAATAGATCAATGTATTTACTACTTGACATTTCTAGAATTAATTAATACAGTGTTTTATCGATAAATGTCCCAAGTGTCTGGCCTAGAATTATCCCAAAACTATCTCCACTACAGCTGGGCATACCTCGCTAGGTCCCCTGAAGCTCGAGAGGCTGCGGTGTAACATAATACGGGTCGGGTATATCGGTGTGAGATCGGGAGACCACTAATCCTATGACAAAACTTGGTTGGTAAAAGTTCCGTAAAAAATAATGAGAAATGAAGAAGTTTTGTTATTGGATTAGTTATGTTTATGCTTTTCTTTGTTCGGCAGAAGTCAAAGAATGGTATCGCTGGCGGATAATTGTCCCTAGCCCGACCCGTGCTTTGGACAATTATCGGTAAAACACTGTACTCCATTTCAAAATGTCTACCGTTCGTGACAATACATGATTGACAGCTATCAAAGATCGAACAGCGAGTCGGTTAGTATTTTTATAATACTTGAATTCCGTATTTTTGTTATAACTTTTTAATAAAGCTCTATGTGACCTATGTTCACATAACATTTTTTTCTTATTTAGTGCCGTCGAATATACTGACAAATTTTGAACCTTAAAACCTGAGACACACCCTGCATATATAAATACAGCTGAAATTCTATCGTGTTTAGTGTAATTTTAATCAGAAAAATGCCACAAAGAAGATGGTGAAAGTCCTATAAAAAAAGTAATGAAAAATAAAGAAGTTTTGTAATTGGATTAGTAGTGGTTCACAACACTATAGTATCGGATTACGCGGCATATTCGCGCTGCTCGGCGACCGAGGCAGCTCGAGCTTTTTGGTTCTTCGCGGGTTATGTTCCACAGTGGAAGGGGTAGGCAAAGAGACTTGGATCGTGGAGCTCTGAGGGAGCTGGATCGCGACTTTACTGCATACTGAATATGAATTAATGTCATTTTTCCCCGTTTATGAAGTAATTTGATATAAATTCCAATACTTGTTAATCTGTGAATACCCATTTTCTTTGAAAGAATTTTTCTTTTCAGAGAAGCAATATCATTGAAAATGAATAGTAGATTTTTTATTTGGAACAATAAGACGATTTTTGCCATTATTAAACAAGAACCAAATGTCGTAGCCGTATTTTAACAGTCATACTAAACGTCTCACGTGCCGCGATAAAAGCAATGAAAGAAAACCAAAGTACTTTCCTGTTTTTATTAAACGAACGCGCATAAAACTTTATACCTGTTTCGCACGTCGTATAAAACCGTGACTTCACCTGCCAGAGTTATTTTTATCCCCGTTATATATACATTACCGTTCCTTGAAACAAAAGTTTCAGCGTTTTTCACCGTATATGACGACCGGTAAATAGGTAAACAAGGGGAATCTTTTTTTAGTAATATTTCAAACATTCGGGAGGATCTATCATTGCCCGAAATAATCGGTAATATTCATTATCGATAGCCAGACCGTGGAAGTTTATGCAAATGTGCTGTTTCATAAGAAGATTTAAACAAATTGAAGCTGAGAGGGGTTTTCTATTAAATTCTATTAAACAACAATTCTATTAAATTTCGCAATGAAATGGAAAATGTGAAAAATACTCAAAAGATTTGATTATTCCTTGACATAATTACTGAATGAATTTTACAATTTTACGATTAGCAGCTGCAGAGGTTCATGCTTTACATTTTCGTAAATAAAATTGAAATTAAGAGAAACTTCACGAAGTAAAAATGAAAGCTGGATTAAATTCTAATAAATTTCACGTTCTAAAAAACAAAGGAAACTGTCTTGCAAAGTGTTAGAAATACTGTAGAAATGATATTATTCCTTGACAAATAACAACCACGAAGGTTGATGAAAATATACTCTCTCATAAGTCAAGCCGCAATTAAATGAAACCTCACGAACATTTTCAAACGTGCAGCCGCATTAAATTTTATTAAATTTCGCTTTTTAAAAAGCAGAGATAAATTTCAACGAAAAATATTGAAAACATCAACAAAATTATATTACTCCTTGACATAATAGCTGACGCAATTTTCTACCACTAGCAACTACGTAGGTTCGTGCAAATTTATTCTCTCATAAATCAAATTGCAATTAAATGAAACTTTATGAATATTTTCAGCGAAGTAAACCCACGGCTGCGTTAAATTCTGTTAAATCTCGCGGTTTTTTTCCAAGATCTGCAATGAAAGCAAACGTTCCGGAAATCTAGCCATTTGCATAGGACAGCTAAAAATTACAAGGTGTTCCGTCAATGCTAATCGGATGAGGAGCGAAACGAGAGAATTGTTATTTTCGTAGGCGAGGAGCACAATTTCCGCAACGCCGTTTTGTCTTCTAGGATTTGTCATTCGCAACGGTCATTTCTCACGGCAAGTCGTGACACGAAGACGAAGCGAACGGGTCCAACTGTCTCGAAGAAAAAGCTGTTTCACTGTGTTAAAAGCTGTCGGGAAACGAAATCGTATCGGCTGCAACGCTGTGTAATATTATTACGACAGAAACGAAGAAAATTTCAAAGTTGCTGCAGCGCTGGGTCACATTACACTACACGTATAAAATTTTAATGTAAAACCTGAAGGTAAAAAATGATGACACCCGAATAAAAATTATATTTCATTTAATCTTTAAAAAAATACAAACTTGTAATGTCGCAAAATAATTTAGCATAGTCTAAATTCGCTGATGTAATAAATCGAAATTACACAGTTTTCTATATTTTTTAAAATTGAATATTTTCAGTAAAACTATAAATAACAGTATTTTTTATCAAATTTTTTTCTTAAAATACTTTCGTCAAAGCAACGTACGAAGCGACATAAAAATATTTTTTATGTTTTTAAAGCGTGTATGTGTTTGATTTTTTTAATAACGCGCTTTTTCTAATCATAGTGGAGTGGTTTTAGAAAATATTTGAACACTGTAAAAGAATTTTAAATAAATTTTTAAGAAGTCGTTTCGAAGAACAGGCTTCAATCTTGGAGTTCATTGTCGATTCGGTCGCGAAACGAATTTTTTGACGCCTTTAGAGACGATTCAATTTCTCAGAAAATTATAGCAGTCTACGCATCTCCAATATTTTCACAAATGTATACTTAAATACATTTCTGAAGTTGAATAAATGAAAACTATCATCTCCGATGAGAGGGAAGATGCCCTTCTCGCAGAAGGATCTCACATTCAACATGAAATATCGCTAAGCGTCCAACAGCACAGTAAATAAATAATGATACAATTTATCACACAGGATATAAATAAGTCGCCGGTATTATTCTCCAGCAATAAAATTAGCGTCACTGCTAGAGTCGAGAATTTCAGTTTGAAATGTATCACTGGATGCCTCCACTAGCATATGAACATGATTTTCCAGAAAACCTTGTAGTCAGATTATTTCGCGTCGGATATGTGGAACGGAAGAATGGAGTTTATACATTATTCGGATTCTGTCAATTTCGCGGAATTCTGCCTCGCAAATACGCGACGCATGTATCGATTTCGATATGGAGTTTGTGAAATCATTAGCGCCGCGATAGGATTGCTAATCCGAAAGGATTATGTTCGTTCTTTTCGCATTGCAAATACAGTGTCCGCTAGGATTAATTCGGAGTGGTATTAATTATTGTTAATTCCCTGTTGGTTAGTAGTTAGAATTGTATGAAGATCCTGAGCGCGCGTGCAATTGTTATTTCTTAGAATCGATTAGAATTGTTTAAACACTGAACGAAAATTTCTTTCTTTCAATTTTCATGAACTTCAGCATTAAAGTGGGAATTGATAAGGGGAGCTGCTGTGGCGGAACTACAAATTTTCGCCCCAACGCAAAATATAATTTTGGATTACCAGAAAAAAAATAATTTATATTATGTAAAGACAGAAAACTGATATTACATAAAAAACAACTTATATGCTGTAAATATCGCCAAAAACTATTCAACTTTACTTAGAGAAAAGAACAAAAATATTAATTTTTATTTGTACCTTCCATAATAGCCCTCAATAATTTTTTACTTTTTTTTCCATATTTTTATAGGATTGAGATTTTTTAATGCTTTTTAGGGAGAAGAATTGTAAAAATTCAACAAACCCAAAAAGTATGTTTTTTTTGTCAGTGTACTTTTAATTTAATATAAAGGGATAATTTTAGTCAAATTACAAGATAAGAAATGCAATAATTTTGGGATTCCTTCGATTATGGTGCTTCCCGCGTTGCGGGGTCTTGCGGTATTATAGTTTCGCCCCTGAGGAGCTGCGATAAAAATTTGATTATTGTTCATAAGTGTACATTTAAGAAAATAGTTTAAAAATTTAGGAAAAGCATTTAAGAACACTGTTACATTATTGCCAGCTAAATAGAATTATTAGGAGGAGGAATAACTTTCTATTTGACTTGTAAAGTACGGTCGGCTGATGCGTCTAACCATAGCCGACTGTTTCTACTTAACACGTATCGCTCCCTGGAGATGCAAACCGAAATTAAACTTTCCGTTTCAATGACGTAGGTCCCTAGATCAAAGTCAAGATGTGATCGGATAAATTATGTTTATACTCCCTCGAACAATTTTACTGAAACATTTTAGATAAAAATGAAGCACGTATGTATTCACATGCAATTTAATTGTATAACTAAACAAGATTAATACTGTATTGGACATATTAAAAAATTAATTTCTTCTTGAAATAAATCAAATTCTGTCGTTAAATCATTTTTTAAGGAACTATGATCAATTGATTCTTTGACATTAAAGCTGCAAAATTCCATTCATTGTGGCGAGTTCTAAATTATTTAATTTATTTCTTTGAACGTGTATTGAGTTAAAAATTGTTGACGGACCTGAATAATCTTGTTATTTCTATAAAGTAATATAAAATAATCACGTTTCGTGCTTCATACATCTAACATTAATGATCGTAAGGAGACTCCGGATTTTATGCGTTTATGACAAAAATGAGTGTAATTTAAAACAGTAAAAACATTAGAAGAATTTAAAAACACTGTTATATTATTTTCAACTTATTAAGCATATTGACAAAGAAAATAAATTTCTATTTCATTTCAGTTTGTCGCAACTCAGAAAATTTTTATCTAACATAAAGATCCGCTGTTTAATCAGAAGCATCGTTTTCCCTATTTGTTTGAGCAATGAGTCCATTGACTAACTAGAAAACCATTCATTTTACAATATCATTCGAACATCATTTTTTACGTTCACAAGTCATTTTTTACGTTAACCATAGAAAGAATGGATTTCTCTCTTTTGAGCAATTGTTTAGGCAGAAACAAAACCAAAATTTCATGACTGAGATTACACCGCAACACAGAGATTGTTTTGCAACCGAATATGCTCAACTCGAGTAGCCAATTATCCCGCTGTCGTCGGTGACAGTGTTCAGAGTTTCGTCGACAGCCATGCATGAGCAATGAACTCTTTAATCGACACGCGTCACAGGCAGACCTGTCCAGAGCTGGCCTGAAAGCATCGTGACAGCGAAAAGCTTTTCCATCTTTTTTCTTGTTTCTCTTTAAACGTTGCCTTTGTTCTTGCGTTTCCATCGGCCCGGCAACAGTAACGATGATTCGCATTACATTCGGTTAGAGAAGGCAACACGTGCGCAAAAACTATTTCAGCTTTTCCAGTGCTCTCTTCAGTTCTCTGGTTGTTCGTTTGGCAACGAGCGACAATTAAACAAGCCCGAAATTTCGTTCGAGCGCTTGATTGGTTCGCAACGGACTTAATTAAGGCAGCCGATCGAGTCGACTGTTGCGTTTCGAACCTCTTTTGACTAATGGTGCCGTATTTATCGAACAGCCATCGATGAACTTGTAAATAATGGCTGTGGGTGTCCTTATGCTTTCATGGCAGGTGCCAAATTATAAATTCCAACGAAATGTATCTTATACTAATAGTTAAGAGTAATATTGTTTTATTGTTGCTAAAAGAAACATTACAGTCGACGAAAAAAGATCTTGGTGTATTCTTTCGTTTTTATGAAATAACAGATGAATATTTGCGCAAGTATCAGTTGTTTGATAATGATAAGTGCATTTAACACTAAACTTACCACCGCTGATCAAATGACGGATTTCTGGTGTTTTATTTTACAATTACTGAAATTATAGTGATACTTTCACCGGAAATGATTATACAGATTTTTCTATCCAAACACATATTTTAGAAATATCACAGAAAATCTATGTATAAAAATTCTATGATGTCATTTTTATAAAACAACACGTGCCAGCAATATTTAAAGCTCGGTAGGTGTAGTGTTAATATACATATTAACTGGACTTCACTTTGTATAACAACCTGCTTCACAGATACGATCAAATGAAGTAGAAACATCATGATTTTATTAGAAGAAACTTTGCAGTCAATAGAAGAAATTGTACCTTTATTTTTAGTCTTATAACACGTTCTAAAAATTATAAATTCATGAAGTATAATGATTATACTATGAACATTGTCATCGGCTGAAAGGTGCTTCATTGATTTCATCGAAACGATTAGAAACCGAAAATTCGCGGAATTAAATTCAATTCAAGAGAAAAGGGATTTTGACGGAAGTTAGGGTATTCGATCGGTGGCTAAAGCAATTTCGAGCGGTTTTAATAAGAACCACTTGGCTGAGCTCGATATTGGATAAATCGGGACAGGCTTGCCCGACCAGGAAATATCGAATCCCAGCGAAGTTAATTGAAAGTCGATTAAATCCGACGGTGTTTGAAAAGCGTACCCGTGTGATAATACAAAATAATTAACCCACCTATAATTAGATCGAAGATTTCTCGATTAAAGATTCTCCACATTTGTCGACCCATTCACAAAACCAAAACCAAGGTGAACATCTTTTTCACATTCTAAAAATATTTTATTTCTTGTATCTCTTACGCGTTTTATGACACGCATACATGAATATTCGTATACCAAAATCTCCATAAAATCGTCCATATACTCGAAACTTTTTTTCCAAAAAAATACCGTCATCATTTTTCGTGCATGGATACAATTTCTAGCGCTACTGTCAATGCAAATTTCTGCGAATGTCACGCTGCTATTTGAATATTGTAGTATTTGAAAAAATGTGCTGGCGCATTACGTTAAAATGAAATATTAATTATCCGTTTTAAATTGATCGCGAGAAGCTTGAATCGGCGCGTTAATTTTCCGATACGCAGCACACGCGCAAGCTGCTCTCCCCGGCATTATAAATTATTGATCTGTGGTTTCGCGAAAACCACGCTACACCCGGTTTTACGATCGATGGATCCCTCCCATCAAGATCCATCGCGTTCGGACGAATATTATGAGCACGTCCGTTTCCCATAGGAATCTATTCGCAAATGGGAGTGCGGAGCATGAAAACCAGCTTACGCGCGGCACTCTCATTTTGCATGCATCGTGCACATAAGTACATTTTGGATAACAGGATTCAAAGCTCCTTCGTATTAACGAACAGAATGGCGACTAACAATTTATCAAACCGTGAGCAAATGTGTGCTTAACGTTATGACACCGGCGAATAAGCTTCCTGAAAATTCTCGGGCATATGGCATTTTATAAAGACTATAATTCTAGCTTCAACAGATTAAAATTATTGACAAAAGAAATGAATATCTATGTAGCTTCTACGTGCAATATATCCTGCGATTGAAGCAGACAATTTTTATTCTGCATAAAACTTCGCAGTCTAGAAAATCAAATATGGCGTACGAGACACGTGATATCTCTGACTGAGTTAAGACAAAGGGTTAAACATAGTTTCTAATGCATTTTACTTGAATCTATTTATAATTTTATAAAAAGATTCAAAATGGACCAGGCAATAGCAGCTAGATCGCAACTTTACTGTACGCGCAAATAATTTTTTACAAACACAATTTTGCTCGAATACTTTCTACCAGGAGAAATATTTCCATTTCGAGTTTCCAGATATTTTTCTCAAAATTCATGACTAGACTGCGGATCTTTATGCGGAATAAAAATTTTCTTCGTCAATTAGAAGGTGCAAGAACCACATAAAAATGGCTTTCAATCATTAAACAATTATGATAAATTGAAAACAACATATGACGTGTGGACACGTCGGACCAAATCTCTATTGCGGTGCGGTTGACGTGTATCCACGTCGTGTAAAATATAAAATTACCATTGACGATGAAAACTCGAAATTTCAATAAAATGGAATAACTTCTAACCTTTTCAATAATGAATTGCTAATTTTTCATCAAATAAAAATGTAATCCTTTCTCGTTTTTCGTAAAAATAATAGGATTTTAATTCTGCACTCTGTGGGGAATTTTTAAAACTAAATTCCGCACTTAACTGGTTGAATCGTCTTAACGTTTTTACCGTTCCAAATTACATCCACCTATTTTTGTCATAAATTCATAAAATTCGCAGTCGATTCGTGCCTACCACCGTACGAAGAACAGTATTACGGAGATTTTAATGGTGCGATTCGAACCATCACAATAATTCAAAAACGTCCGAACGGGAAATTTCGTTTGGCCTGGCCGCATCGTTGCTCGAGCAGACACATTTCGCCTAACGCGCCAATTTAACTTCCGTTCGTGTTTGCAACTCGAATCAGCTCGCGAGTATCGCGTCGAGTTTATAACGCAGGGGGTAACTGAAACTTGGTATGGGGGGGGGGGCAGTGAGAAAGAGGGAGAGGGGGGGATGGCGAGTTCTCCGAAACACCGTTTTCCAGTAATTACGAACATGTTAGTCTCGGTCGGGGGCGAACTCTGAAAGACTTGTGGGCGTTATTTTTGCGTGTACACACGATTGCAGAGGGAATCTCCGCGGTTGCGATTAACCGGTCGTACAGCAATTCCTTGAATTCAATTCGACGTTGAATAATTACGAATTTTAATCGCCGTATTGTGAGTGTTTGTACGAATTCTCACTTTTACAAATATATTGAGAGAACATGAAATTGCATTGAATAATATGGCTTACCTAATATTAATTTCCACCAGTACACGCTTATAATGGAAAACGTAATATGACTCCTTTGTGCGTGGTAGATGACTGGGAGGAGATCCATAACCTCATAATTGTGTTTCTCGATAATTACGTAAGATATTCGACTGAACCAATCCTGCACATAGTACGTGCATCTCAGCTCTACTTCGCGAATTTATTTCAAAATTTTTTATTTCTTAGAATCGATTAAAATTGTTTAAACACTGAAAGAATTTTTCTTTCTTTCAATTTTCATGAAGTTCAGCATTAAAATGGGAATTTCTAAGGGGAGCTGCTGTGGCGGAACTACAAGTTTTCGCCCCAACGCAAAATATAAAAAAAAAGCTACTAAAAAAATTTTTTTGTGGCTTATTGAGGAAAAAAGAATTTCTTTTCTGGGACCATTCTGAGACTATTTCGCAAAACAGTTGAATAAGTAAAAATTGAAGAAGCGCCCAATTTATGTTATTTGAACGAAATGAAAGAAACATTTGAAACATATTTAAAACATTCTCTAGTTCACTGATTTTTGGTAGGAGTCCATCAATCTCAATTTAACTAAATAAATTTTCGCCTGGGATGCGGAAAATCGGTCAGAATGCAAATTTGATTTCCGAAGCTTCCACCGATCAATTCGTTCGCCACGGTAATTTTCGGTTGGACGATATCGTTGTCTGTCCGGCTAATTGGAAACTAGCATCGCAGCGAATCATTGGCGGCAGACATAATTCGGCGATTCATCGAACAGAGCACCACATTATGGCCTTAACACCTGGGACGCAGAACTGTCAGGACATTGGAAATCAATCGTTGCGGGTTGCGTACACACGTGGATGGATGGACTTTACCTTGCCGTCGCGTTTCTGTCGTTACACATCCTTTAATCGTCGAATCGATTATCGATCGACCGCGTATCTTACACGTCTTTAACATTCCTCGGGCCGAATGTAATTGATTGGTTGGAGCTTGCTGCGCGAACGGAAAAGAACTATCGCTGCGGCACGTGGAGCCCTTTTACTCCATCGATCAATTTGCTAGAGATTATCTTGTAACCGCAACAACATCAATTTTTTCATGTAACCTCAAACCAGGAGAACTTCGTGTGCGAATATTTACAAACGTGACTGAAACTCTTCAGGACAATAAAATATATTAGGGGGACCGAAAAGTAATCAAATTTTTTTTGTTGGCAAAAAACATTTATTTATTAAAAAAATCTTAAATACTAATTAACAAAATAATTTCCAATATTTTCTAACACTTTTTGCCAGAATAAAGGCAGTTGTTCGATTCCCTTTTTAAAAAAGTCCTCCGATACAAACTAACTGTGGATGAGCTCATCGAAGAAATTTTAATTACTTTTCGGTCTCCCTAATATCTTCAATCTGTTGGAAAAAAAATATTGGAACACTAAATCGACGATTTTTAAAAAACATTTCGATGTCCACGAAGTGTCATATTTTTCTGAATTGAAAAAATAAAGTTTTAAACCTGAATCAATTTAAAAGCTTGAAACTTATAGCTGTAACTATCGTGTTGTTCATTTTTTTCCATGATAGTTTCGTAAAAAAACAATAATACGGCAATAAATTTTTACTTATTTTAAATACTATACTTTCATAATCCATTGTTCATTTATTTAAAAGATGTTTCTGCATAATACAACAGGTTGGAAAGGAGAGCAATGTTTTTTCGAAAATATATTGTACATCGATGCGCCTCTAAAAAGGTTGGAAAATTTTTTTTTGCTGGCCGAATCTACTATAAATTTGAAGATTCAAGCTTCTCACTCGCAACGACCCCATAAAACTTGATGTACGATTTTGTTAGCTGTTCTATCGGGCATTTTTCTCAAATCTGAAATTTATTGTTCAGAAGCCACTGCAAACGAAGCATAATAATATTTTCTTAATCACAAGCTCAATAGAAAAATGGTGAAACTTTTGTGCTGGACTTATGGACGATGCGACACGATCAATGGTTAATTTTCGATTTTCGAACGTTTCCCAGAAACTATCAAATACGGAACTCTAGCCTGATGTAATATCTCGGCAATTTGATTAGTAAGCGGTAAATGGTCGGATTAAATTTTCGCCGTCAGACGGAGGCTTGTAGGCGTCTTAATAGGGATTACGATATTAACGCGTGCATTATTGACATCAGGAATCGATAGGGAGTTTAAAAGCTCCCACGACTACACCGTTTACCGATTTATTCTGCTCTGGCTCCAATTAATAATCGATCGATCGGTCAACATTTCCTCGTTTTATATGTTTGTTCTATGCAAGCATTTGGAGGTTATTAATTTCTGTAGGTGATAGTGAAGTCGTACACAATGATTAAAACATTAAAACTAAATTATTTAAAATTTTACTGTTCGAATTTCAAAGCAGAAAAATAGAGAGATTTTATTCTGTTTGGATCGGAGGTATTGAATTCTCCAATTAATAAGGATTAAATTACGAGAAATGGATTGTGTAGCGTTTTGAAAAACGTGCACAACTTCAGTGTTTGAAAGTTCGAAGTTTCGAATTCCAGGGGACAGATAAATCGAGATAAAATTTATTTTCTACTGAAGGAATTTCATGGTAGTAATAATAACAATTGAGAGCCGCGTTTTATTAAAACAGTTTCGCACGATTTTATCGTGTTGTTTTGTGGAACACAATAGCAGAAAATACAGTGACTGAAGTTGTGCAATATTTCGCCCAAGGACGTTATTGTTTCCCAATAAAATTTTTCCGGTGATCCGTGCCGTTGGCATTTGCAATTTATTTTACATTCAGGGAATTGTGGACTGCCATTGATACGGTTTTTTATCGAAATTTTACATAGCTTGCTGCACTTGCGCGTTCTTTGACATTGTCGAAGTTTCAATAACGATATCAGATTACACTCCAACCTCTTTGGTCTATCTATTATTAATTAACGCTGATAATATCTATGCATATGTTATGAGCAATGTGTCCGAGGTGGGCATTCTACAGAGTGCCCCATTTTTTGGGCAATGTGTATAACGGGCAGATCTTTGACAAATTGCCCGGACATTTTATATACGTTCTTTGTTCTCCACGGTTCTTTGGACTCACTTTCAAGTTTTTGAAGTGCAAGACAAATATAAAATATTGCAGAAACGGGTGAAAATTTGGATTTTCGCATGCGTGGTCGGGTTGATTACTTTTTTTACATTCGGCCATACGATTTTAAGTTTTTTGAGAAGTTAGTGCAATTAGTAAATTTTTTTAAAAGGTCGGAATTGCAGAGGAAATACTAAAAGTTGCATTTCATTTCGCTTTTTTATGCGAGTCTATAATGATAATTTAAAAAATACGTTTTATAGATCTGTGTCAATTGTATGCATTGTGGAAGTTTCATCGAAATCGGTTGTTGCGGGAAAAAACGACAGATATTGAAAAATATAAGAATCCTTGGATTTATTGAGTTACAGTTAGAGGTCGAACATCGTGAAAACCAGAAATTTTTACCATCATTGCACGTTTGAACATGTTTCATTGATGCAGATTTACAAAACGTGTTTTCTAAATTTTCAATATAAGTCCACATAAAAAAGTTGCAAAATACAACTTTTATTATTTTCTCTGCAATTCTGACCATTGCAATTTTTTTCAAAAATTCTTTTCACGTTACGTAACGAACCAATTGTTCTAAGTTCTGAAAAAAATCCAAGTTGTCTGGTGCAATATTTAAAAAATTATCATTTTTTTAGAGTGTCCAAATATTAGTGGGAGTCATTGTATGTAGAAAGTAGAATAGGTTGGTCATGATCAGACGCGTCAGACCATTTCTATCTACAGTAGAGGTTCGATCTAAGAAATATCATTAGGGGAAGGGGTATTTTTTTATGTTAGATCGAATATTTACTGCATTATAATATTTACTACTCAAAAAAATCCAAGTTATCTGGTGCAATATTAAAAAGTTATCGTCTTTATGTATGTAAGTGTCCGAATATTAGCGAGAGTCACTGTACACTTCGTAAACAATGCGTAGAAAAACGATTTTCTTTAACACGTTCGTGACGGTCAAATTTTGTATTTCCATAAAGAAAATCAAATTAATTTCACCCCTTTACAATATTAACATTTACGACCTTAACTCTGTTAAAAGTAAGTCAACTAAAAAATATTTTATAAGCCGATATGCTACATTTAATAGAAATTTACAAATTGCCTAGACAAATCCTATTAACGAACTTGTTAATAAAAATCCTCGAAAAAAACAACTTTTATTTTATTTCCACTGTAAGCTTCATTCGTAAAACCCTGTTCGAAACTCTTTCTCGTTCATTTTACCTTTTGTGGATCTTCACTGTAAGCTTGATCCAATTCCCTCAAACTTCTCCCAGAGTGGACAACGCTTAGTTATTTCTAGTGCATTAATACTTATAACCACTTCGATCGCAATCCTTTCGGGACATCGTTAATCCCGTTGAACTTGTATTCGTGTGGACACAAAACCCAAGTTTATCCATTATCGATAGTGCTATCGAGAATCTACCTGTGTAGACTGTTCGAGAAGTGGATGGAATTGTAATGTAAATGAACGAATCGTGTATTTAACAAAACATATTACATGCAACACAAACGCTCCTCCTTGCACACTCATTTCTTTATTCATTCCAACTAATTTTTTTGTTTCACACAATCAAATTCACTTCATACAGTAAGGCCGTCCGCACACGGGTCGATCGTCGATTTGGACAATGCGATCCCAGTCGCATGAGACTCTCCCTCCACTTGACTTCCTATGCAAGTATATGGGACTCCGCACACGGGTCGATTAGTGATTGATTCAAATCTCCGCGATTGAAATCGCCTCGATCCATGTCGCGTACGATCGGAAGCGAAACAAAACAGTCGACTGGATCGTACGATTCGTGCGATTCCCTCAATGGTCATGGAGGTAAGTTTGTGCAGTTCATGTAATTTACCTTGATTTGGCCATTATTTTTTTGTAGTTTGAGTACATTGCACTCAATGGTGGTCTATGTATAATTATTAAATGAGCTCATTCGTAACATAATGAACTTCTATTTCTAGGCTTTCAATATAATATAATTTAATGAATAGCTGGAGCAACAGTTTCTACAAGATGGATATAAGATGCCTTAGTCATTCTATAAAATGCCAGAAATTTCGCATCACTCTTTTGCATTTCTCGTGCACCAACAAATAATCGAATGTAAAAATTGTTTTCAATGTACGGATGCACCCATAATCTGCGATTTCTTCGTCTTTTCATCCGCCAGTACCACAAAAACATAACGAAGTCTTCCTCATCACTAGAACTGCTCATTTTTTAAAATATAAACGCGTTCCTTTCTGTTTGAAAGACACAAATCGTCTTAGAAGCAATCGACCCGTGTGCAGATGATAGTCGCGTCCGTCGCATGAATTGTACGACGTACGAACTTGAAGACGCGACTGAGATCGCATCGACCAAATCGACGATCGACCCGTGTGCGGACGGCCTAACAGTCGCGATCTAGGTCCTATCGCCTGGTCCGAGCAGGGTCAGAGATCGTGAAGGGAAACTATTTTTTTATGACTGTGTCGAACGCGCCGAAAGTACAAAGGGACAGTGCCGAACGTAGAAAATGACAGCGCATGTAAACACTGAATTCAGCTGGTTATATCGTGTTTAGTGTAATTTTAATCAGAAAAATGCCACAAAGAAGCTGCTGAAAGTCCCATAAAAAAATAATGAAAAATAAAGAAGTCTTGTAATTGGATTAGTAGTGGTTCACACTACGGTATCAGATTACGCGGCATGTTTACACTGCTCGGCGACCGAGACAGCTCGGGCTTCTTGGCAGAGATCGTGGAGCTGTGAGAGAACTAGATCGCGACTTTATTTTCATTACGTTTTTATTTTCATTCTCACCATACATATTCACACATGAACTACAACTATCGGATAAAACGGAGCCTTGAGATGTACTACAATTCGATGATTACAAAAATAGGAATTTTGGGTTCGTAGAATCTCAAAAGCTTGCGAACTAGCTGCCAAATCTTAAAAAGTTGTAATTAATTAATTAAAATTCCTGGGAGCTCGAGAGATTAAAATTCCACGGAACTTTCGAGGAATTGGGAAATTGGGATTCGAATTCCCGAAGCTTGAAATTTAGGTTCCCCTTCTGTACAGATAAAATCAATAATTTTATTATATTCATCCCCGGAACGAGCCTTTTTCTACAATTTCACTCACAAATCAACATAATTGAAACGCGGAGCGCAATTGCTGATTTACATGGACCAGAAACGATACGACCACAATTTGGCTCGTGTTTCTTCGCCGAATCGTTGCCGTTCGCCTCGAGGGTTCATTGTTATTCGAGAACAGTCCCCACGAGAGGAAGACGCGGGAACTGTTGAGGGAAACGTCGCCTGGTACATTCCCTCGAGAATTAATGTCGCTTATTTCGTGCCGGGAACAAAGATTGCGTTCTTGAGACACTCTAATTTTTCGATTATCCGGTTCGTTATGCTCGTGGAATCAGATGTACCGAAGCAATCTCCCGATCGAAGGTTTCCTCTCTGATCGAATTCAACTATGGAGAACATGACAATCTCTGACATTAAAATTTTTGGTGCAATTCTCCTTTCAAAAATAAATAAGGGAGCGTCGTAAAGATTGGGACACGTTTTAATTTTCAGCTATAAAATTTCATAGGGTGAGAATTACGCAGAAAAATATACCGTTGGAAAGGTATAGTTTCCAGCTATAATTTCGATGCAGAAAGTATAATGATCGCGTTAACGGATAAAATGTTATAGCCAATTTTCTGAAGACAATGTTTTCGGCAAAAAAAGTTTTACCGTATAAATTAGGACATCTCAAAAAACTCTGAAAAGTAAGTGTTGAAATAAAGTCAAAACGCCTTATATTCAATGCTCATTGAGTATTTATTTCTTAGACCATGATTTGACGCAAAAAAAACATTGTTCACTGAATAATAACCGGCTTAGCGCGGCAAGCGCGGTCCGAAAAGTCCCTTTTCCGCACGTGGTGACCACCTTACCGGTAACCATAAATTAGACGTTAAGGATTTTTACCCCCGCCAAAATAAGGCGACAACGATTGGCAAGAGTTTGTAAAAACTCCACCCTCGTGCCTTCGAAAAGGTAACGCCTTTTCGCTATAAGTGCACGTTTCTTTTTGCACATTTAAGCTACATTAAATTTCCAACAAATTAAATACGTTTACCTTGAATGATAGATGAACAATTTTCAGTTGAAAACGAGTCGATAAGAAATACAGTAAAACTTTTTAGAAAGTATTTTTAGCCTTTGCTTGGCACAGCTAGACGACTTGTTGCTTCTAGTGCTTATGAAAAGTTTGTTTATAAACAGAAAAAAAGTTGACAACCATGATATTGGTATTTCCAGTGCGTTAATGTGGAAAAAGCGTACTGTCTCAATTTATACGGTGTCCCAACATTTATAACACTCCCTTGCTACATTCTTTATCAGATGAGACGATAATATCAATTTTTGTGAATTCGAAGTAAATGTTAGCTAATTAAAAAGAATCGGAAAAAGATGAGATTTTTAGCAATTTCAGGTCATTTTATGCAGTAAATGCATCAGTCGGGTCCACAGAGAAACATGTATATGGTAGAAAGAAGACCGGATGTTCTCACGCGTAATTTATAAAGTCAAATCATGAATAATGAATTGAATCGTTGCGACAGCGTTCTCGACAAATCGCCAAAGGGGAATACGCGGACAAGTATCGATCACCGGATACGCCTGTATCGCAAATTCCATGGCACCTAAGCAGTTATCGAACTAACTGGTTGACTGGTTTAATTAATCTCTAGCCGACCGATCTGTCTGCGATATCACTTAGGAGATCATTCGACGAATTAGCGGACATGACGGAAATAACTGTTGATGATCAATATAACCCGGGAGACAATTGTTCGTATCGATCGCGTTGTTCTCGCGTCAACCACACACAGACTCTGAACGTTGTGCATTTATAGCAAAATTTAGTGCATGAAATTTAAAATAGCAAGATTAAAAGAATTTAACCCTTTGCAGTCGGAGGTCTTTTAACTCGAAAATACCTCACACAATACTTAAATGTTTAGTAATTGATTAGCTACCAACATATTTAATTATATAAACAATATTGTGAATAATGGTACAGCAATTTTTAGCGGTGAATCTGAGTTACCCTACTTGTGTGCTAATTGTGAAAATTATTCAAGAAAGAAATCTTTATTTGATTTCTTCTGATTGTCTTGTCTCTTCTCATTATAGATAGATTGTACGTACGTATTTATGCATTTACCGTAAACAGTGTATGTACATTAACAAATATTAACATTTTTATTTTATTTTTACCACAAGGAGTCGCTTAGTCAATAAAATTAATTTGTCTCTTGTCCTGTTGTTTATGCATATAATGATATAAAAAAATCGACAATTGTTCGAAGATAGAAAGGCTAATTAGATTATGCATGAGTGTTATAATAACCAACAAACACAACGAAAATTGCAATTTGTTAATATAATCCGTATAAGCCACGCAATTTGTTAATATAATCCGTGGGAACGGAAAATCAACCGGAATAGGCCTCATGGTGAACGTGTTAATTATGCTAATTGCGGAACTGACGCGAGGCTGTTAATACATGATTGCGAACGACCGTTGCGGATATATTATTAATTAAATTATCGATCCACGTGTCGCTTATGATTGTTCCGGTTGCGGCGATGATTTTCACGAGTAAACACCAAGGATAGCAGCAAGTAAAAGTGGTATGTGTTAGAGCCGGGAAACTATTGATTGCAATCCAAAAAAAAACAAAAAATTTTTTTAAACATACGAAAAATTTCTAGATAAGTTTTCGAAACAGAATGTTGTTATTTAAAAATTTTTGTTTATGATCCAAATTTAATTCCTGACTGCAATTTATATAAATTGCTAATGTCAAATTAATTTGTGCACTAAATAATCAAATTTTCAATTAAATGCAAAGAAGACTGTGGTTGGGTCAAATTGCTAGAAAACTTCTCTTTTTCTGTCAGAATTGACATTCAATTTTTAATAGAATCTATTTCTGAACTCGTATGTGTAAGGGCAATTTACACGTCAGGGATGTCGTTTCTTTCGTAGTTGAGCGACAACTGGCCTCACTGCCATCCAGGCTCGCTTTTATAGGCAGAAACCACCCAAAAAGGTGCCGCTCATCTCCACGACGCCGCTTTGCGGCTTCATGCCGCAAAGACACAGCGGAATCGGCACCGCGCCGAAAAGAGCGCAGCGGCATAGACAGTCGCCGCGACCATGTGCCTCGATCGGCAAACACACACACACGTACACACTGTCGGCGGCAACCCTTACATATGCAATATCTGCAAACTGCTAATGTCAAATTAATTTGTACAATCCAGCAATAGAAATTGCAAATTGGAACAGAATTGGGTGAAATTGATGTAAATAATATGGGAAGTGTATGTCCATCACATTTTGGAAATTCGAAACGACGAAACAAGCGTAAACGGTGGGCTAAAAGGTTGAATCGGCGAACTGCGTCACAAGACCGGTGTTAATATTAATCCGCAGCCTTGCTATTAAAATTATTTCCGCGGTTGGCTTGTAATCGAGTCCGTTCACGGCCGTCAAACGAAGTTGCAGCAGCCGACGATTATTTAATGCCGCACACTTTGAGACGTGTCGAAACTTATGCACCACCGCGCGTACAGTACCTCCGTGGCGGAGAACAACATTATCGCGAATTATGCCGTTTCGGAGGTGTGCGCGTGGCGAAACAACGGCGTTACCAGATTTTCACGTGTCGTATACACGCGAGAACGGAAATCTGCGACGTTGTTCAAGCATGTACACTCGAGGTGCGTATTTCGAATAAATTCACGGGAACGCGCAGTATATTCCACGCGAAAGCAGTACATAATTAAACGCAAAAGCTCCGACGCGACGGCAACGTCGATGAATTCGTTCGCTTTATTTCGTCGCAGACGACGTGCTTTAATCGTTTGACGTACATAATAGCAGCCAATTTCTCGACAACTGGTGCATAAATTTCTTCTCCGCGAAACACAACCGACGAATTACAACAGAATAACTCGCACGTGGGTAGGTGCCGCGAAGTTAAACCGGTCTAGACGCAAAGAAGCTAAGCGAAGTTTGATGGCTTTCCATTCAACGTTTCCTCGGCTAAAAAAAGGAAACTCGAGAGTGAAATATCGTTTCCAGCTAACGTCTCCCTTATAGCATGGCTTTTTCTTTCATACTCTTGACATATTTCGCTATGGGAACGCTTCTTGTAATATCTGAGACGCTTCTATTACTGGAACACTCGGGTAGAATGTCGTAATATTGCACGTTTTCGTGTAAATAAAAATAAATCGCTCTTTGTACTGACAAAACTGTAACACGTCAGCTAAATTGGCTATTAACTTGGAGAACGTGAACACATCAAATTATGTTATTACTACTTTAATACGGATCGATGGAACGTGCTGTACTTTGATTTAGCTGCTACGGATGCTGAAGCCGGTCCGCTGGAGGTGTTTATACCAGGCTTTGATGGAGTGAAGTAATTTAACCCTATAAGTGCCAATGGTCGAAATTTTCGACGGTAAAAGTTTGTTTCTAGTGTCAAGAAAAAATCGATTGACTCGCAAATGTTCTTAAAAACTGACTCCGGGTGAGTACTTGGAAAATAAAATGCTTGGCACTTATAGGATTAATCCGAACTTGTTCGAGTTGCACGACAAAAATTGGAAATTAGATCATGCAATCTAGTGTGCAATGACAGTGACAGTTTGCCATTTTATACCACTATTGTAATAAAGTTTTTATAAAGTGCTGAACACGATCAATCAATTCCGGTTCAATACAAACTTCTGTCCAAAATCAGTGACAGTGACAATTTGTCCTTTTAAAGCAATTTTATCAATAGACTGCGGATTTTTATGCATTTATGAAGAAATTAACTGAGTGAGTAAAACAGTGAATGAACGAAAATATTATTATGTTGTTTTCAACGTAAAAATACTGTTAGGAGGTGAAATTAATTTTTATTCAGCTACTGCTTCCCACAATCGATGCAGAGTATTTTTATTTTGCATAAAGATCCACAGTCTACTTATCAAAGTGAAACCATTTTGGACCGTTCAATGCTGAATACGATGAACTACATTCTGTTTAACACAAAATTCTTCATATTAAACAAACGAAAATAAATATTTCCGATGAACATCCACAGTCTCGTGCTTTTCATCTGCCGTCCGAAACCTGTCAATAACAGTGACATTTTTCCATGTTCCACCTATATTACCTATAAAAATCCGCTTTGACTCATTCGAGAGTACAGGGACAAATTCATTGACGCGAGTAAACTGTACTTCGAACGTGACAGGCCCTTTCATCGTAGTAAATAAAATGCGTCATTTTATGCAACCCTCGACGCACAGAACACGGCGGAATAAATTTAACGAGCCCAGGTATCCAAGGAGTCCCTTTTTCTCAATTAACTCGGTGTTTCGCGCATTCTCATTGAATCGCGATCCCGGCCAGTAGCACAGCTCTCTCTCTCTCTCTCTCTCTCTCTTGCCGCTAATAATGTTAAGTGACAGCTCTAACTTCTAATTCCAACCTGCAGGCAGCCAATTACGATCACCGGATTTACGAAGCTCCGAAGCTTTCGAACTTTCTCCTCATTTGATTGCGCGCGAGCAAGCCCGCTGCCCGCTCAGACCGCGTTCGTTTGTCACCGAGTCAATTTGCACGATTACGAAACTGGGTACCAGCCTTTTCTTTCCTCCATTACACGATCTTGTTTGTTTTACTTGTCCGCGGCACGAGGCTGACCCATCCTGTCGATGGCACGGGGACGAATCGTTCCGGCTTCAAATAATCCAATTGCTTGGCTCCCACTAATGTTAATCAAATGACAAAACCTTTGTTGTTTGTAATTATGTTTATCATGGCAACGTTTACTGCACATACGGTGACTCCCATTAATATTCGGACACTCTGAAAAAGACGATAACTTTGCATTAATTATTAATTTTACTTTCGCATTAATTTTGCAGTTCCGCCACCGCTGTTGGCTTCTATAGATCGTAATGTAATGTGCAAACATTTTATTTCGCTGAAGATCCGCAGTCTTATTATGACTGTTGTAGTCCTCTGTTGGGGAATTTTTTAAAGAATGGGTACAGAGTGCTGTAAATTCAAACTTGGTACACTTATTAACATTTGGAGGACGTACTCAAAGTTTTTTGAGCTATAGTCAGTTTTTTCGACAGCGATATTAGTGAAAGTGTTTTGCAGAGAAGAGTTTATCTGAACATGATTTTAACAGTTCTGGTCATCTGACACGCAATTGTTTTATTTATACAAGCTATGTCCGGACGTACAAAGGGAGTAACATTTTGTCGTTTGACTCCACATTTTCGAGAAAATGGAGTTTGAAAATGCAACGAATACGCGTGCCATTACAATAAATACTCGATCTAAGAAAAATTAATATCCCTTTCCTTACGGGATTTTCTTAGATCGAACCTTTACTGTACACAGGAATAGTGTCACGTGTCTGATCAGGACCAACCAATTCTACTTTCTATATACAGTGGCTCCCACTAATATTCGGACACTCTTGACAAGACGATAGTTTTTTTAGTATTGGACCATACGACTTGGATTTTTTTGAGAAGTTAGAACAGTTAGTTTGTTGCGTAACGTGAAAAGAATTTTTGAAAAAATTGCAATTGGTCGGAATTGCAGAGAAAATTATATTTTGTTGCTATTTTGTGTGGACTTATATTGAAAATTTGGGGATCGCGTTTCGTAGATTTGTATCAGTTATATATATTCTGACAATTTCATCAAAATCGGCTAACGTTGCAATGAGCTATAAACGTTTAAAAATGGCGAAATCTACCGATTTCAATGAAACTCTCACGATTCATACAATTGACACAGATTTACAAAACGTATTGTTTGAATTTTCAATTTAAACCGACATGAAAAATTTGTAAAATTCAACTTTTAGAATTTTATCTACAATTCCGAGCAATTGCAATTTTTTAAAAAATTTCTGTCCACATCGTGTAGTAAACTAATTGGTCTGACTTCTCGAAAAAGTTCAAGTCGTATGGTAGAATGTCGAAAAAGTTGTCGTTTTTTTAATAGCGTCCGAATATTAATGGGATTCACTGTACATCTGTTTTGCTAATTAAAATAATACCAAATACGGTATAATTTTGACCTCCATTATCCGAACCTCCATAATTTAATATAGTTCTTTTACTTAAACACTCGTGCTACTCTGGTTAGTTCGGATAATCGAGATTTTACTGTATTGTGGATTAAACGAGTAAATATGGTCGAAATTGTATCGTGTTTGGACTTATTTCAATCATTTTAAACATATCACGAGTATGCTGGTATAAGGTTTCATCAACCAAATAATTGCAAAGAAAAGGTTTTGCAATTTGAACAGGAAGTACCACCGAACAAGCTGCAATACATTAATTAGATGAAAGGAGCACGTATCGGTGTCAGTCGCGTGTATTGAGAACCGCGATCGCAGTCGAATAGGACTTAATGAAGACGATCATTGATCGCAATCGCGGGAAAAATCGAATTAACCTTTGTATCGCCGACTATTGAACCTGTCTAGGAACACCTTTACCGGAATTTCGGTGACAAAGCTGCCACGACCGAGTGAAATTGTTCCGCGTAAATGCTAAATCAATTAATGCAGCTTGGCAATACAGACGTGTCACTAGCTGAGCGGTTGTTTGCCCAGGTGCTGTCGATGGCCCACCAACGGGGACGATTACGTGGGTGGATACTCGACGTGACTGGGCACGGCGCTACTGCGCTCAATGTAAACCTTGATCATAAAGTTATTGCCACTCGAGCGAATTTCTCTGCGCAAAACACTTTTGCAAAGACTCGAGCACCGAAACTCTCCCGTTTCTGAGATCCTACTCATAATTAAACTACGGATCTTATTAACATAAAAATTATTTAAAATTAAAATTTTAAACTTTTCTGAATGCAATATCCCAGTAAGTAATCTGCTCACGCTTTGGTATGAATTGGGCTCGAACTTTGGCGTCAAATACGGACCCATCTGTTTCCGCATTAGGGTCGGCATTTGGCAACAGGTTTTGGTCTGCAGATTCAGACCAAATAGGGACCAAATTCTGTACCAAACATGTTAGGCACCAAAATGACCACCTTTTGCTCGCAAAGTATAATTGCAGACACTTGGTCTTAATCTGCACAATCAGATTTTGCTGAATGGGATTATACAATTCGACGAAAAAATGATAAAACTTTAAATTCTAGTGCGCGGAATTTGAGATGTAACCCAGATATAACCCAGACCTAGCAAAGCCACTAACCTCTAACGCTCTAACCTCTCAAACGAGCTTGAAATCGAGCAACTTTAATCGTGTATAACTTTTAAACGAGTGAACTCCGCACACTGAAACTTGGATTCCGCGCACTAGTACTCAAAGTTTTATCATCTTTTCGTCGAATTGTATAATATTACATTCAGAAAAATAGAAAATTTTTGGTCCCCTGAGCGAAAGTTCAGTCTAAAAATTGTCTGCATCAATTACAGCGAAAGGGAGTTGCATACAAACTGATTTCTATTTTGTGGATCGTCTGGACCGACCAAGATCGAACTGTTTGCCTTCTGAAAAATGTCGAAATGTTGCCATCTAAAAAAGGGTACAGTGAAATTCTTACGGCATTCTTATGGCGCAATAAAAATCGAGGTACGGTGGGAATGTCATAGATGCTACATCCGCACACGTTCCTTCGGCAAACGTAGTATAATAGCGTGTTCCTCGAATGGCTACTAACACAGCAGATTACAGGGAATCGTTTTAGAACGAAAGGATAACGATTGCTTTTATCTATCTCCATCGCAGTGATCGTAACTCGAAATGGAATAAAAGTTTTATAACGAGCAGCCGACAAGATTTTATAGATTCCTTAACGATATCTTGGGAGTGCTTGAACGGTGCCGGGACCTTTAGATACAGGAAGAAGGAAACGTGCTGCTCATTCAGAGGAGAAATGCTCTACCTACAGAAACAGACAATAGTTCTTTAGATTCAACTTCAGTTCGCTTAAATGCGCTTATTCCATTAACAAAGGACTCGATTCTTTTGCGAAAGAAGGTGAACAATGTTCTTTTAACATATTCACAATGCCAGAGTCGATTAAGATTATTCTTTCAACGAAGGATCCACTTCGTTGACCAAAGAAGCAAATTGATGCTTCTTTTGCATACTAACAATGTCCAAGTTGGTTGAAGGTATTCTTTTACGATTTGTTATATTACTTCCTGATTACATATTTTATCCACTGGCAATGTTAGAGCCAGGTGTTTTATATGACCCCTTGAGTGCGTACCTCTTCTTTTCATAATAACCTACTTTCCTCGTTATTGTCTCCGCTTTGAAGATGCGCTGAAGTGGAAATTATGTCGTGATCGGAAAAATCTACGTCTTAAATGCGGTTATCGGTAAATAGTAGTCGCTTTTACCTCAGGGCTGAACAACTTGCGTCCCGCGAGCCGTTGACGACTCTTCTCCTTATTTCTGGGTCCTCCACACACCTGTCTCCTCCTACTATTGGGTCCACACTACTCCTGCCTGGGCCCTCCCTACTCCTGCGCCCCCCTGCTTCTGGGAGCTCCTCACTTCTGGGTCCTCCCTACTGTTGAATCCTCCCTACTCCTGGGTTCTCCCTACTTTTAGGTTCTCCCTATTGTTGGGTTCTCCCTACTCCTGGGTTCTCCCTACTTCTAGGTCAGCCCTACCAAACTCCAGTGGAGTGTATGAGGAGGTTGTAGAGATTAGAAGCTTGTTTTATAGGATGCCGTATCCTCGAAATCACGCGAGGCAAAGCACGGTAGGAGCAATATGAAATAGTTGATGGTGGGAAAACCGGTACACTGGCACTGAGAGTCGTGAAGCGACAGTGGAGAAGAAGTTATCGTTTTACATGACCCAACTTGTTCCACGTGTTTATTCCATGAGACAGTGAAAACAAATTGTACATAGATTTTTAAGAAGACGTTACAAACAGGATGCGTCGATTTTCAAAATGTCAGTTTCATTCGCGATAGAAACTTTTTTAATTTTTTGGAGACGTTTGATTTTGCAATATTTTTGAAGAAAATGAGTTTTCAGTTTACCAGTACATCATGTATAGGGTCGAGGCTTCAAGCTTTCCACTGTGTACAGACTGATAGTCGACAGTATTTCATATTTGATAAATAAAGGTCACGCGTGAAATTTCAAAGGTGCCAAGCATCACCCGAAGGCGACACACACGAGTACGTGGCATTAAACTTACACTGTGACTCGCACTTTCAAAATTTCCTTGAACTTCATTTATCCCATGGAGTCGAAGTTCCGTGGTGACCTTCCGCGCGGCCTCTATGCAAGTCATGAACTCGGAGAAAAGTTTAATCGAACCGAGACATGTCCTGATAGACCCCATCAAGTTTCATTAGCTTCACTACATGAGGGGATAGTTTGCATAAAAAGTAGTACGCTAACTAAGTCTGCCGTTTAGTTTCGCGTTAGGCGCGTCTGTATTACTTAGACGAACTCGTTACAACAATTGTTCCGCGTATGAAACGCTCTATAATCACTGGGACAGCTTCAGCGTATCAAAGGGTGTAGTAAAATTTCATTAATAATTTTCAGGATTAAAATCAGCGGGATATTTGTTTCATTAGATATGAAGTTTGCTCATTCGAATCACAATTAAATATGAACATCGTTGAACTTTGTTAAACATCCTGCTGGATAGTACATAATTGTGAACATCTATTGCATATTTCTGATCCTACAGCTTCGTATCTGAAAATGTAGAAGAATGTTCAACATGATATTTAATATGTTTAATATAGAAAGAACAAATATTTTTTAAGTGAGAGGATACTTTGTTAGTTGTAATTAGTTTTTTTATGACACTTTCATGAACACATTCGTGACATTTTCCTGATTAGAATGACATCAAACACAGCACGATGTAGATTCTATTTACCTGTGTAATTCACGATACAGTGGAACCTTGATTATCCGAACTAATCAGAGAAGGGCTGCACTGTACGTTAGAGTAAACTGTACCTTGTGTAACCAGAAATTTTTGCCTTTTTCTTATGTAATCTTGTAGATTTTGGCGAGAAAATGTCACAACTGCAAGTTTCAATCCTAGGAGATCAATGGTTCAAAAGTTGTGAGTGTTTTAAGTTAAGCGATGTACAGTGTTTTTGACGGGAAGAGTGCCGCCGTGTTGGTTTGTACTGAGCGTCGCGCGTCGTCTAACCGCTGGGTGGCACCACGAGCACGCACTAATGTCGATCACGTAGATTTCCAAGCGTAGTCGGGCCGGCACTCTCGTCTTCCTTCCCCGACCTAGTTAGTTAGTTAGTTAGTATTGTTTACCCTCGGAGACGGGATTCGGACACCCATCGTTTCCTAAAGGCACTCCGTATCATAGTCAACAGATTCACAGCGGCGCTACCGAGGCTCGGCCCTTTGTCGGGTTGCAATTATCCTACGCTTTTCCGCCTATGACCTGTTTTCTATAGCCCGGGCCGCATTCAGGATCATCGACTTACTAAGCGGGACGGTCATCATTGATGAGACGGCCATTCTACCTAATTCAAAGAGTTTTTGAGCTGTTTTAAGGCTCGGAGTATGCGTCGGACCATCTCACCTTCAGACCAGCAGGGTGTCTCGCCTGCCCACGTTTTGACTCCCCCCACTTCACTATATTTCCACGTCGTATGCATCGAGTGTGAATCCCTTCCCTACTCTACTTCCGGAGAATCCAGAAGCTTGCCCTCTCCCTTCCCCTGACACCCCTTGGTTAGATCTCAACCCTACTCTACGATTCTATAGGGAGTTTCAAAAGCAAGGGACCCCCTGAATTTAATATTATCCTCTTTAATTCTAGGTTGGGAAGAAGCTAACCCTCAACTTGGGCTCCGATCCGACTTTATTGAAATTTCGACTGACACTTCCCCGACCTAACCACCAATCAACTTGGACTATACTTACTCATTGAGATCCTGTATATGATGCTGTATATTTTAATTACTGTCCGATGACAGCTTGTCCCAGAACAGAGTGTACATCTTAAAGTGTACGCTCTACATTATCGGCATCATCGTGTGCTTGTGCTGCCATCTAGCAGCTCCGCTCAGGAAGTGGCGCCCGACGGTCACTGTATACCAACTTAGCAGCACTCTTACCTGTCAAAAGCATTGTAAATCGCTCAACTTTCAATACTCATAACTTTTAAACTACTGATTTCCTAGGATTGAATCTTGGATTTCTGGCATTTTCTCGCAAAAATCTACAGGATTACATAAAAAAAAGGCAAAAATTTCTAGTTACCCAAGGTATAGTTTATCCCAGAGGAGTATGACTGTTCGAATATGTTGCAAACTAAATCGTATTTAGTATCGTTTTAATCAGAAAAATGTCACAAGCATGCTGCGCACAACTAATGTTAAACAAACTTCAAATTGAACTCGGGTAAAGCTCCACCTTCTTAGCTGAATAGTAGCCGCGCAAGCTAAGGATAAGAAACACATTTAATATCAAATTTCCGGCAACGCAAATTCAGAGGAACGTGCCAGCTGTAATTTATGCCAGCCGTTGACGAAATGCAGAGATAGTTTCAACGAATTTCTCTGGAACGGAGATACCAAGATTACACGTCGATGGGAATTAGTATGCCGCGAACGTGTCACCGGTGAATATAATTAGGAAACTGACGCGTTGCCACGCACAACAAAACTCTGCACTCCGGAGGGGGGGGGGGGCGGTGGCTTGATAAGAAGGATCGATTCGTTGCGTGACTGAAAAACAGAATGTAGGATAAGAAAACTCTCGAGTAGAAGAGATAGCGATCGAGAGATACGAAGATAAGAGGATTTCACGAGCTGGCAGAGTGTTATCGCGGTGTTCGAAGGAGTTTGCTGGACGGTGAAACTTTGAGGGACGATAAGCTCGCGTCTTCCTCGAATAATATTAAATCGACCGACGTCCGTTATTCCATTATTCAACGTTCCCCCGATTTTCTGACAGTCGCCGGACCGCCACCTTATTCAGTGATCATTAGGAATTTAGACGGCGGATCTTTATCCAAAATAAAACATTCCTATCTAAATTGCAACAAACTGGAGTGAAATAGAAAAATATTTTTTTTCTTAATATGTTTAATAGGCTGAAAATAATATAATTGTATTCTATTCATTTTCGTCATAAATGCTCAACATCCGCTGTATAGGTGATCATAAATTCCACGTCTATCATTAAAATATTAGATAATCTACAGACGAAGTCAGCCTTTAATATACCGCCTGCCATTAATGCCAACGTTCGTCATTCATGAGCCAGTTCAATGATGCTTCTAAAAGAAATTACTATCTCTTATTGGTTCACGATTAAAATTGTTATCGTTAGGCTCTAGGTCTTGACGCGCTTATGACAAGTCGAGTAGATCAAATGGGAAACAGTAAAACATTTATAGAATTTAAAAATACTGTTGGATTATTTCCATTGGTTTATAATTATTAAGAAGAGAACTAAATGTTTCTTCAGCTCCTGTATCTATAAATTTAATGCAGTTTTGAAGTTTATCTGAGGAAACCAGATATTTTCTACTTTTTTTATACAGCCCTGTAGATTTTGACGAGAAAATGTCGAAAATCCAAGTTCTAATCTTAGGAATCCACTAGTTCAAAAGTTATGTATGTTTAACATTCAACGATTTTCACCGTTTTTGATGGATAAGGGCGCCACCATGTTGATATGTAGTGAGCGTCGTACGTGGTCGAACGAACATAGCAGCGCAAGCGCGCGAGTGCTTGTGGTGCCACCTAGCGGCTGCACAACATGGCGACGTCCTTAGCTTCCAAAACGGTGAAAATCGCTGAAGTTTAAACACGCATAACTTTTGAACCAGTGAATTCCTAAGATTAAAACTTGGATTTTCGGCATTTCCTCGACAAAATCAACACGATTATGTAAAAAAGATAAAAAATATAAAAAGGTTTCCTCACGTGAAGTTTAACCCAGTTCTTATATTACAGTACGGATCGTTTTGTCTGTACATAATTAAATTACATATTTTTAACTTTAGGAATAGTCACATTTTATTCGCACATAGAAAAATCGGTAAATTCACATGAAGCATACCAGTTTCATCTTCCGAACACATTCCCAAAGTTTGAAGCATGAAAACTCGCATTGCCAAGAATTGATTCAATAACTTTTCTTTGCGGACGCGATCGTTCAGCGCAGACAGAAAATTGCTTCCGTCAGATAGAAGTTGGTGAATCGCATTCAGGAATTCGAGAGGCAATTCGAGATACTTTCAATATAAGTCCAACCGATTTCTTTCATTCTTGCAACCCAGTCACCGTTATTCAGGCTTTTCGTTGTTGTCTTGTGAAACACGTGTTCGAAACGATTCGATCGCGGAATTACCAGAATTAATTCTCCTGTTCTGTCGTCCGTTCTGTATGCTGGAAATCGCATCGGTTTATTCGAACGAGCGGATCGCGTTCTCGTTTCGGTAACACTTTAGACTTTAGGTAATGAAAACGGAAGTATTTGCAAAATAATCTCTTCCTTGGGATTCTAGTTGCATTAATAAAAAAAACGAAAGTACCGCGAACATTCTAAGCAGTATAGAAAAAAGAACTTCCGGAATATTTCTAAGAAATCATTTTACAGTTGCAAATTGGTAAAATTACGTTAATTTTTTCTTAATTATTGCGTTTCTGTCGGAGCTTGTGATGCGAATGTTTACACGCTCAAAACGTTAACTATAATTACTTCGGCTTGAAGTGCGAGATCCCGAGTCTTTCAGATTTGTTTTGATTTTTTGGGGACGCGGAACGTTCGCTGGAATTTTTAATCTCGTCGCCATTGACCTATAAAACAGGTTTCGAGCACAGTTATGCAAATCGCGAGATTAATTGCCCTCGATTACGGTCACGAATCAACTTTCAATCCTCTAGGATTATGTGCTTAATTAGTTTAAACATTTCAGTACGAAATTTAAGGTTCGTAAAAGGTCGACTAAACTTCAAAACCAGAAAAATTTTATTTTACTTCATTCTAATTCACAAAATAACCACATATAGATTTAATCACCTTTTCTTTTTAAAATGTTACTGGTGTGAAATAGAGATTTATTTTCTGTTTTAACATATTTAACAGATTGAGAATAACACAATGTTTTTACTAAATTTAAATTACATCTACTCGTTTTTGTCGAAAATGTATAAAATCCGCTGTCTACGTATAATATAATTTATGTAATAGTGAGGACAGCTGCGCAACAATTTTATTGGCATTATTTTGAAACACGTACAAACGTACACAGAAAATTTCGAAACCCTAGATCGATCCAAAAATTGATCTCATAAATTGTCCATAATGGACAGCTCCAAAATGAAAAATCCCTCTTAGGACAACATAAATTGTACTTTTTCCCTGTTTTCGCTCCCAGAGTCGAATCTTGTGTAAACCTGTTATCGGTGACCAGTTCGCATTGGCCGTTTCGATACCTAGATAATCGAACGCGTAATTGAAAGCTAACAGTTCCACTTCGAAAGTACCATTTTGGATGACGGACAAATCTTGTTTTCGACGAAAATTCGATCGTCGAAAACGTTTGCAGGTGAAAGAGTAAAAACGAATTGAATTATGAAAACGACCTTCTCTTGAACGGGGATGCTGTTGAATTTCTTATGGAGGACAGATAAAATCAATAAAAGTACGCGATATCCGCAATTAGAATTTCGTGTCGATTTTTAATATATCCTATGAATAATTCAACTGAGCAATAATTCACTGGGGCCTCACACGACGTTGGAAAAATTTCCTAAACCGGATCCATTTTCTCTTAACTTTTTTTCAAACGTTCAGATATTGAAGCATGAACTATGTACTTGAAAGTATTTTAAAGAATATGCGCACAAAATTTTCTATAACACCTGAATGCGATGTCTTATAATTCGACGAAAGATTAAAATTACAACATTAAAATATTTCTTTTTTATGGTAAATGTACTTCGCAGCGTACGCAAGCGATCGAATTGCGATAAAAAGAATTCCTAAGTGAAAGTGTGTTTGATAGTCGGAGGAAGCAGCAACAAATATTTGGTAGTAAAGATCGTGACCTCACTTCCAGGATGCATCGTATTATGCAGATTCGCGGGAAATGTGTAGGCAGCAGTGTTTCCTCGAATGCAAAGGCGGGTGGGTACGCCCATGCCGCACACACCCACAAAACAAAGAATCCTAGGGGTGCCAAGGTCGCAGTTGAGAAATAACATTCCTGCGATGCCAAACCTCGTATTCTTGCAGATGACCAAATAAAGAACGACAGCAGCGACACACATACAGCGAGTCCCCCTAATATTCAGACACCCTGAAAAAGACGATTACTTTTTTAATATTGGACCATACGACTTGGATTTTTTTGAGAACTTAAAACAACTGATTTGTTACGTGAAAAGAATTTTTGAAAAAAATGCAATTGGTCGGAATAGCAGAGAAAATACTAAAAGTTGTATTTTGCAACTTTTTATGCGTTCTTGACATGAAAATTTAGAAAACACGTTTCGTAGATCTGTGTCAATGAAACATGTTTTAAAAATTTCATTAAAATCGGTCAACCGGCAATGAACTACAAACGTTTGAAAATTGTAAAAATTGCAGTTTTTCTTCAACTGCAATGAATCTAAGGATTCCTTGCATCCTTCAATGCCTGTCGTTTCTTCCCGCATCAACCGATTTCAATGAAACTTTCACAATGCATATAATTAACGCAGATCTACAAAACGTATTTTTTAAATTTACAATATAGACCCACATAAAAAAGTTGTAAAATGAAACTTTTAGTATTTTCTCTACAATTCCGATCAATTGCAATTTTTTAAAAAATTTACTAATTGCTCTAACTTCTTAGAAAAGTTAACATCGTATGGTCCAATATAAAAAAGTTATCGTTTTTTAAAAAGCGTCCGAATATTAATGGGAGTTGCTGTATGTTTATGCTCACCGTTGGATCCTTTCCATATTTTTCCGAAATATCGTTAATTCATCTGTCATATTTGTCTAAAATATTACTGCAACGTCTAAAGTATAAACAAAGTAGAATTTAGGCATTATTGTTATTCTACAGTGTTTAACGCTAAGACCACAGAGCTCGTCAAAATGACGGATTTTAGATCTTTTTTCTTTTACAACTCGTGAAGTCACTGAAATTTTGTTCAATCTGCATAAATTCAATCCTGTTATTAATATCAAGCAATCAGTCTCGTTTAGGGCTCGGTAGTTCCAATAATATATTCTCACAATATACTCTTCATTTGGTATGAATTTAGCTCCAACTTTGACGCCAAATACGAATTCATCTGTTTCCGCGTTAAGGACGGTATTTGGCGCCAAAGTTTGGTGCCAAAATTGCATGCCAAATGGATGTCAAATGGAGAGCAGATCCTGCATTCGTCGTAGAGTGCAGATTGGTCGCACTAAGAGCGAACTCAACCTTGCTTCCAGAATAACTATCGGGCAAAATAATTATTGTCATTATTTTAAGGTTTGTAAATACTTACATTACTGAAAGGCATGAAAAAAATTAAATTTAAAATTATTATATATACAGTGTATAACTCTGAAAAAAAGGAGTTGACAAAAAATTTGGTACGATCATCTTAAAGCTCTCATTGAACCATGTTATTTAAACTAAAAAAAATATCTGATTGAACCATTAACAGCAGAATAATCTAAGCTGATCACGTTTCATGGTTCACCCTGATCTTTAAAGTTGATTTTCTCGAAAACGAAGACTCGCAGGAAAAAATGTTATTTTCGCGGGACATCCTGTATAATCTAGAAATTTAAATAAAATTCGATTTCTCCTCCTGCAGCAAAGTTTACTCCGATTTTGCTCGATGTTTACTCTTAGAACACGATTAGGCCCGCTTTTAGTGCGACCGATCTGCTCTCTATAACGAGTGCAGGATCTGCTATCCATTTGGCATCCATTTGGTATGCAATATTGTGGTAGCAGGCAGGTTTTAGTCTGCAGATTCAGACCAAATCGGGACCAAATCCTGTTGTAAGCATGCATTGGCATCATAATGACCGCCTTTGGTCGCAAAATATGATTGCAGACACTTAGTCTTAATCTACACAATCAGATTTTGCTGACTGGGTAATATTTGTGAAAATGTTTACGTACCATGATTTTCATACTATTTAAACTATGCACACAATGTATAAGTACAAGTAATACTATTCAAGTGACATTTATTTACACGCGCATAACGTGAAGCCATATGAGTCATATAAGAAGGGGACATTCTCCCCATTGTATTTCCCGTTTTAGTGGCCACTGAAGGGTTAACATCAAAAGGTTCATTAACAGTTGACCTTCCGAAGGATCGGATGATAACACTCTTTCCCTGTTCATCGTTTAATCAACGGCAGAAGGAACGAGTATATGGTCGTTGGATTCTCTCCAGTCGTCTCTCTAACAATTCTCACGCTTATGTTCGTTCGTCAACCGGAGGAGAGCAGTCGTTCCCGGTTTTTTTATGGCCACGCCTATTGCGTCGGGAGAGAATGAAAATCGCGTATTGACGATCGTCATAGCAACCGAATAGATTAAACCGTGACGAACGGCCAATCACGCGAATCCAGAGACGTTCGGATTTCAATGAGCTCTGCTGGATTCGCAAGGGATGAAGGGTACCGGGTCTTATTTGCACGGGAAATTGCACGATACGCGTCAAAATTTAATAGCAACCCGGATCAGCGTGCCTAGGAATTTCAGCAGTATCTAAAAACGCTTTATTATTATTATTTGCCGACGGCCATTTTAAGCACGCGATAGTGATGGTGAAAATGGGGATTTGCATAAGAATCCAGTTGTTCCACGAAGCTAGCCTTTAGCACTTGAAAAATTGCTGTGTGGTTATTCAAAATATTTTTGCAATATTTATGTTCATATATGTAATGATATTTAGTCCCATCAGGGTTTCAAATCCATTCCACCACCTCTCCTTTTACCAATCCTCACTATCGCCTAATTTCAAGCGGGACCTACTTTTTATTAAGGTGGGTTCCGAGCCACCTATTTTGTCAACGACACGTGAAACGCACCCAGAGGGTCACACTTCCCGGCTTTTTACCCGCTTAACCTCAGTGATCGACCGAGAACCGGTTTTTTTTTTTAACATTTTTTTATTTCGTGACCAACAATTACAATCTTTAAAGTTATACAAAAATGTGTAAAATATAAACGCTTATGTTGTGTAATATCTAGAATCTTACAGCTAATGTGCTTTAAACAGACTTGATTACATTGCACTTAACATTATTGCGAGGTCGCTACCAGTTTTGTTCTTTGGTATGTGTTTTAATTGGTTTTTGGGTAAATTGTTTAAGCGCCCAAAAGGTATTAATTTGGTCGGTGGGAAATGGCGCGTTCTTTGGGATAGGTTTGCTTACTTGCTAAGATATGCTACTTATCCTAATTATCCTATTTCTTAATTATACGCGTAATTTATAGTTAAGTTAATTTGAGAACTTAAGAGTAAGTGGGCTAATGTTATTGACAGAATTGGGGGGGGGGTATGTACAGAGGGTTATGAAGGTATATGTACAGTATTTACAATATTTACATGGTGTATATTTGTTATTATTTTCGAGCGCTCGCTTGTGACTCTTTGTGATATTTTTGAACGAGAACCGGTGTTTTCAGCGAGGCAATGGCTGTTGATAGTAGTTATGTTCATATTTAACAAATTAATGAAATTATGTAAATTGCATTTTGAATAATGAAATAGCAAGTTTTTAGTGGCGCCTTAAATAGAAAAAATGAGAGAAGAATTTCTGTCACAGTGCTAGCAGAATGTGAATTATTTCTTTAAATCATTTTCTCATTTGCATTTTACACAGTTTTCGGTGAACACAAAACCATCGAATCGCTAGAATTCGATACGGAATATCAATAATTGAACAACAATCTCCCCCAACTACCCTTTCCCAAAATTCCTCTACAGACGCCACTCGATCATCTCCGATTAAGAAGAATCGAAACAGGAAAGACAACAGTGTTCGATCATGGTCGAACAACGAATCGCATTTAGCGCAACCGTGTTTCACAGAGGGCAGCTTTTAGCGACCATAACTCCGGCTAATTTCCCGAGAGGAAATAAGTGGAAGCAACCTAATCTAATCGAGGCTTCTTGCGTTTCTTTCCCCTTTCTAATGGATCGGTGGCTTTTTTTCAGACACACCGGTGGCAGAAGTTAACCAACACCGACAGTGACCGAATAGAAGAAGTCGAGGAGGAATGGTTACCTCGGCGATCTTCGGGGCAGCTGCCGGCACGGGGTTGGCCTTGGTGGTTGCCGTCACTATCGTGGTGTACCGATACTATTCTGTGAAACGCAAGGGAACCTATTGGAGCAACCTCGACCGTTGGCCTGATCCACCCACGACCAGAAGACCGGAAAGGCAGGAAAATTCATTCCAGCTATCCGAGGATGCTACGTCCTCCCACGTGCTCAACTGCTGGAAGAACCAGCAGAAGAATTACTATGCGGTGCAGTCCGGGGTAAGTGGATGAAACTGATTCCATTAACCTTGGAGAATATCTTATGGATCCTCAAAATATTAGCACATTGCACTGCGAATTTCTTTTCGAATTTTTTCACCAAGAATTTTCTATCAGTTCAAGTGTTTTACTTAACCCCTTGCCGTACCATTTTGTTTACGGTTACGGTGGTTAAAATATCAGAAATGTCGTAGAAGAGAAAAGAAAAAAAATATTTTTCGTATCTCTACACGGATTTTAATGCTGAAGTATTGATTACAAACAAATTAAATTTTATTTCATCTAAACAGAATGGCCTAACATTCCTCTTTGTTAGATTTTGTTTAAAATCTTCATCACGAGTCTGACTGGTTAAAATGCGGCAAGAGGTTAAGGGTCCCTTTTGATCGTCGTGAATGTGGTGGCGCACTCACACAGCATTAGATCCATATACAGGGTGGTCCGTTTAAATAAGAACACCTAAATATCTCTTCAGGTTATTGTGATGCAAAAATCATTTGTTACATAATATGCATGGTGTCAATTGACTAAATATTTGGCACGAATATTTTTTTTCCGAGGGTCATTTTTTCCGGAGTTGTCAAGGTCATCGATGTTTTTTTACTGCGTCGTGTAACTGATGGGAAAATACATTCAGATATGTATAATAACATGACCTTGAAATGACCTTGATCCTCGAAAATTAAAGTTTTACCTAGAACTGACGTCGAATATCTTCGGCCACAACTCCTGAACCTACGAATGCGAAGAAAATATTTTTTATCACACTAAGAATATCGATCAACAGATGTGTGCATGTGTTAACTGTTAAAAAAACACTCACGTTCTCTTAAGTTATCATCAGAGATGTTCAAAATGGTGTCCTTCTACGTTGATACATTTTCTGAATCGTGCAATGACCGACTGTATAGATCTTTCAATTGTTTCGGAAGCACAAGCTCTAACTATTCGGTTCTTCATATCCTCTGGTGTAGTTGGTCGTTCATTATAAACTGTTTGTTTCAATTTTCCCCACAAAAAAAAGTCCATTGGTGTGAGGTCTGGTGAACGCGGTGGCCATCCTAGAACTCCGGTACGACCAATCCATCGATTTGGAAAGTTTTAATCCAAAATTTGTTTGACAAGGCGTGTAGAATGAGCCCGACAACCGTAATGCTGATACCACATTCTTAAACGGATATCTAGTGGTACATCATGAACAAGCATTTGTAGCTCATTTTGCAAGAATGTTGCATACTTTTCTACATTTAAAGTACCGTTTATGAAATAAGGACCAATTATTTGATTATTTAATATGCCACACCAGACATTTACACTCCACGGTCTTTGTTTATCGACTAATTTAAAACTTTAATTTTCGAGGATCACGGTCATTTCAAGGTCATGTTATTGTACATATCTGAATGTATTTTTCCATCAGTTACACGATGCAATAAAAAAAAAAAATGTAGTTATGTACCAAAAAACATCGATGACCTTGACAACTCCGAAAAAAATGACCCTCAGAAAAAAAATATTCGTGCCAAATATTTGATCCATTGACACCATGCACATTACGTAACAAATAATTTTTGCATCACAATAACCTGAAGAGATATTTAGGTGTTCTTATTTAAACGGACCTCCCTGTATGTTCGCTTGTATCGCGCTTAGACTCGGTTGTAAATACTCCGCGTCGATGAGGGTTGTAAGGCCTCAACTCAATTTATTAGATCACGCGATTTCAAACGATTCCCTACGACCTGGTCGGGTTATAAGGATTATAGATTCTTTTGAAGGTTGATAACTGTTGATTTTATTTCAAACTGAATTTATAAACTGAATATAAGATTGTTGATGGAATATGACCGAGGAACAAATGTTATGTTTTCTGCTCGAGAGTTTTTTGATGACTGACTTTGATGGTAAAAAATGAAGAGACAGAAGTTCGTGGTGGGCGTGACTTTTACCCGGAGCCATGCGGATTTGTCGATTTGTCGAAACTGGTGAGGGAAGCGGCCGTCTCAGTTAATTGGTTAAAAAACATGCAATAAAAGAAAAGGCAAGTGACCGTCCCCCACATCGTTCACTCGTAGGTATAATCTGTACCTGCGAGTGACTCGCGTGGAAAATCCATGTGGCTCGGGTGAGAGGCATAGTAAGCAATAAATCCGAAAGGCACCTTGACTCGAACAATACATGAGTAAAAATTGGAGATGGCTTAAATCCGGCCGTCAAATGCGGAACTAGAATCTATAAAACACTAAAGTTGGAAGGTGAGTAACGGCTTTTCGGAGAGAGTGCTACTATGTTTGTTCCGATGCTTAAATATGCGAGGCAGATGAGGTCGGTTTATGACGTCAACTACCTAACTTACAATTTTGCGCGGAGCAAAAGGAACACTGTATACGCACACTAGGTTGCAAGAACAGTTGGAGCTTCTACGTAGGTAGTCACAATCACTAGATAAAAGATCAATCTAATGCCATTCCACAATGGCTCCACTTTCGCGTTTTCGAGGCGTAATTCGTATTCTCGGCAGCATGTAGCTATCGTTGCTGTATGCAAATGTATTGCTCGACAGCTCCGATAGCGGCAACATTGTAGCGCCGCCATATTGGATCTTGCGGTTCCGCAACATGCTGCCGAATAATGCAATTTACGCCTCGAAAATGCGAAAATGGGCCATTGTGGGAAGGCAGAATCACGCTATAGTGGTCCAGGGCATATAATTTTAAAACACCCTGTAATAAACAAATGTTCCATCAACAATTTTCCAAAAAAAATACTCTCTCGTGCACACTTATTTCATTATTCGTGCACAATCAATTCTTTATTTTGTTCAACCAAATTCACTTCCTAAATTTTGCAACACACTCATTATGTAGTGTCTTTCTCATTCTCACCACACACATCCACACATTTAGCGTTACTGTTAAATCTTTTCCAACCTATTAAAGTTATCAAGAGAGGGATTTAATGTTTTGTTTCTTGTAATTGATGCAGACTGTGTGTATTTTGCATAACGATCCGCAGTGTAATATCGTTAATAGCTAAAAAAGTGGATATTGTTTGTCTAAGCAAGAAGAACATTGTTATCGCAAATAATAGTATACATTTAAACTGGCAATTTAAATATGTGAATTCTCATCTCCATGACTTAGTTTATCCAGGGTTAATTATTTCATTTCTGTGTAAGTGTGCACATATATTTTATATAGATTTGTTAATATTTTTTGTTAGAGTTTGATTTTCTCGTATTGTTGATCCAAGGCTCGGTAGAAATGATTTTTAATGAACCGGAGCTAGCCATGGTAATTAAACATGCATCGCGCGTGGAATAAAAGAATAGCCACCAATTAGCGAGCTACTCGCTATCAAAGGGACGCTGTCAACATACACGTTGAACATTCTCAACCGACAGGTAATTATCCGGCTATTTGTATTAGGGTTAATAGCATCCAGCGTTTGTTTTACCAGTTAATTACACCGGTTCTTTACGTGGAACACACACGACATCGTGTGTATTACGCTCCATGGGCGAGGTAACTCGAACTCGTTGATCTAACATTTTGAAAAATTTCTCTGGAAATTATTGTTTGCACTTATTATCATTCGAGTGATCGAAATCCGCATCGTAATTTGTATAATCAATAATTATGTAATTGAATAATTGCAATGTGTTGACGCCGGAAATACCCGGCAATAAACGCGCATGATATACAGTTACTTCGAATTACTTTTTTATAAATGGACCAAATTACTTCAATTTCTCTGTAAGGCTAGAAGGATTTAGTAAATGACGTCCAACAAACATGTCGGAAAAATGCATTTGATCGGAATTGTGAAAAAAATAGTAAAAGTCATTATTAGTTTTTTATCTGTGCCAATAACGAAAATTTTAAAAATGTGTTTTGTAGAGTTATATAAGTTATATGCATGCTGTAAATTGTGGGATCAATTACGGCGAAAACAGGGTGGACGATTTTGTATCAACTTCTGAAAACGTTCTCGAGATCCAAGGTTGTAAATACGCGCTTGTCCCGTAAGCGATCAAGTTGATCCTCTATGTTCGGCAAAGGGAATCGATCTTTTACTATTTTCTGATTCAGTCGTCTATAATCGACACAAACCCTCGTGGATACATCCTTTTTTTTTCACGAGTACGACCGGACTAACAAAATCTGAATGTGAAAGTCGTACTATCCCGTCGCGAAGCCACGTTTCGATTTGTGAATCTACTTCTGTATTTTTTTTAACACATAACCGTCGCGGTGTCTGATATATGGGAGTTTCGTCGTGTAACGCGATACGCATTCTTACCCCCACCTCCTTTATTTGCTCCGGTTTATAATTCTCGATTTTATGTTTTACCTCTAACTGAATTTTTCGGTCTGAAACATGGAATAAATCGATATCGTTAACCGCGATAATATTTAAGACCTCGGGAATGTCTTCAATTACATTTGGTATTTTCGATATATGTATGTATATTTCCGCTCCGCATGCAAACTCTACAGTTTCCAAAAAATCATACCCTACGATTATATCATGTGGTACAAGTGCATCACTTATCACGTGAAACAATACATTGTATTAGTCCACATCAATTTTGACGTTTACTCTACAGCTACCGAGTGCAACGTTAGCATCCAAGCCCACCCGTCTGAATTCTATCTTATTGTTGGACAACAAAGGTGCGCCGATCCTAATATTGTCATGGTTCGCGACGGTGAAACAAATATTACCCGCACTTTTATATTGGGGTAACGAGAAGAAAACGTGTTTTCTTCTCGAAGGAATCAGGATAGACTTTTGAAGGTTTTGTAGGTGATTTCCTAGCTCTTTGTCGAGAGGTTCGGTGTTATAGAACGTATGCTATAAACCGCTTATCTCTGCTAGGGCCTCACAGTAAGATGCAGCAAGTAGGTTACTGGGAGACAACTCTGTTTTATTCCGTTTCAGTCTGTTCTTTTATATAAAATTTTGGGAAGAAGTGGGGGTTCTTTCCCTTGGCTCGACGAATAGAAAAACTGGGCGTCTTTCTCTGATTTGTGGAAAACGGGTGGGCTTATCTTAGGCAAGGGTTCTTATGGCTAAGAGGGTTCGTTAGCGGAAAAGATGGTGTCGGGTGTATGGTCTTATCTTGCGATGGGGTGGTCGGTTTCTAGGAATTTAGAGTATGACAATATACGTTGCCGCTCTCATAAGACTCAAGTCGCTACCAGAATCAATCAAAGCGACGATCTGCTGTGTCCCTATCGCTATATTCTTACGCGTTTGCCGCCTCTTTGATGTTACCGCGTTTGTTCGCGCCGCTCCCGTCGGCTTTGTGCACATCGCCGCGACGCGCCCGTAGCCCCGACATTCAAAACATTTCATACCTCTGTCCTTCGTTGGACACTCTGATTGTTTTAACTTTTGCAACGTTGTTGAATTTTATTTTCTCTGTAAAGTATCGTACACGACGGAATACTTTACGTTTGTTTGCAATACCTCGATTAATAGCGAAAATTTCAACCCGGGTATGGTAATGGTACAGGAGAGATAGAAAAGAGCTGGCAAGTGAAACATGTCAATGACTATACCGACAGTACAATGTCGGTAACTAACCAGACACAGTAGAATCACCGACGAGGTATTGCCACCCCCTGTGCTATTCAACGGCGTGAAAAGTGGGCACAGGCGAGCGCGTGGATAACATAGAACTTACAGTGATCTGAAAAAGTCTGTGTCTGAAATACCACATCGATACCTCGTCTGTGGTAATTCTTCCCGTAAAATCTGAAAATAGCGCCATTCCACGCAGTGACGAAACGCTTAAACTGTTAAACAAACGTTACCGACTGTCGATTATTCTAAGTATATAGCGGAGGTCGATAATGTAGTTTACTATATTGTCAAGATGTCGATAATGTGAATCTCTATTTTAATATTGACTGATTTTCGCAAATTTTGTTAATGTTCATTCTTTTGTTCTTCGTTTCATATCAACGAATTGTCTTTGTAAAAACGTATATTGCCTTTGTAGAAGTATTTGACAGTGTTCCTTCATATGTATGTTCAATGAGCGCCATCTTGTATTGACTATCGGTAATACAAATGGCGTCGAAGTTCTTCTAATAACCGTAGATGGCGCCACCAGTGTCTTTGATTCTGTCGGTAAATTTGTCTAATAGTTCGAGCGTGTTGCCACCACGTGGAATGGCGGTATTTTCAGATTTTACGAAGCAAATGATTATTGCCGCTATTTGCATTAAACCGTAAGGAAAAAGCGGATCAAATTGTTTGCTTGGTGATACACAGGATGATAAGAAAAGATGCGATAATTATAGGTTTCATAGTACTCACAGTAGGGAGTAAAAAATGCCTAATCAATATAATCCTAAAAACAATCCTTTCCCTGTAAAATTAATTTTAGTTAATTATTAGTGTTCTGTATCATAACTGGTTCTCTTTGCAACGCATTGAATGTATACACTTCATCGACGTGATTGAAGATTTGTACTACGACTTGCGTTTGCAACCTTGTGCTGGCAACCTTGAGCTAATACATTCTAGTTCTCTGTATGGGAGGCGAAGTGATATGATCATGATATTGAATACTAATAAATAATAAAAGTTGATTTTACAGGGAAAGCATTGCTCTTAGAAGCTATGTTAATTAGACATTCCTCACTCCTTTTACCGTGTACTACATATAAGGCTTTTTTTATCATCTTGTATATTATTTATTTATAAATTCCAAGACAGCTAAATGCATGGAATAATGTAAAAAAATATTAAAATATATTTTTAGAACAATTTAATCTTACAGTTTACCATCGAGGGTTTTCACAATGTTCTCTTCTTTGAAGCAATTTTATAACATTGTAAATCAATTTTTATTACAGTGATTATTACTTTTAATGTACACAAGCCTAGCGAGCTTCATCTAAACAGTTTTTGAAGAACGTCTAACAGATTAATGTTTTCGCACATGATTAAAAATTGTCTGAAAACATTAAATAAATATTTAATGTAGGGGGTACACCTTAATAGAACCATTATATTTTTTAACACGATTCTTCGTGTTACTGACTTGCGCACTATTTTTAAACTGCCAAATCGACTTTCGTCGAAAAATCAATTTTGCAACCAAACAACGAACGAAACAAGCCTACGTATTGACAGTATCGCAATCGAACAAAGAAATTGATTTTCCAAAGCCCGCGAAAATAGAACAATTTCCTGTATACGCAGCAACGGTATTTGACGGTCGAACTTTTTTCATCGTTTGCACGGCCATGTAAATTTAATTTGCAGATAGTACACGCGAAAAATCAATTAAAACTTTTTCGTTACTACATTCTCGAAATATCAGCCAAACTAAATTGAAATTACGAATGAATAAATTAAGAAATTCATGCGAAAGTTCGTAGTGTTCGGAACAACAAATTGTCAATACAAAACAACAATTTTATGGAGATAGAATGTTCAGAAAGAGCGGAAGAAATATTTATGAAAATTTTGAGACGATCCTTCAATTACTCTCCGTGATCCGTGAAAGAGAAGCGTAAAAATGGCTACCGCTATCAGGATGCCGTAAATGTATCACTATAAAAACGGGTTTACGATCCGAATCGTGTCCCAGTAAAAAAGTTACGCCCGATAAAGTTCCACCTACGCGTTATTTACATACGAAAGCGCTGTCTCTATGCGCGATTTTTTATTAACGCTCAAAAATGTCGCTACTTACGTAGTTGGAATGCAAAAGTGCGTCTTCGAAGCAGGCCTGGACGTTCAACAAAATTTTTCAATAACATTATTTTTAAATTAAATTTTTAAGTAATTTCAGAAACAATCTATTTTTCAAATAAAAAAATTTGATTATTCATTATTTCGTACGAAAATTAAATCAATTAATTTTCAATTAAATTATTAATTAGTTCTGGAAATCAATTATTTGTTATTTGCTAGAATCAAATTAAATTAGTTCTATGTTTATGAAAAATATTATTCAATTAAATTATTTATTTATTATTTCTCAAGATAAAGTATTTGTAATCTGCCACGATAACAAAAACTAATAAATTATTTTGATTTTCACTGATTATTCTCCTTTTTTTTATATTTGATATTATTTGTACATATGTACATTTATACAGATTATTATAGATATTATTCTTCCAAATAATCGTGCTACAATTTATTAATTTCCCAATTATTTGCATAGCTTAAAATTCCTTGAATTAACCAAATGAGATACATATCATCAATTGAAACGCATTATTTGTCAAATAATTAATAGCATTAATTCTAGAAATTATTTGCAAATTATTATTCGAAATAAATTTCGCCCAGATTTGCTTCGAAGTACCTGAAGCAGTTTTCTGTAAACTCTGGTATTCACTGGATACTATAATAAAAGTGAAGGAACATAATCGAACCTTGCACTAGTTCTAATTAAAAATTTCTCACTAAATGATTGAGGTCTACAATGTTATTTGGAAACTTTCGATGAAATGACAACAACAGCAATTCTCGATCATACCATAGCGTTCACAAACAGGTAATTCTACAATTCAAGCAGCAAATAATTCTATAAATTAACCGCGCGATTAAACTTCTATCTTCTTCCGGCATTTGCTCATTTTCTTTAACAATTCCGTGATATTTAAAAACCTTTGGAATAGTATACATATATTCCATTGTTCTTTCGCAACGAACGTTCCCGAACGAAAGAAACAAATTACAAATTGTCCGTCGCCGGCAGTGCTCCGAGAAATAACGTTTCTGGCCGCCGGTGATAAACGGATGGGAAAAACAAGGAAACAGAGAAAAAGCCGAAAAACGGCAAGAAAATATCTGCGTATCTCTCGGTTCCACGGTGCTCTCTCGACGTTCCATCTGTTCGAAATTCGCGTTTGTGTATACGCGGCGTGCGTTTCTGTGCGCGATATCTATCGGACGTTGCGGAGCGCTGTATCGATCCAAATTCCAGATTTTATATTCCCGGTCGGGATATGAAGTTTCTCTAACTGCGCGCGTACAGCGGTAACCGATACCGGAGATAACGAGTTTCGTTAAAGTCGCGTATCGAATGCGTGCTACGAAACGTAAGCATAACCCTAACACACGTCTGCCGCCAGCGTCGCATAATATTATCTATGACGATCACGATTTTCTATATCATACGAGGAAAATCTCATCAATTTCGTGTACGTTGTTATTTATATGACGAAGCATGGTATTCGGAGAATTTAAATAAAATATTCTCATTACGAACCTACAGTTTTGCAGGGTGTGGTCTGGACGTAAGGTACAACCGTGCAGATTTTACATGTAACAATGATTCTACATGTAAAAGTAAAGAGAAGACAAGGAATAAACTGTATTCGTTTCACGTTTCGTTTTTGAGAAAATCGGGTTTAAAGATCCGACGAGTTCGCGTGTATATGTATACGTAAATATTCGATCTAAGAAAAACGAATATCCCTTTCTTTAAAAGTTTTTCTTAGATCGAACCTTTACTGTAGATAGGAATGGTCTGACGCGTCTGATCAAGACCAACCAATTCTACTGTCTTTCTAGAAAGCATTAAAAAATCTCAATCCTATAAAAATATCGAAAGAAAAAAAGTCAAAAATTGCCGAGGATTGTAGCCCTTTTATGAAAAGTACAAATAAAAATTAACATTTTTTATAATTTTTGTTCTGTTTTTTTTTTCTGGAGGCCCAAAATTATACTTGCGAGGTAGTCGAAAATTTGTAGTTCCGCCATTGGAAACCAAGTAACAATTTATTTTCTTTATTAATAACTCTATTATAATAATCTATTTATTATTGTCATAAATGCATGACATCCGCAGTCTACTCATAATCGTGCTAGCAATAAAAGCTTCTTGGAACGGTTGTTACCAATGTTGTTGTAGTATCGAAGAAACTTATTATTATTGTTTGAAAAACTTTTAGTAGACTCTCCAAATGTTGATTAACAAGCATGCCAAGTTTGAATGGATAGCACTTGGTACTAGGGTTGGCCGAGTACCCGAAAATTTCCGGTTGGGTTTTAATGACTCGGGTCGGGTCGTGACCTGAAAATTTGTGACAGTCGGGTACCCGGAAATTTTTGATACGCGAAGTCGAGTTGGGTCGGGAACTCGAAAATCTCTAAAATTCAGGTAACCGAACAATACAAACATTCGGTTTACCGACCCGACCCAATTTTGACTTGGGTACCTTAAATTTTCGTATCACGAATGTTCGGGTTCCGACCCGATCTGACCCGAGTCATTAAAACCCAACTCGATATTTTCGGGTACCCGTTCACACCTACTCAGTACTTTTCTCTGAAATAATTCCCAAAACCGAGCTTGCGATCGTAGCATCAAACAAGAGCGATCCCTCGAGGACGTAATTTGCTAATTCTCATTCCTTCGACTTTTTAATATCATCATAAAGAACATATACTTTAATCGAACCGTCCCGCAAGAACGTAGGGGACTTACATAAGCGCGTCCACGAAGAAATCGTGCCATCGTCGTCGCAAGTGACCGCGGGGTAGAAAAGCGGTCCTCCCTCGAAAGTAATGCAATTTCCCGGAGTTACGTGCCGCGACGACGCGCCGGTGTACGATGCAACGGTGATCCGTTGGGTGCATAACGGGCCTGCAACTCGGTCATCTATCAAAAAACCGTCGATCGTGGAAGACGCTCGTTATTGATATTGAACGAGCCGCCGCGCCGCGCCAGGGGGGTTACATTATTTACCGGCACGCGGGAAACAAGTTTCTTCGGTCGAATCGATAAGCGAGCGAATCGGGGGCTGTTAGGGGGGGGGGGGGGTGGCCGGTTAGATAAGGGGTGGTTCGGGGAACTGGTTTTCCGAGCGATCGATTCCACCGGAGTGGAAATGTAGATCGCGGGAAGTTTCTCTCGTTTAAAATTCTATCCGGCGGCAACTTGAACGCAACACGGTGATCTATAATGCAAAATCGTTCGCGAACGAGCCGTCATAGGCTCGTAACATTGTACTCGCGGCTGGAACGATCCTCGACAACCAACAAAAACTATCTTCCTAGTCAATCGATACGAGAGTTTCGCGATTCTCCTCGTTTATTGAAGGAACGTAACCCTTTGTAGGAACCAATACGACGATTTTATTCCGCACCACGGGAATTTTAAAACGCCACCGAGACGATCTTATCAATTTCCGGGTTCGAAGTGACTATAGTCGGTGTGTACCGTCGTGCTTATAGTCGCAGGTATAACTTCTACATTTGTTGGCAACTGTGACCAAGTTCGCAAACAAAATTTGCTTATGGTGTATCATTAATTTTCGTTAGGAGTGCGCGGGTACCCGGGCCTCGGGTCGGGCCGGGACTTGAACATTCCTGATAATCGGGTACCAGGAAATTTCGGGTACCCGAAGTCGAAATCGAATCGGGATTATAAATTTTCGAATTGCAAGCCCAACCCGATTTCTACTTAGGGACCCGAAATTTTCGGGTACCCGCGTATCACGAATTTTCTGGTCCCGAACCCTGGAAAAATACCCAGTGGCAGAACTATAATACCGCAAGACGCCGCATCGCGAGAGGGCCCATAATTGGAGGGGGCTCAACATCTTTGCATTTATTATCTTACAATTTTACCAAAATTTTCTTCATCTAAATTAAATTAAAAGTACTCTGACAAAAAGAACACACTTTTTGCAGAAGCATTACAAAAACCCAAACTTATAAAAATATCGAAAGAAAAAATTTGTGGTTTCGCCACTGAATTTTCGTAGCCCCCTAATTTTCGTAGAGCATTTGAAAAAATCAGAAATGGTTTCCTTTCTACAGTCAATGTGTGATTACCAGTTTTCTTTTATGTATTTTACAAGGTTAATTTTCCGTATTTTCAATTTCGGAACCCTATAACTTCGCCAATTTCACTGATTTCGAACATATGATTTCTGCAACATAAAAACATTCTTTAATTCGTTTTTGTATAACGATGATTCGATGAGAAAAAGTGGCGCTCGCGTTCGCTTCGAGGCAACCCCGTAATACCACAAAGGAATATGGCCGTAGGCACTGTTGAAACAATCGCGTAATTTACAACTCGTTTCGAATCAAGCCGAACGCTCAGGTGTGACACACGGTAAATTGGCGTAAAATATTCATGCGGTTAACTCGGGAGCTTTGATTGATTATGCTGTAGACACGTCGGAAGTTGAAGAAAGGATATAGTTACCGTCCGAGAGTGGGAAATACTAATAAATAATTGAGCAAGGCTGCTTTAATGCGATTCCGTTGGTCAATTGCATGCAAAGCAGGGTAACTCAATATTTATTGCGAATTTCCATAAATTCCGTAATGATCAGATTGCGGATATTGTGCAGTTATGGTGGGTACGAGTACATACATGATGACGAATTTCAAACCGTGGGAAGATTAAAAGAATTACCAGTGACCATATATTACTCCCAATTGCTTAAAAAAATAATTCAATCGCAAAATAAACATGTAAATTATTAATTGTGGATCTATCAAACTGCAATTTTTAAGGGACTATCAAGGTTGGGACGGCGACAATTTTTTGTTACTCGTATACAAAATTTCTATTTATTTAAAAATTTACTCTACTACTATTATTTCTATAAAATTGTCCAATTAACTTAATTAAAAATAAATTACTATACTATTTCTTACAGTATTACTTTTTCTCCACATTAACGTACTGTAAAGACCAATGTCATAGTTGTCAACTTTATTTGTGTTTATGAACAAACTTCCCATGAACATTAGAAGCAGCAAGTCGTGTAGCCGTGCCAAAGAAAGGCAAAAATACTTTCCAAAAATTTTTATTGTGTTTCTTATCGATTCCTTTTTAACTGAAAATTTTTCGTCTATCATTCAAGGTAATCTAATTTGTTCGAAATTTAATGTAGTTTAAATGTGCAAAAATAATTCTGCACGTATCGCGATGTGAGTTTTTTTTGTGATTTTTACAATGGCGTCTTTTGTAAAGATTGGGACACACGTTCCGTATAAGTTGAGACAAACAAGCAAAAAACACTGCCACGAAGGAGATAGCTGCCAATAAAGAAAAAAAAGCGACATCGAAAAATCAGCAGCGAAAAAAACACCATTAAAAATATCAAACCCGTCAGCAAATGCAAACTTAAAGACAATTAAGCCAATTTAAGCCAGATATTATTCAGTGAACAATGTTTTTTTTGTGTCAAATCGTGAGCTAAGAAATAAATACTCAATGAGCATTGAATATAAAGCGTTTTGAGTTCATTTCAACACGTACTCTTTACACGGAGTTTTTCGGGGTGTCCCATGGCAAAACTTTTTTTTGTCGAAAACATTGTCTAGAGAAAATTGGTTATAACATTTTATCCTTTAACGCGATTATATTATACTTTTTGCATCGAAATTGTGGTATCGGGAATATTTAGGCGCCCGGTATATAGTTTTAAGATGTAGACTTTAAGTACATCCCAGGACATTCACGCAGCGAGGGCCAGGAAAGAGCCATAAAAAGGGAAAGCGACGTTGACAAGCGTTGAGTTGCGAGCGACGATGGGCCTCCCGGCTCATCAACGAAGATCATGCCCATATTTGGGCATGGTGAAAATTACGGATGGGACAAGCGTGGGGGAAAACCGACGTTTTGCTAGGCGGAGGATGGTTTTGAGGAGCAGTGGTTGTCCGAAAGTTGTAGAGTAGAGTAGTAAGAAGTCGAGGGTTGAAAGTCGTTATCGCGTAGTTTAATAGTTAGTAATTTAGGTTAATAATTCCGGTTCAATCGTGTAACATGCTATCGTACACTTAGGAATTTACTTCTCTCCCTTAAATAAATAATAAATTATACTACAAAATTGTAGCTGGAAACTATACCTTTCCAACGGTATATTTTTTGCGTAATTCTCATCCTATGAAATTTTATAGCTGAAAAATAAAACGTGTCCCAACCTTTAGAACAGTCCCTTATGCATTTATAACAGAAATGAAGAATTTGAGAGTATTAATGTTTTCAAAGTATTAAAATGATTAAAAGACACTTTTATTTGGCTCCAGTACCCCGCAATTCGTGTATAACATTTTTACACTCGGATTTGCAATCTGCTAATGGTTTTTATTAGAATCTGTGATTGCATTGCTACGAATCGAAACGAGTTGCCAGATTGAAAGTCTTATAGCTAAAAGTTTACAATATATAATTTCCTGCAGCGAAACAACTACGGACACCAATTACCATCGAAATAAAACACCGTAGTAACGAAGAGGTTTCAGGGATCGATTTCGTTTTAATCAACGCAGCATCTCCCGTTCCTCGCTGTCCACTGTTCGTTCTGGCAAAGTTTAACAACACTCAATTAATTTACACGAACTACGGAACGACACGATATAAGTTTCCAGTATCTCACTATTATTTAATTAAAGATTCCGAGTGGCATGCAAATGCAGTATCTCGAGCGAAGCTCTTTTAAACAACCATGCCTAATTAACGGGCTCGGAAAAAACGTAAAATTTTGTTCTGAAAACACCAAAGTAGCCTTTCTATAAACGAGCGACCCTTTTAAAAATACATACAGCACACATTTGTCGAAAATGCATGATATCTCGCAAAGCTGGATCAACTGAAATAAAAAATTCATGGAGATTCTGTAAGTACATGATTTTTTCTAGTTGATATCCAAAGGGATTTAAAAAAAATTGATTTCTCGCAAAATGGTGACGGTTTAATGTCAAAATATAGCGCATATTGCAGGAAATGTACAGAGTGTGGCCGGACGGGTAGTAGAACCGGGCAGGCGATGTTTCTACATGTAAAAATAAGTCGGAAAAAAGAAATAACATTTTTTTGTATCGCGCCTCGTTTTGAAGAAAATCGAGTTTAAAAATCCGCCGGGTTTGCGTGCTTTAGTATATGCAGCAAGTAGAATTGGTCGGTCATGATCAGACGCGTCAGACGATTCCTATCTACATAATAGCACGTGTATTTGATGGAGTTTCAAAGTCGATTAAAAACGAGACGTCAAACAAAAAAAATGTTATTTCTTTTTTCGACTTATTTTTACAATGATGTAAAAGCATTTCATATAAAAGCAACCCCTGCCAGGTCGTACCATCCGTCCGGTCACGCCCTGTATAGTGCAGGGTATTTAGGGAAACACGTTTTAAAACATAGACAGTTGCTCAGACATTTCTAATGATTTTATAATAAAAAAAATTACTAAAAGTTGCAGAGAATATGAGCTTAAAAGAAGGAAGTACAAATTCCGAAGAAACAATTGCTAATGGCCACCTTGTCTATAAATACTTAACTAGGGGTGACAGCTTCTAGGTGAAGGCAGTGGCTCGATCCCCTACGAAGATTTTGCAATAAAAAAATTATTAAAGGTTGCAGAGTATAGGGGCTTTGGGATGATGTGCTTGTGAAAGAAGGAAGTCTATTGGTTTAAACAAAAATTTCCGAAATGTCATCTTGTAAATAGTTAGGCGTGACAGCTTCAGCGGGAAAAAGCTGTTACTAAGGCATTCGGAAAGATTTTGCAATAAAAAAAATTATCGAAGGTTGTCGAACAGATGAACTTATAGATGAGGTATCTGTTATACAAGGAAGTCTATTAATTAATTAAAACACTCCTAAATACCACCTTGTAAATTGTTAGGCGTGACAGCCTCCGGGGAAAAAAGCTGTTACGAAGGCATTCGGGAAAATTTTGCAATAAAAGAAATTACTGAATATCGTACAATACACGTGCGTTTAGATAAGATACTCGTCGCGGAAGGGAGTCTGTTAATAATTTGAGAAAAAATTGCTGAAGGTCACGTTGTTGCTAAATAGTTCGCGTGACCCTTTAATTCCGAGTTTTTCCAGTGGAATAAGCCAGCGAAGGTCAGCCGGTGGATCCGCTGGTTTAAGAAAGACGGTGGATGGTAAACTTGGCCGCAAAATAAGCAAGAAGTCCGTGGAAATTTGCCAGTCGGAATTTAATAAATTTATCCTCGTCGCGGTGGAGCGGCGGAACGAGTTGAAAACGCGACCTTGCCGCATACTTTATCGCGAGTTAATGACGGATGATGGCGGAGTCTTGACGTCGAGCCTCGGTGAGAAATGAAATTTCCCGTGACGCAAGGTTACCAGAAGAAGATCAAGCGAACGGACAAACTTTTACTTGCCAGCCCTCGGATCGTACAGCGTGCCTCGCCGTTCTTAATTCTGAAAGGGATTCGCTCTATTGCCACTCGTTCGCCGAAGTGGTTCATGAAAAACACGCGCAAATAGAAAACGGATACGCGTAGCTACGCGAAAAAGTTTCAGAACACGTAGGAAGGAACAAACTTCGCTACTTTTGCGCTCGTTGCGTCGAAATGCATCGATACGACCATACTTTATTCCTCCTCGGTCGCATATGAACTTGGAGTATGGGCAGAAATCTCTTTTCTATAGGGAACGAAGACAAACGACGTGTATTCATTCTTTCTTTTATTTGTACTTCGGCGACCGTAACAACGTTGCACACTTTCTTGATATAGTAGTTAGTTAGGGTAGAATAAATGCTTTCATAATGTAGAATTATATTTCACATTATACAGGGTGTTAATTTTAACTGGAACACCTAAATTATTTTGGCTACATATTAAAAGTAAGAAAAAATAACTAAATAGGATGTACATGGTCACAAGGTGTGCATCAGGTGGTAATAAAAAGAATCCTTTAAAGGTCATTTCAACGCTTTTTTCAATGTCACCGTACTTTTTGTTATATATTAACATGTATTTTTCATAATGCAATCGGCGTCATGATGAGTTTAACGACATACACACCATGACCTTGTAGCGACAAATTTCAATTTGAAGAATACAAAAATAATAAAATGAAAAGGGTAATATCATCTTATTTTATTAGTTGTTCAAAATGCTGGATGTCCGCAGTAAGACACGTGTGTACACGAGAAGTGAATGGCGGCCAGCATTTTGAGCAACTAATAAAATAAGATGATATTACCCTTTCCGTTTTATTACTTTTGTATTCTTTAAACTGAAACTGATTTTTTCATCTTCAAGGTCATGGTGTATAGATCGTTAAACTCATCTTGACGCCGACTACCATATTGCATTATGACGAATATATGGTAATATGCTAAAAAAATACGGTGACCTACCATTTGATGCACGCGTTAAAACCATGTACATGCTATTTAGTTATTTTTTGTTACTTTTAATAGTAGTACTAATTATTTTTATTTGACAAAATAAATTCCTATCGTCCAGTGAAAGATTCTTGGTAAATAAAATTCAATCTAAACGTTATTAACTTTCGTTAGTATCCACTATGTCTCTTATTTACTCTCCTCGAAAATTTTTTTCATTTCGTTGGCACACCCCAGAATTGTTCCAAATAATTACAAAAACATCTGTGCAAAATTTAAGCTCGATCGGATAACGGGAAAAGGATCCCCAAGGCCGTTGAACATTAATCTTCTTATCTTAATAAAATATTTTGTAGCTCCTTTTCCCGTTATATGTAGGCACTCAAACTTTGCACAGATTTTTTTTTATTATTTGGAACAATCCTGGCTAACAAAGAATCAGTCAGAAGTCGAAAATTAGAGCCAACCTAATATAGACGTTTCTTCATTGTTTTACAAATCCCCATTTGAAAATGTAAGTTCGTGGAAATGGAAATGAGAAGTAAATAAAAATTACGGTAAAATGGGAGAGGAATTCCCTTTCGATAATACAATTTCTCCCCGGAAAACGTATGAACAAATGTTCTTTATTTCTACTGCATACACGTTTTTCAGGGTACATCGAAAATACGAAATACGAGAAAAATTCCCATTGTTTGCTAAAAGATTACAGATAAATGAAATTCAGGGAAAGTACTATTAATGTTTATTAACATACACATTTTCTTTTCGATGCTTTGTAAATTCCCATCTTTAGTTTTAAAATAACGGAAATAAGGAAAAGCTCATTGTCTAAACAATTTCGAATGAATATGTATAAAGATATGCATAAATTAATATTGCAAGTATTAAAACCATTACATTTACAACCAGACCAAAATGAACTCTGGTATCTAACAACGAAATTATTTATATTACTTGATACCTATGATTGAAGCTCTCCAGATTTTTAGAGATGTTGGGGGAATTCCTGGTGTGTATTATTATAAGTTGCGAAGGCGGGTCAGAATTGACCCAGCCTTGCGATCGGACCGTTAATGGCCGGAGGTTCTCTGCGCGACAAGTTCACACCAGGCCGTTGTAAACGGGCCACGTTTCGCATTTACATTCCTACTTAAGCAGATTACACGGCACGATAAACATTCGCACAAACGGCCTCGGTCCCTCGACAGTTGAGTCTGCTGGGGCAGGAAGTCGACGGTATCTCCTCGGAAATTCAGACGAGAATTAAGCGAAATCCTGTTTACAAGACGTACACTAGTATCCGTTCCACCCTACGAACTTGCAAAATTTGTTTGCGTAAATTACACCTTGCAAAAACTGAACACTGTTCTTCACAGACTTTACCAATTAGACCTTATGTCAATAACCGGCCACCCGAGTAGGATGTTTCATAAAAATTTTGTTTGTTCCCGTGAAAATTTCGTCATGGACGCTTGTCTAATCTCTAATTGAAAATTTTGGAAGAGAAATACACTTTTAGACTTATTTTATTTTGTATTGGATTCGGAGAATTATTCCGTCAAAGTTTGCATGGCCGAATCTCAATAACCAGGATACCGGGGTATCCATCTATAGAAACATAAGATTATGAACGAATTAACAATACAATTTACAATACGATGTCATTACAGGGATAGTTTAATAGATAAGAACAAATATTTATATGTAAAAACCTTAATTACTTATTTTTAGACGCATTCTTTACATTTTGTTACAGTTACTGATTGTTCGACGCAGAGTGATTTGTTGCACACGGAAGTGTGCATGAGCCTGTTATAACTACTCTTCCCGAATTGTATATAGCTTCCGAAGTACCAGACTGAATGTCCGGAAAACTAGTATGCCAGCCAAGAACGCTATCGACAACAATTTTTATTGTATAATGCCTCATACTTTGCACGTTTTTAAGCCGACATCCTATTAGGGAGACCGATAAGTAATCAAAATTTCTTCGATGAGCTCATTCACGATTAGTTTGTGTCTAAGGACTTTTATAAAAAGGGAAACGAACAACTGCCTTTACGCTGGCAAAAAGTGTTAGAAAATTATGGAAATTATTTTGTTGATTACTACTACTACTACAATTTATTTATTTAATGTTGCTTCAACATCCAGGGTCATTAGCAACACGGTACATTATCTTACAATATTTTATATATTTTAGTATCTTTGATATACTGTGCAAGACCGGCGATATACTCCTCAGAGCCTAACAGAATACGTAAAGATCCAGGCAACTTAGCACTTTTCCTTTCATTCTCATATTTTTTGCATTCAATTATTAGATGATTCATGTTAATTGGTACTTTACATATATCGCAGATCGTGTTTTCTTTTTCGTTTAACAAAAATGAATGGGTTATTTCGGAGTGTCCAATTCTGATTCTGTATTTAAGATTTTTTTAATAAATAAATGTTTTACGCTAGCAAAAAAATATTTTGATTACTTTTACTTTAAAGATCCGTCGAGTTCGTGTGCTATAGTATATGCAGGAAGTAGAATTGGTTGGTTTATGATCAGACGCGTCGGACGATTCCTATCAATAGCATAACTCTGATATTTTGAATTTACGATTGTTGAGATTGTAAACATGCATACGTGAGGATTCAACAAAATTTCTTTGGGTTTATATTATTAATTAATTATATTCTAAATTGCAACAAACTGGAGTGAAATGGAAATTTATTTTCTTTCTTAATGTGTTTAATAGGCTGAAAATAATAAAACGGTATTTTTAAATTGTTCTAATTTCATCTACTGATTTTTGTCATAAATGCATAAACTCCGCTGTCTAATTATTAATCAATGGTTAAAAATTTGGACAACTATAATTTTTGTTATTTTTACAAAGTAATGTAAAATACTCTTAGCGTTCCTCGAACTTAATGTTTTTGTACGGGATAAGGTATGCTGGGTAAAATGAGAATTTTCGATTCTGAACAGAGATTTTTTGTCACATTTTGAGAAATTTTGGAAAGCGATTGGTGCATAATCTGTTCACTGGTTGCTGACAAAAGGAGCCGGTTCGCCTATTTCCGGTTCCGGGATCCCTTTCTCTCTCTCCCTCTCACTCGGGACGGAAATTCAAGCAAATTGCGGCGATCATCTCCGAACACTTTTCAAGATCTCTCGATCCCCAAGTGCATCAGCGTCTCGGCATTTATTTACATCGACCGAAACGGGTACTCGGCCACAGGTCTCGATGGATTTCTGTCCTTCGAGTTTCTGGGACACGTCGAGGATATCGCTTCTTTTCAAACTCGACTGAGAAGGATTCGAAAAATGTTCGTCGACACTGAGAAAAATTCAGACTTACGTGCTGGGGGAAATATTTCTCGTATGAATTGTGTGGATATTTCTGTGTGACACGCTCCGTGACCTTTGGAAGGTCTACAATTATGAACTTGAAAGGTCGGCGTTGCGTTCATTCAACAGATAATCCCTTTGCTATTTGATTGGAGACAAGACAGTTCTACAGGTGTATAAGACGTAACGAAGCCGAAGAAATAGAGGAATGTAGGAATCTGAGTGTGGGTGGAAGAAGTGTCTAAGTAGTGTCGAAGCTCGCTGCTAATTTCTGGTATTGTTGACATTGTAGAAATTAAGTTAAAAATTATTTTTCATAAATTAATCTATGAGAATTTCAGTTTTATCCAGGGGTTGAGAATTGATTTTTTGAGAGAATATTGAGACTTCTACTGAATTATACTGAAGTTTTACAAATTATTACAAATACAGGGTGTCCCAAAATTCTTACAGCATCCGGAAATGGGGGGTTCCTGGGGTGATTTGAAGCAACATTTTCCTTTGCAAAAATGTCCCCCGGCTTCGTTTAGGAGTTATTAACGAAAAACACTGACCAATCAGAGCGCGACCTAGACGCGTGTTGGCAAAGATGGTTCGGCGCGCCAGGCGGATCCCTTCGCTGGAGCGTTAGCGGTCCGCCGCGAAGAAGAAGTGAACAAGTGAAAGAGTAGAAATTTTGAATTATTAATTGTAAAAACTCACTTATTTAGCCGTAAATCCACTTGCTGCTTGGAAGTGTGGGTCACTGGCCCACTCAGTGACGAACTACACAGCTGGTCTCAGGTATACGACAGTGCCGAAGGGTAAGGGACGTACGGTCAGGTCAACGAACCGCACAGATGGTGGTGAATAGTAGGTATACGACAATCTAAGGCCCAAGGGATGCGAGGTGAAGTCAAAGATCCGGACCCTCACTTTCACTGTTCAAACGATAAATAAATCGTATGATTCTTTCATACAGATGCCATGAAATTTTTCCACACTCGCGATTACTGTTCACACTTGTCACCACATAGCTATGCGCTAATAACAATTCCAATGTCACTTGTATCACAGCACAAATCACAATAATGAGGTAATGAAATCAGTAGACGGCGGTTTTCATGCATTTGTAGCAAAAATGAGTAGGTCCAGTTTAAAATAGTAGAGAGATTAAAATAATTAAAAACTCCAACGTATTATTTTGAACTTGTTCACATGATTAAAGTAAAAATCAAATATTTGTTTGGCTCCTGTTCCTTGACACAACAGCAGCCAACTTTTATTTTGCATAAAAACTCGCAGTCTAGTGATTATCACTATTAAAAACACACATATTAGCAACCGTGAGTTTTGTACTGATAACTCTTTGGAGATGTTCTTTCTACCACGGCTCGAACGCCACTGATTTTACGCAAGATTTTTCTGAAAAGTCCAGGGAGGTCGTTATGCATGTCGAAAATGCACGCTGTAGCACGTTTACGAAATCGACGGGGTGGATAGACGAAAAACAGGATACGAGAAGGACCGCTGTAAGACTAGAATTTATGGCAATCACATGTTTCGGTATTCCTGCAGACTGGTACGCAGAGTCAATGGGTAACTGTTCGAAAACGTCGTCCGTCCTTTTACCCATCAAGAGGTAGAAATGTCAGGTCCGTGAGCCGCAAGGGTTCCTATTGTCCTACACCTTTCTTAAGAAACTTTCTAAAAGAAGGAATCTTGGTATCTCTGTATAATAGATTCTTCCCAAGGAAGAATTCCTGATTCTATTTTATAAACGTGTGTGCCACAAAATGGCCAAACAAACAAAATTCTCCTCAGCCATTTAAAAATTTCTTGAGGAATAAAAGCTCAAGTAATTAAATAGTATACATTGTTAACGCGTAAAAGTAATTACGTTGTATAAAAATTTACGAGATTGAAGGAGTCAAGTGGAGGAAATGATTACGGTATTAAAAAGTAGAATTCAGTAAAGTAAATTGCTCGAAGAGAGTTGCATTAATTAACCTTTCATGGGTTAATACATCGTAATTATAGCAAATATAACGCGAGATTAAGGAATGAAAAAATAGTAGACCTACATTATTCTTTCCTTATACCGGAGTACAATTTTCTTAAGTTACTTTTTACGTCGCCCTTATATTGCACAAGGTTCTCTCGTAGATTCTTTTAACCGTAAACTACTTCTTTCTATCCTTATTATGCTTCATCTGTTCCCTTTCATTTCCGTATCCTTCTTTACTTATTAATTCGAGCCCATTCATCTTTTTCTTCTTCTCTCTCTCTCTCTCTCTCTCTCTCTGCTCCACTTTTCAACCTTTCTCTTTCACTTTCGAACATAAACATCGATTTTCTCTAGGTATTGCACGCAAAATTTTATTGATACTCAGGACCTCGCAAATTATTATACTTACGCTGAAAAATTCGGCCACCTATTATTTTATTTTCAAGAAGGGTTAGCAAGAAAATAATTTCGATTTTCACTAGTAAATACAGTGACTCCCATTAATATTCTGACGCTCCTTAAAAAACGATAACTTTTTTGACATTCGACCATGCGATTTGAACGAGAAATTAGAGCAATTAGTTTACGACATGATGTGAAAAGAAATTTTTGAAAAATATTGCAATTAGTCGGAACTATAGAGAAAATACTAAAAATAGTATTTTACAACTTTTTTATGTGGGTCTAATTTAAAACAATAAAAGCACTAGAAGAATTCAAAAATACTATTATATTATTTTCAACATATTAAACATATTAAGATTTGCATATTGATGCGCTGTCTAATTATGAATTTCGATGCAAACCGTTGTTCTCTCATCGAAAAATTTCACCACCTCCTTAATCCCAAAAATAAAAAAAAAAGAAAGACGAACCAAAGAATCCAAGAAATTAAAGAAAAAGGAAAAGTGGGGTTGAAGCGAGATTGCCAAGCAGAAGGAATTGAAGAAATTTGGCATCAAAACCCATTATTCTCCTTAGAACTCCAACCTAACCCTCCACAAGAAATACTCTCTCGTTGAAATAGCAATAATTATCCCCACAAAACTAACAAAAATGATCATCACACAAATAGCAAGCACCATCCCTCCACAAATAATAAGAACCATCCTCCCGCGAATGCCTGTATCAATATCCTCACCATCGCCAGCTCCACAAAGACTGTAAAGCAACTCCTAAACCAAAGAAATGACCAAACGATGCAACGAAAGGCAGAAAAATAAATAAAGAAAGGAAAGTGGGATTGAAGCTAGCTTCCAGAGAAGAGAGATGATCGAGGAATAAGTGGGAAGGATCAAAAGTCGTGGAGTGGCCCGAATTAAAAACTCTTCAGAAAACGTACTCTATCATCTCACGAATCTCCGTGCCAATATCCAGCTGCAAACGATGGTCAGGCTCGCAAAGGGTGTAAAGCATTCCTTAAAACCAAAGAAAAGACGACAGGATGCAAACGGAAGGCAGAAAAACAAATAAAGAAAGGAAAGAAACAAATAAAGACTGGCCAGAATCCAAAACCCTTCTGGAAACGTACTCTATCCTCTCGCGAACCTCCGTGCCAATATCCAGCTGCAAATTCAGGCTCACAAAGGGTGTAAAGCAACCCCTGAAACTGAAGAGAAAGCAAGCCGGAGGATCGAGCGAAAGGAAGAAATCAAGCAAGCAAGAAATAAATAAAGAAAGGAAAGTAGGTGGTTGAAACTAGCTCGCGAAGAAGAGGAAGAAGAAGGACGATCGAGGAATAAATGGGAAGGTCGAGAAGGTGCGAGAGGTGTAGACGGCAAGGTAGGGGGTGGGTGGCTCGGGGAGGATTCCAGGAGCGTATCGAAGGGGAGAGTAACCTGTTGCGGCGCACGCATTCTGGTCTGCTGTCCTTGTTCGATTCACCAGTCGCCGCACGTACACGCGAGAACGCGCACATCGAGCCTCGGCAAACACACGTTCGCCAGCATTCGTCGCGCTCTGTCTTCGTCGGATTAAGCCCGCCGAGTGTCAGTCCCTCTCGGTCACTCTCATTTCTGGTTCACCCTACCAACGGAACCAACCACCACCCTCAACCCGGCCACGATCCACGAATCGGCGTTTACTGGTGGGCACACGAACCCCGACGTAGACACACCGTGAACACGGCTCCGAGAGTAGTTTAGTCGCAGCCAGGCTACCGAAAGAGAAAGAGCTGACACCCCATTCGTCGGGAGACACGAGCAGAAACACGGACATGCTGATGTTCGCTCGATAGAAGATCGAGACCGCCTCCTGTTGATCCTGGTACCCACCTGGTTCGTGCACCGGCCGGGCCTCTGCCTCGGTAAACCATAATTTGTCATCTTGATTACGCGAGACGCGAGACGAGTTTCCAGAATACGTAGACTAGTAGTATTGGCCCGACGGTGGTCAGACGGGACGGCCCAACGTCGTGTCTGCGAGACGCGAGTACTGGTTCAGCCTTTTGGATTTATTCGCAGTTATATTTGAGGTTGTAGAACCGTGGAATATGATTGTGAGCGTGTGTTACGGTTTGTGGGTCGTTAAGATGCTCTGTGGTTCTGTTGTGTCATCTTGTGTGTTTCGTTGATTTCGTTTCTTAATACGTTCGATGTTTTACCGTTGTTTGGAATTTAATTTGACCCCGTTTGAGGCCGTGGGAAATGATGGTTTGTTGTGAGGCTGTGTGGCTCTGTTGTGTCTTTTTGTGTTTTGATGATTTCGTTTCTGCAGATTTTCCGATAAGTTTGATGTTTTGGATTTGTTTGCAATTTAATTTGAGAGCGCGGGAAATGATTATGTATAATGGCACAATTCTTGCGTTTTACTAGATTTGTTTGGAATTTTGACCCCGTTTGAGGGCGTGAAAAATTATTGTGAAGGTTTATAATGGTTTGTGGGTCGATGAGAGGCTGTATTATCATGTCTTCTTGCCTTTTGTTAATTTCGTTTCTGTAAGTATTTTAACAATGTTCGAGATGTTGGGTTTGTTGGGAGTTTGATTTGACCCCATTTGGATGCGTAGAAAATGATTATGGAGGTGAATGATGATCTAGATCACTAGAGAGGTCCGTAGTTTTGTTGTGTATATTTTTTTTAACACCGTTCGAGGTGCTGGCTTGTTTGATGTTCGATTTGACCCCATTTGAGAACGTGGAAGATGATTGTGGATGGTTTGTGTGTAATTCATCTTGTGTTTGTAATTTTGTTAATATTGTCCTCGTTACTTTTTTAATTGATTTGAAGTATGATTAGTGATTAACGGGGTTTGAGTAGGGTTTTTACCTACAGCACCATACTTGAACGGAATAATTGATGGGAGATCTCGAGTGAAAAATGATTCGCGAGAGTGGATGTTATTAATAATGAATTCGATCCACTTCGAAAATTTACTTTGTGTTTCGTAATGGAGAATCGATGGAGATCGTGATAAATGGATGTCGTAACGTTCATGCTAGAATTAATTTACCGTTCCTTCGCGCACTCTCATAGTCGCTTTAAGAATACTTTCGCTAACAATGTCCAGTTATTATGAGTTCCAATGTCGATCCACCTATTGTAAATCGACTTTGAGAAATGCTCTCCTGTTATCACAATTATTGGTCACAGAATACATTTGAAATCTCTCGGGAAGTTCTCTTCTTTTTGAAACAAATAATTTTCTTCTGTAGCAAGATAGAAAAGTTCGTTACACTTCATATTGAAACGCGAACGAATTTAATTCTGAAAACATTGTCGGTATTCTCCTGCCTCGTGGTTCGCAAACGTGTTTACATGAAATTGTTTTCGGAGTAACGCCGCCGTGCACGTCGATAGGGTCTAACAAAAAATCATGCGTGCCCGGGAAACGAAAAACGCTCACGCCACGAAAGAATTCGCCATCAGCGCGAAGTCTCGGCTGGAAATTGCGTGCGATCGAACCAGCTTTCAGGGATAATTCAGCCGGTGACGGCTCGCAAAAAATTACAGATATCACGCGCCGCGTTGAAACGCGAACGAACCGTTTCAGATAAAATCATCTTTCCGATTCCTCCGGTAGATAAACTTCAAATACAGAACTTAATTGCCTCAGAGCAAATAATTGCTACATTTCTACCTTACATTACACACTATCAAAATATACAAGACTTATTTGTGCGCTTCTTCTCTCGTGCGCTGCTAATCTAATGTTAACCTTGTACAGTGGTGACATTGGACCCCATGCACTTTTGGAGCAAGATGTAAAGAAAAAGTTTGCGAAATTTTATTGATTTTTAAAAGATAAATATACGATACTTAAAAATTTTCAAACATATCACAGATAGTATTCCTAGAAAATATTTGAAAATTTTCCATTCGTCAATTTTTTAAAATCTGTATTAATGTTTTCGGTGCTCGGGTTCGATCAATTGTTACTATTTAAATTTACAAAATTATTCAAATTAAATTTTTTAAAAAATTTTAAAATAAGAGGGTTTTTCTGTTCCTTAAAAATATGTTCTAATTCTTTTCACATATAGTAAGTGAGCATTGTTAGTGGTACCTTTCTCTACTGTTTTTCAACCCACAATTCAATAATATATATTAAAAGAAAACGTCATTACTTCACAGATGCAATTATTTTCCTTGAAAATGGTTTAGAATAAGACCGAAACGTCGATAAATATATTGCAAACATGCTATTAAATAGTAACAATTGATCGAACCCGAGCGCCGAAAACATAAATACAGATTTTGACATTTTACGATCGATAAAAAAATTGAATATTTGTCAATTTTTTATTTCCGTTTTTATCAGCCTGGAGTGCATTTGCAATACATACACAGGGAGAAGGTTAATCATGCTAATTTTACACTAAAAATTGTTCTTTCTACATTAAAGAATTCTAATTATAAAAATCGACTGACTCGGATGACTAGATCTCTTGAAAGTGTGTTCCACTCTTTCTAAAAATACAATATTTATTGGATCTCATCATTTTTCTATCGACAATGTTACATCGATTTTGCCAGCGTGCCAGTAATTTTTGATTAATCGAAGATATTCCGTCGGTGGCTCGATCCCATCACCGGGATCCATTATAATCATAGAACGTAACGCTTCGCCCGGTCACGCTCGACGGCATGAATTAATTGTGACCTCCGCTCGGCGGAGTCGGGTCAAAGGAATGCACTGGTCATTCATCCGCGAAATAGTACATAGACGAAGCTGGTTCGCCGGAAGTAAACGATCGAAATGTGTTCCGTCTGACAACGGGACCGAACCGAACCCGTGCACGCTGATTTTAATCGTGTTTGCGCTTCGCATTGCCCTAGAACCAATATTTAACAGTATTTTTAACAGTACTTTTATGTTGATGTTTGTCCAAATCGAAGAAATAAGAACGATCACCAAATTTCAGGATTAGAACGATTTTTAGTGTCGTGAAATCGTTAAAACTATTTTATCTTACGTCTTGACAACCAAAAAGTGTAGATTTTATTTGTAAAACAGCTCTGTATAACATTACAGAAAAATTATTTAACACGTGGCATCCATGGTCTGGAAATTTGTTTAGGGATATTAAAATTAATTTTATATGCTTTGTTGTTCCAAATCTATGTATGACTTTGGTCGTACGTTGCATTCACTAATTCATATTGTATCACTAATTCACTAGTGATATGATATTGTGATTTGTATTCACAAAGACATTTTAATCGAATTTTTTATTAATAGACTGCAGATGTTTATGCAATTTTCAGATTTTGTAGACACATTTTAAGAAAGTGGAATCAAATAAACTCTTATAATCAATTGTAGTAGCCTTTTTGGATCCGAAATAAATAAAAATGATACTAAATTCTATTGAACTTTATTTTGTAGCATTTTTCGAAAATTTTCAAATGCCATAAATGCATAAAGATTCGCAGTCTAATTATTAGTTTTGAATCAAAGATCTAGTCCTGTATCAAATTGGAAAAGAAAATTACTGGTTGATATATTTTTAATTTGAATTTTCTTTGCAAAAAAGGTTAATTTAAATCTAGAAATTTCCCGAAAATATTTTCTTTACTAATTAGTTCTTACATATTAATTTGTTTTGATTTGTGCTTGCGTGTGTGAATGATTGATGAATGATTCAAGATGGAATATACAGATTTTTGGAATTGTTTATATTTTTCGTGACGTATAATGATGATTATTCGGTTTTCTCTGAGGATAATCTTTATTATACTCCAGAAGGTATCACAAACTTGGACAGTGCTCCGCCCAAGTATTTCATGGTGTATGTCGTTAGCTGTCCTTTTACTATCTAGAAGATGTACATCGCAGGTACAAATGTGACGCTGTACTAATCACTTGAGTCCATGAAACTCGGCTCGCGCTTGGCAAACCATTAAATTCATGCATATGAAATTGCTGTTCCGCGTACAGGGGGGTTTGTATGAAAATATTTGCTGCCCTGTAACTAATTCGCTTAACTGAAACAGTTTCAATTTACGTATACAAATTTCCTCCATACAATTAAATTATTGCTAATGTAGCTTTTATCCAGTATAAACGTCAAAACATGAAATAAACATTGAAAATTAAGCAAATATTCCTTGCAATCTTCTGAACATTATGAACAGTGTTTTGTTAAAGGAAAGGACTTTTGTAATCAAATTTAATCAAAATTATCGTGATTTCTTGTTAACATATTTCCCACTTGGGGTTTTATACATTTAATTTGAATTTTCTTTGGAATAAAAAGATTAATATGTTTAAACCTGGGGTATATATATCGTATTTTTTATTTCAATTTTTCTTTCCAATAAAAATATCTTAACCCCTTGCCCTACGATTTATTGTACGGTTTCAGTAATTACAACTTTTTTGCTGTTCGTAATTTCCTAAAAAAGGAGAAAATTGATATCTATGCCTATATACATATATTCCCCAGTAGCTGTACATCAACAAAACGAGAGTAGAATTTTATTTCGGTTTAAAGGAAATTGATAACTGTTCAAAATCATCATCACGAGTCTGACACGATATTGTAGGGCAAGGGGTTAAAACCTAGACAATGTACGAAAACATTTTCTTTTCTAATTAATATTGTTTATTTAGTATATTATATTTATAACTTCAATTTTCTTTGGAATAACAATATCTCTAAACTTGGGGTACATGCTTCTTATTTTTAATATCAATTTTTCTTTGCAACAAAAAGGTTAATACCTTAAAACCTAGACAATGTCCAAAGACATTGTCCATGATTCACATTTAAAATTTTTTGATGGAAATTTTAGAAACAATAACAATTTTAATCGTAAAACAATAAATCACTCTCAGCAATATGATCTAATGATATCACTTTTTAGAAGAAGATTGTTTAATATTTAAAAAAGAGAACTGTCAACAGAGTTGTCTTAGGTAAATTGTTACTAGTTTCAGTTTATTTTAAATATTTATCAGAAACGGATGAAGATCTACAGTCTATTTTTCTTATTATTAATCCACTGTCAATGTTTGAACTCTTTGCTGTCCACGAAATTATGAGGTCCGTGAACACGGTGGATACAATGAGCAATATTAATTTCAATATTTCGTCATGCGTGCCTAATCTGCGTATTTTTTTTCAACGCAGCATGAATGCCGCGGTGTCAGTAATCTCGTATGCACCAGCCAAATATTAATTCGCCGTTCAATGGGAAAAAGAGGACCGTTTGAATTCGTTTCTGAGCTCGCAGACGTTCTTTCTCAATGTCGTCGACTTCTGTAGCGAACTTCTCGGTGAGAGCTCCTCTCTCTATTCTTCGCCGGAATGAAAAGCAGCATTGTCCGCGGACATATAGGTTAATCCATTAATTGTTAATCGAGCCGCTTGCGAGAGAGCACGGCTCTTCCGGACGTTAGATATTCCCTTTTTCCTTACCATTGTCCCCCGGGACAGTTTAATGTCCAATTTCTGAACGTTCCGACTTCCCGAATCTTTGTGAATCGCTAACCCCCCCACAAATTTCTCTTTTTTTTTTTATTCATTTATTCACGCACAATTAGGTAGAGCATTGTGGCAGCTGGTTTTGTCTGACACTATAATTTAATCATTGCGCACTACACCGCGCACTTTTCACTGTTAATTATCGTTGCAATGATGACAGGAGTCGTGTGCCGTTCATCAGCTTATATAATTACAGCAGTAATGTTAATGATAACGTGCGCATTAACTGGGGGATCTGTATGCGAGTACGAATTTGTATTCAGCAGTTTGTTTCACGAATTCTATTTAAACGTTATCGAATTGCTTAAGAATAAACTATTCCAGTACATACGGTGACCTCCATTAACGCTTTCGCTGCAATGGGCAAGATATCTCGCTTCCAAGATTTGTCGAATTAACTATGGACGAGATATCTCGTCACCATGCTGTCGTATGTACGGTACTAAGGACGAGTACTATATCTCGTGTATCTTTATTGTTGATATGAAGTGTTTCCTTCATAAATTTGACACAAGTAATCGATTTTTAATACATGTCATCGTTGGTGGATGGTGCTTAAATATGATAAATATAAAATACTCAATATTTTACACAATCAAAATTTTTATTGTTTATTTCGTATGGAATGCTGAGGCATCATTGTAATCAATATACAAGATCTAATATACAAGAATGCAACCTATATTTCTGTAAAAATTGTTCCGCCACATTATATGCATTTCACCATGTTTTCAACCACTCCGTACAAAATAAACAATAAAAACGTCCACAGTAGTCTATGGTAGTGAACGGGTTAATATGCATATGCTCTTAAAAAAACGATAACTTTTTTGACATTCGACCATTCGATTTGAACATTTTCGAGATGTTAGAGCAATTAGTTTACGACATGATGTGAAAAGATATTTTGTAAAAAATTGCAATTGGTCGGAATTGTAGAGAAAATATTAAAAGTTCATTTTACAACCTTTTTATGTGGGTCTATATTAAAAATTTAAAAAATACGTTTTGTAGATCTGTATCAATTATACGCATTGTGAAAGTTTCATCGAAATCGGTTGATGCCGGAAAAAACGAAAGGCATTCAAAGATGTAAGAACACAGATTTATTGCAGTTAGAGATTGAAAATCGTAAAAAACTGCAATTTTTACCATCTTTAAACGTTTGTAGCTCCTAGCAACGATGACCGATTTTGATGAAATTTTGAGAATATGTTTAATTGATATCGATCTATGAGACGTGTTTCCTAAATTTTCGATATAAGCCCACATAAAAAAGGTGCAAAATACAACTTTTAGTTTTTAGTACTTTGTCTGCAATTCCGTCCAATAAAAATTTTTTCAAAAATTCTTTTCACGTTACGTAACAAATTAATTGTTCTAACTTCTCAAAAAAATCCATATTCTATGGTCCAATATTAAAAAAGTTATCGTCTTTTACTGAGTATCCGAATATTAGTGGGAGTCACTGCATGTCGAGAATATTACAAAGCTAATACCGTAGATTCAAAAAATTAAAAATTACAATCAATTACCGAGCTACAATTCTTTTCTCTAAATCCAGCTTCTATTGAGCGGCAAAGACAAAGTCTTTAAAGAGCCTGCATTTTAATTTTGTTATTGTGTACAGAAATAAATATTTTCAGAATAAAAAATTGAGAGAGAAGATTGCTTTGATAAAAGGAGCTACGTTTGCATTTTATAAAAATTAATTCCGTGAAGTGAGATTTGCTTATACGCTAACAATATAAACAAGATGATTAAAAAAAGAATTAATGAAAATTTGCTAATTTCTACCAGACAAAGTGAATAATTGTTATTGGAATTTGCATCTTGCTGCGGCGTGTTTCGCAAAATAACCAGTAGATTCATGAAGGTGCACGTTATATTGTTCGGATTCGTTCTTAATGAATGGAAAATGAACGACAGTCAGGCAACAGGCACGAAATTCGTGTGGCAATCAACGTGATAAGGAACAGGCTAACACAGTTGCGATTTGAGTCGAAGGATGACGAGGAAGGCAAGGGGGGAAGGGTGTTACTTTGTCAGAGAATGTAGTAGAGAACAGAGGCAACAATTAGGGTAAATATCGATTCCGACCTGGCGGTCTGATCGACCTAGCCACTCTCTCTACACTTACATTCCCGTGGGAAAACAATCGGCTATTGTTTGAGGTGCGTGTCTTTGATGTTTCCATTTCGTGTTAGCCTTTGCCAGGGAATGAATTCTTCTCACTCGATTTCTGACAGCGTTCGATCATTGATAACCTATTTTTATACACCTACGGTGCTCGCGATGGCTTACAAGAGAATTGAAACGAACCGTAGACATACCTACAGGCTGCTTCACGATGTAAACGCAATCAGCCCCAGCAAAATATTATTTTTTTTTTTTTGGTAGAGATGAGACGTAATTTTTTAATATAATAATTAGTATAAACGATTCTTTTGCGATGGATAACGGTCGACGTTGTTGAAGGGATCGCGGTAACACATTCATTTAACACATTGGCCAAAGAGTATACGAAGTGTCTGACCATTATCGACTAGTTCTACTTGCAGGAGATATTGATTATTCAACAAGCTGCCTGTATCGTTTCCATCATGTTATTTTCTATCAGTTTAGATAAAATTAAGGTGGACGATACTGTAGACAACATTTATGAGCAATAGTGCAAGTAGAAATCGCTGGTAATGGTCAGACGGGGTTCAGTAAAGTGCACAGAAGGTATTCATTATTCAATGATGGTATCCTACATATTTGTTCTACTTCTTTCAACATGCATCAATATGCAGACTATCACTTTAAAAAATCAATATTTATTTACAAATATATTTTGAGGATTTGTCTGCAATATTATGAATTGCTTCAAAACATTCTAACCTATCATTTACCGAGCAAGTGATTTTTATTATAAGCTATAAATGGTCATGAATTTTAAACTATAATGAATAGACAGTGAATATTTATGCAAAATAAAAATTTTTACCTAATTTGCAACAAACAGCAGTGAAATCGAAATATAGAAATTTATATTCATTCTTAATATGTATAATATGTTGAAAATAATATAACACTGTCTATAAATTCTTCTAATATTTTTACTGTTTTAAATTACACCTACTCATTTACAATTACATAGCAGATGTTATGTTTGTGCAAATATAAATTTGTACGATCTAATTCAGAGTCACCGGAATCGAACAGGAGTTAATTCAATCGAATAACTGTTCTGTTAAATTCTAAACGCGATAAACGTTTTTAGGTTATTTCTATTGAGAATATCAGCGTAATGAGATATTCGCCTGATCTTACAATAGAAGGAACCGAAACCCATAAAGAACCATCAGCTGTGCCGTTTGAAACTCGGTTACGTTCCCTCAGCTAATTAAGAAATTCCATTGCGAAGTTGCTTCCCGAAGAAGGGAGCTTGCGTGCTGGGTGTCTTCGTGGAAGTTCGGGACGTAGGTTCGCAGGGACATGAAACGTTCCAGCGACTGCGAAATTTGTCCGTTTTATCGCGAAAAGGGTCCGACGTCGTCGAAAAAAGGGTGCCCGCCGATCGAACAGAACTTCTCTCTCTTGCCGGGGAGGAAGAAACACCAAAAGGAAGGAAATTTTCACGAGTGGGAAAAAAGAATTTTCCTCGCCGGTCATCCTCCCCTTTCGACAAGATCGAGCGCGTCGGGATGAAAAGGAACCGCAACACGGTCTCCTGGATAAATCCTGCAAACTAATTGAATCCTGTCCGGCCGATCTCTCGAAAAGCGTGAGCGAGGAAGGTCGACTCCTAATTCTTACTCGAACTCGATTTTTGGTTTGTCGGAACTAACTGATGGGATAGGGGAAACTTTTCTTGCCAAATTCGATTTCTTTTGATATTTAACACTTTATCCAGGCTTAATTGCTTTGGTAGTTTTGTAAAAACTAGAAGATAAAATAGAGGAATCGTTAATTTCTTAATTAATTCTCGTCAATTCTTTTGGGGTTATTATTATCACTATTATTATTATTACTAGGATTTTATGCGTTTATGTCAAAAGAAGTGAATTACAAAACTGAAAAGACATTGCAAGAATTTGATGACAATATTCCATTCTTTCAATAATGTTAAACGAAAATGTTGAAGATGATTGAAAGAGAAAAAACATTTTTATTTAACTTCGGTTTCTTAAAATTACTATAGACAATTTTTATTTTCCAGAAAGACTCGCAATCTAGTTATTATTTAAAAGGAAATTATTCAGCCATTATTTGAGGTCAATGTTGAATTATTTTCGACTTTTTAGAATGATTGAAAGAGCAAAAAAATTGTATTCAACTTCGATTTATTCAAATTGACTCAGACAATTTTTATTTTGCATACAGACCCACAATCTAATTATTATTTGAAAGGAAATTATTCATTCATTTTCACTTCATTCTCACCCTATTCTCAGTTTGTTCCCTCACTTGCTTCGCTCTGAATGAAAATAGGCGCGTACTGCGACTCGAGGCTGTAGAATAACATTTTCAATGTGAGTAAACATTGATTATGACGCGACACCGTGTGCGTTCTATCGATTATGAATGGTCATGAGAAGCGGACGACACGTCGCGGCTCAGCGGCGCTCAGTGTTCATAAGCCATTATCATAAGTAGAATTAATCAGCGATGCACGGGCACGCGAGCTAACAATTGATAGTCATTGGACACACGTGTACGCGATGAATTCACAGCTCAATTTATCCGAAAGTGAAGCTCACTCTACTTTGCATTTTCTAAATAATATACTCATTGAGATTCGCAATTATGTGTCCGTGATTCTTAAAACAAAACAAAATTCAGTTTAACCAGTCGAATCGGATCTATAATAATTTCTTTAGAGAAACAGGACCAACAAGTGTTTCCAATGAATCTCTCAAACATTGTCAATTTGTCTGCTTGTTTAACGTAGAAATCATTCTGCATATTTAATGAACATGCATGCAAATCCTTCAATTTACACATTAACAGTTTCATTAAATAAACAAGACCATCTGAAATTTTCTTTAATAAATTCGTCAAACACTGTCAATTTCTTTGCTTCTACGACGTGCTAATCATGCTTAATGTATTAGGGGGACCGAAAAGTAATCAAAATTTTTTTTATATTTATTTATAAAAAAAATCTTTAATACTAATTAAAGACAGCTGTGCAATTCTCTTTTTAAAAAAGTCCTTCGACACAAAGTAACTGTGAATGAGCTCATCGAATAAATTTTGATTACTTTTCGGCCCCCCTGATACATGCAACGAATTCCTTCAATTTGCACATGAAGAATTCTCATTAAACGCAATAATTACGCGTGTTCAAAGTTCGGATTATCTCATCGAAATAGAAACTCGCCAAGGACAAGCTATATTATGCTTTGCTAGGTAGGAGCAAGAGGATCGTCCTGTCGCATGTCCTTCGCGATTTAACTACGATCCCCGTCGCGTCTCGTCTCGTCTCGTCTCGTCGCACGCGTCACGCCGTTAAGCTAATTAAGATATTTGGTTTCAAAGACTCGCTGGATGCATAAAAGCGGTCTGCCGGTGTCAATCGGTGAATCCTGAAGATCCTCTCACGCTCCGCTCGAGAACCGTATTAAACTTGCAGTTTCTCGCACAACTAATAACAAATAGACATTGCAACTTCGCGAGCGAGTTTCATCGTCGGCTTCGAGATTCTCGCTTAAGCAGAAAAATCCTGGAAAATGAAGGAAATTGATACTTTTATTGCTGTTACGCGGACCTCGGTGTAGTCCTTTGCTCCTAGTTGATGTGCTTTTATTATCAGACAGTAATGAAGGAGCAATATTATCGTTGGAATCGAGAGCGGAACGTTGTACGATAAATCGAGTAAAAACATGGCTTGTTTTAGAAAATTTGTAGATGCTCTGATCCAAGAGATTAGATTGCGTCGATGTGGACGAAGGTTTGGAATAAATTCAATTCAGAAAAGTTTAGATACAAATTGTCGTCGCAAAAATTAGAGAACTCTCGGAATTATCGGGCTAAGTGGAAAGTTTATTTCCGTGTCGCGAGAGCTGGCTCTGCTTCTAAACAATTGTAATTAACCTAATTTTATTGGAATATCTTCAGCTGGGTCCTTTCACTGTGCTCTGAAAACTTATTCGCACAAGTAAAATGCTTCTCTGTTTTATTCAAATTTTTATGATGCGATACGAGCACGACAGTATTTGCGAAACATTGAACTATTTTCTTACATTACATTAGAAATAAAACTCCTTTTTTGTTAAACGAAATTATTAAAATCATGACAGCTGTTTAGACACTTTGGTTTGTGTCCGCTTTGAGTGATTTTTTAAAAATTTCTTGATCTTCTTAAAATATTAACGAAATATACATAAGTCTCATGGTTTCACGGTAAAAAATTGCAAAGTCAGTATCAATCTTCATCTTTTGATTTGTAAAAGTTAGAAAATTCTTATACTCCCTTTTATATTAAATTTTTTAATAAAACAAGTTGCATAATAATATTAATAAAATTTTCTTAATCAATTTTAAAATATTTTATCGCGCCATTTATTGAAATTTGTGGAATCTGACAAAATTAAAGAAGCAATTTTCATGATTTTTGATTTTTAACTCTGTACCTTGCTTTGCTCGGTTACGAAATCCCTTCAATTTTGTCAATTTTGTACGACTCACCAGAGTCCAGCTTTCGATGATTCGACAATGAACGGCGTTAACGAGTTAACGATCGATTATTCACGAAGCAATTATACTCTCCAAGGAACAGGTGAATCTTCCAAGACAGTTTCGCCATTTTAGCGACACGCGGAGAAATAGCAGGGAGTTGTACATTTTTTACGAGACGTGAACAAAGCTCCTCGACGTAATTCAATATTCCTTCGTATTTTGGTGGCGCGCAAAGAATCGCGAATATAATACCTACACGGTGCTCGACAGCTTATCGCATTCATTGAGCACATTCAATGGAACTTTAATAATTCTATTGGAATCTCGTGCGACACCCTTTCAACAATTCGAAAAATTCTTTTCTTCCTTTCTTCTGCTCTTTTTTCTATCGAATCGTTTGGACAATCGTAAAACGATTTATATTGCATAACTGTTCGAAGAACAACCCAATGCATAATTAATTGCATATCATTGGTCGAAGATGCATTGCATTTATTTCAGTTGAAACTTTGCCGAAGTATTCCCATTTGAAGTGCACAATAATGTGCAGAATTTTTTGCAGCTGGCTCGCTAAAGTGGTATTAAATTTTTTGAAGTTAAAACTTCATTTTGAAAATACCCGTTCGAAATGAATAATAATATTCACAATTGTTTTCGTACGTTTCGTTGAAACGGTGTGGAATTTTTTCCCTTGAATCTTTGCTTTGACAATTCCCATAAAAATAATGATCGTAATTACTGGCATCTGCTCCATTGAAGCAGAATTGAATTTTTTTCCGGCTGAAACTTTGCTTTGACAATTCTTATTTGACGTGAAAATAATGTTCATAATTACTGCCGTCTACTTCACTGAAGCAGCATTTTTTTCAAGTTGGAATTTGCTTCAGAAGTTTCTGTGTGAAGTGAAAAATAATATTCATAATTTTTCTCGCCTCTTTTGTTCAAGCAGTAAACCGTCTTGGAAAATCCTCGAAAATATTCACAATTACCTAACCTCGCGCTAAAGTAGTATTGAAGTTTTTCAGTTGAAGCTTTCCTTTGTAAATTCCTTTAAAGAAATCTTAAAACAATTAATAGCCCGTGGCTATTGAATGTGCGGACTAACCAAACAATGGATCTTTTCATCCTCTGCTTCGTAAGTTTGTAACAGTCACTTTTACTTTATTGTCTCCCCTGCGAACTGCTTGTATTAAGAAATACAGGTTCTTAATAAAGTGAAACAGATGGCGTATCGGAAATATAGTTAAAGTCGCGATCTAGCTCCCATCGCCAGGTCCAAACAGGTATAGAGATCGTGAAGGGAGACTATTTTTTATGACAGCGTTAACCGCGCCGAAAATACAAAAGGACAGTGCCGAACGTCGAAACGGACAGCGCATGTAAACACGGACCACGCGGCCGAAAACTTATTCCATACCGTGGATTAACCCCTTGCGGTACCATTTTCTTTACGGTTACAGCGATTAAAACGTCTTGATCCTCAAAAATGTCGTGGAAGAGAAGAGACAATATATATTTTTTGTATGGCTTCATGGATTTTAATACTGAAATATTGATTACGAGCAAGTCAAATTTTCTTTCATCTAAAAAGAAAGCCGTAACATTCGTGTTTGTTAGACTTTGTTTAAAATCTTCATCACAAGTGTGACTCGTTAAAATACGGCAAGGGGTTAAACGAGGCTTTTTTTTGTTTAGGGAAAGAAGGAATGCTTTTTACGCACTAAACCCCCCCCCCCCCCCCCCGATGTAGTAACAAACCGTGGGGAGTATGGGACTCTGCTACGGACAAGATGGAGCTGTCCAGCCGCTGCCTACTAAACCTCCTCTCCCGGGGCTCTTCTAGCCCTTTCTTACTCCACTTGTTGCCCGCTCAAAGACAGGGGCCCACTATTCGTACATCACCTGTCCTAATAGCTGTGTCGGGCACATAGGATTAAATTAGACCTGGGCCACTCGCGCTCCGAGAGTCGATCACGTAGAATCGGCTAGCCCCACTATAGTGCTCCGGTCGCCCGTGCGGACAGGACTCGCGCTGGCTTTTTTTTTATATTAAAGACGTATGGAAAAATACCTTTGCGTACATCCCGGAAGGGGGTAGTGTGAGGCTCGAGTTCCAGATGCCCGGGAACCCCATACCCACTAAAAAACCGCACGTCTAGGGCTAATAAAACCCTCTATTTGCACACCTATTAGCCCGTTCGGGACAGGGGCCCACTGTTCGCATTTCTCCTGTTCTGTAGCCATATCGGGCGCGAACTTCTCATTAGTTCTTGGCAATTAAAGGACTCGCGTTGACTGGCCGGGTAGGGTAGCCGATTCTACGGCATCAACTCTCGGTGCACCAGTTAGCCATGCCAGAATTGAACCACTAAATACAGCTGAAATGATATCGTGTTTAGTGTGATTTTAATCAGAAAAATGCCACAAAAAAGTTGGTGAAAATCCAATAAAAAAAATAAAGAAGTTTTGAAATTGGATTAGTAGTACAGTAAATGCTCGATCCCTGTCCAAAAGCTGTGTTTGGCACAAACAGAGAACGTATAGGGACATGCTTTTTGATTTATGACTGCGCTCAGATATCTATCGCGCCGACCGTGCCGAGCGAAGCTTTAATAGAGAGCCGAACATACGGATCGCATGACCGAAGCGTGTCGCCGTCGCCAGCACAGTTTAAAGGCCCGCGTGTTCTCACAATGCAATGCCAATTAAAAATGCTTTATTTTTCATTATTTTTTTATGGGACTTTCACTGGCTTGTTTCTGGCATTTTTCTGATTAGAACAAGACCAAACACGATATAATTTAGCCCATATTTACTCTACATGTGAACTGTTCCGGCGACGTCGACTGTTCGCGTCTCTTTCTTTCCAATACGCTGTTCGTCGTTGTCTTCGAAACTTTCATCGTCGATAAAACCACTTAATACAGTTCAAATTATATCGTGTTTGGTGTCATTTTAATCAGAAAAATGCCAGAAATAAGGTAGTGAAAGTCCCATTAAAAAATAATGAAAATTAAGAGATTTGTAAAATCGTTTCCTCGAGTCAATGTAGTGGTGTTCACAGTGTGAACTTCACACCGATATACTCGAGCCGAGATCAATCGTCGCCGCCCTGCGAAGCGGCTCTCACCGGCACTCAAGCCGGTGGAGTGAGTAGGCACTGGACAGGGATCGTAGTAAAGACCCAGGACAGGGATCGAGCATTTACTGTAGTTCACACTATAGTATCGGATTACGCGGAATGTTTACATTGCTCGGCGACCGAGGCAGCTCGAATTTCAGTGGAAAGGGTAGGCGAAGGAACTTAGATCGTAGAGCTTCGAGGGATCTAGATCGCGATTTTACTGTACTGTGTCCTGAATGTTTTAGACAAGCGATTCTGACAGTTCCGTGTTCACAAAGCCGAGGAATCAGCTGACAATAACGATAAAGTTCGAGGGGATCAAATATTTTGGTAGCAACGTACGACGTCATGCAATTTCACAGTTCGGCGTCGTCGTCGTCTATATTATTTATTGAAGGAACAAGCGTGCGTCTGCGTATCCGCGCGAGCATCGAATAAAACCAGTTTTTCCAAAGAACGTAGCGCGAATAAAACGTGCTTTGTTCTTTTGTTTGTAGCGTCGGGCCCCCGATGTTTACTGGCGTTTCTGCTTCGCTGGTAATTCCGCGCAATTTATTATAGAGATTTAACAACAGTCAGTTTAATGAAAATGTTAAATAAAATCCGAGGGACGACCACACAGCGGGAGTTTTGTTCTTCATTTCGTCAATTAATGTAATTAACCAGCGGTGCATTTTTACGGAGATTCGAAACGCTTCACGAAAGTGTACGGGGGCAGAGGCTCGTGCCATTTCCACGGGATTTCCGCTGCCATAACTTTGCCATTCCGCTGCCGTTCATCAACCGGAAGTCGGTGGGACCGTCAAAGCCTCGGGCTTAACGTCAAACGTAGCGACATACAGGGGAGACGTGTTAGAGAGGCCAAAAACATGATCTCTTATCAAAAAATTTCTGATGAAAACATTTATCATGTCAGATACAGTGACTCCCACTAATATTTGGACACTTTGAAAAAGACGATAACTTTTTTAATATTGTACTATACGACTTGGATTTTGTTTATTAATTAGAGCAATTGGTTTGTTACGTAACGTGAAAAGAATTTTTAAAAATATTGCAATTGGTGGGAATTGCAGAGAAAACAGTAAAAGTTGTACACTTTTTTAGGTTGATCTTTATTGAAAATTAAAAAATAGACTTTGTAGATCTGTGTCAATTATATACATTGTGAAAGTTTCATAGAAATTGGTTGATGCAGGAAAAATGACAGGCATTAAAAAATGTAAGAATCGTGAGAAACTGCAATTTTTACCACCTTTAAACGTTGTAGCTCATAGCAACATTGACCGATTTCGATGAAATTTAAAGAATACGTTTAATTGATACAGATTCTACGAAACGTGTTTTCTAATTTTTGATAAAAGCCCACATAAAAAAATTGCAAAATACAACTTTTAGTAATTTCTCTGCAATTCCGTCCAATAGCAATTATTTCAAAAATTCTTTTCACGTTAAGTAACAAACCAATTGTTCTCACTTCTCGAAAAAAAATCCAAGTCATATGGTCCAATATTAAAAAAGTTATCGTCTTTTTCAGAGTATCCTAATATTAATAGGAATTACTGTATTTATGAGGAGAAATAAGAAGTAACTGAACTTGAGCTACTCAGAAAATTCAACATGTTAACGATATGTAACAAAAGTGTATGATAAAATATACAAGACTTTTAATGGCTTCAAAAATATACAACATTTGTGTTAATGCGCGGGAAGCATGTTGATAGAAAATAATTCTGGAATGTAACAAAATTTGGAATGGCAGGGGGCACAGGTCTATTATGAAGTTTGACATTCTCGATTTTTCATGTCTTTCTTGAGCCTGTCTGAATTTATTAATTATATTTTGGTTTAAATCAAGCCACGCCTTTGATAATGTTCTTTGGAACATGATTTTATTGTTTCCATTGAGAAAATGTTTATACAATTTTTCTGATGGATTGTTATCCTATAGATCGTACAAAATTGCACTGCAAAATATACAGAAAATATTCATTCTAGACCTGGACAGCACTGAATTACATTTTAAGAGGCACTTTCGAAGCATTATTAAAATAAAAACAATGGAACGATAAAGATTAGAAATTTCGGGGTTCGTTAGGACACTTTCTGGGAGAGTTTTTCAAACCAGGGAACCTGTTTTGGATCGAGGGTTTCCGACAGTTTTATCCACGGCGTTTCCGGTGAGATTCCGATAGAACTTCCCCTCGGCATTCATCCGAGGAGAATCGTCTTGGAACTTTGCGTCTTCCCGTGTGTTCCGGTGCTCCTCTCGTCTAGCGAAATTGTTTCCCATGCACTCGACAGGTCGATCAATAAAACCGGGACGTTCAGAGCTCAACATCCCCTCGTGAACCATTAGAATCGCTAGACTAAGCGTCTCGATGCTGCTTTTCAACGAACGCCTCCGCAACTATCCTTCTTCTCCACAACCACCTTCTTCTGGCAATGTTTCTACCTTCGAACCGTCTCGTGGAGATTCCAGTGAGAAAACCCAGAAAATTTTTGCTTCGAATCATTTTTTAAAATATTTATTCTAGATGAGGAAAAGACGAACGCATTTTTAAAGTGCTCAAAACTGATCCTGAATTTATGCTGAACCTTTGAGTTTGTACAAATTGAGTTGGAGTGCAGGATCTGAAAATTGATCCTGAATTTATACTGAGCCTTTGAATTTGAACAAATTTACTTGCAGTGTCGAATTATAGAAAAATATTTATTCTAAGTGAGAAAAAGGCGAACACATTTTAAAATTCTCAAAACTGATCCTGAATTTATGCTGAACCTTTGAGTTTGTACAAATTGAGTTGGAGTGTAGAATCTGAAAATTGATACTGAATTTTGTACTAAGCCTTTGAGTTTGACAAATTTACTTGGTGTCTAGAATTGTGGAAAAATAATAACAAGGAACGTTGTTTAAATTCGAGACATCAGGAGGAAGACAAATTTTTCTGTGGTACACAACAATAAGAATAACACTGCAAACATTTGTTTGGATGCCTGTTCTTATTACCCTGGGAAATAGCTACCGCTGTTCTAGCTATAGCAACTATTAGTCGCGAGTTTGACATTTTTCCTGAAAATGTCGCATCACACCGCAATATAGAGGCACGACGATGAGAAAAAGGAAGCGAGAGAACGTCTGCAAGTAATCATTGTGGTGACCTTAACGCTTAACCACTCGGCAGTCTGTTAGTAGCCTATTTCGAGTCTGTCAGGTAATCATCTTTATTTGGACAGGGATATCATAAGTTTTCTAGAAATGTTAAGTGAAGTGAACCTTTCTTTATTATACATCAGAGCAAATTTCTTGCCAACTCTTCAACCTTTGCCAAGAATTTACGACAAACGGTTCGCATAAATTATCCATTAAAAATCGGCAAATTAGAATTTTAGACTATAAATCTATCCTTTCTAATAGCATCATTCTTGCCTGAAATCGCACAGAAATGTTCAAGAAGACACTAATATTTGAATAGTACTACCTCCAATGGAACATTAACACGAAACCTACCGACCATCAAATGTAACTAATGTGTAGTGTATTATAAAAATAACAAGATTAAATTTATTTATATTTTGTGAAAGTTTCATTACAATATACAGTGTGATCCTTTTAAGTAAGGTCACCTAAATATCTCTTCAGGTTATTGTGATGCAAGAAATATTTATTACGTTGACCAAATATCTGGCAAGGATATTCTTTACCCAAGGCCATTTTTTTCGGAGTTATCAAGGTCATCGGTGTTTTTTTATACATAACTACATATTTTTTGTATTGCATCGTGTAACTGATCGAAAAATACATTCAGGTATATATGTATAATAACATGACCTTCAAATGGCCTTGATATTTGACAAAGTGAACACTGGAAAAGTAACCTTGAGATAAAAATAACATTTACAAAGAATTTTCCTTGTGCTATCATCTATATTGCATTAAAAACGTTTATTATGTCATCACAAATAAAGGAGATATTTCGGTGATTACATTTCGGTGGACCACCCTGTATATTGCAATTAAAAAAAGTATTCAATCAATTCCCATTAAAACACCTTTATGATTTCAATAACTGTGAAACAAAAAATCTAAAACCGGTCATTCGACCGGCGGTGGTAGGTTTAGTGTTAATTAAAATTAACTTGCAAACTAGGAAATAAGTAAGGCAACTATTACGATTTAAAAAAAAAATGAATACCTCCTAGTATTTGTTAAATTACGTAATTTTTATAAATAGAAGTTCTCAATCGTAACCCTAATCACCATTCTAATGAAAGAAACTGATCGATTCGGTCCTCGACTTCCAAAAATCCCGGTGGCAGCGTTAACAATCCTTGACATCAGTCTAGGTGGCCGTTGGTCGTGGTAAAGTGACGGATCATCACCAAGAGAGCGAAGCAAGCTCATGCTCTAGTCTGTGACGGCTGAATTTGGACATCGTCGTCGAAAAGTGAACGCTGCTACCAAAAGCGGCATAACGGAACCAGGGTCCCTGCGGACCCTGCGAGGAAGGTTCCATTGAGAAGAGGTCTTGGACACCTTCGTCAAAGTGCCGAGCAAGTTGTCCGAGGTTCTGGGCGATGTCCTGGAGCTAGCATGCGGCGGAGGCGGCGGCGGCGGAGGATCCGTCACCGGGGGCGGTAGCAATGAAGCTACCGCAAAACCCGAAAATGCGATTGGCAACGCGGCCAGCAGGATTGGTGTTATGACAGGAGTGGCGACCATAAGGGACAAATGGGCTCAGAGGGGTCGCAGATCGCCATTATCGTCCGTGGCAAACACTGACAGCGCTGACAGCACCACGTCGACCAGCTCGGAGGTTAGTGAGCGAGACAGATCGAGCAATTATTGTCTAGCTTTTGAAAGAAGACGATGTATCCTTTACTGTGTCGAGACAGATTTTTATCTCCGTAGGAATTTTATTGTTTTTTGGAGGACAGACCACGTGTGTTTAATCTGTGGGCCTTTACGAAGATTTTTATGCTTGGAAGATTACTTTAGGTCAACGTGAAATATTAGATTGTTCTGAAAATTGCTTTTATAACGCGTGCACTTCTTCAAAATAAAAAATTTCTATTTGAATTGCAACAAACTTGAGTGAAATAGAAATTTATTTTCTTTCTTAATATGTTCAATAGGCTGAAAATAATATAACAGTATTTTTTAATTTTTCTAATGTTTTTACTATTTTATATTACACCTACACATTTTTGCCATAAGTGCGTAAAATCGGCTGTTTATTAATGAAGAATCATACTGTAATACAACAATGGAGAATCCTCTGTGCAACTATTTTAGATGCTTACTTAACTATTAACTATCCAGTAGTATCTTTTGTTGTATGCCCATGAGGAAGAAAACTACGCTTACAGAGCACTAAAAGTGACTATTTCACATTACTTTATAAAAATAACAGGAATGTGTCCATCCAATTTTTCAAAGAAATAAATTTGTTAAATAATTCCTAAAGAATGCTTCTTTGCAATCTCGATAATCGTAAATTAAAAATATTAGTACTCGTCACTTTGACTAGCGTTAAATACAAATTGTTATAAGTAATTTTCTCTCACGTCAAAAACAACATTTCCTTTGAGTCGCGCGTATTTCGCGTTTATTGCTTTTATTAGTTATGCGATATGAGAAACGCGACAGCGGCTGATCAATACTCGTTTGAAATATTTCTATGATACAGCTAAATATTATCCGTGGGGAACGTGTATGAGCGCACTGATCACGGCTCGTCGCCGATAAGCCGTACGAAATTGATATTTGTTCGGGAATCAGGTAGCAATCTGTCGTTAATGATCGAGAAAACCGTTCGTCTCGTTCTCTTTAATCTTCCGTGAATTAACTGCAACAAAGTCAAAGCGTTTTCAACATCCTCTCCGTGTGTGACGATGCGCCTTTCAGAAATAAATTATCCCGTACCCAAGGCGAGGGAACATCAACTGAAAATTTTATACAAACGCAGTTAGAGCGAAATATATTTCAATTTCGAAGGACATCTATGAAATTCGAACATCTGTGACTCTACACAGCGCACCGAGTTATCCCTGCTGCACCACTAACGAGAGAAAGAATCATTTTAATGGAATGCTGCAAAAATTCCCTGTGGAATTCGCATCTTCCTAATTGCGCAGCTTCGGTTCTATTTGCTTAATTTGTTTGTTTGATTAAATCGCATAAAAAGAAACAAAACACAAGTTTTCATTTTTGTACTTATTTATTTACATTTTATTTACGTTATCATCTATTTAGTGTAGATATTGTTCAAAATGTTGCCCTCTTGCAGCAATGCAAGCATTTACATCTAGTACTGACTTGATAAATTGCAGCTAAACATTGTTTTGGTGATATTTGGTGCACTGCATCTATGATTCGGTCTCTTAATTGCTCTCTTGAATTAATTGGCATCGAATAAACTTTCTCCTTCAAGATTCCTCGTACGAAGAAATCCATGGTTTTCATATTAGGTGATCGGGGTGGCCAAGGTAATATTCCTCCCACCCTTGAAGGAGAAAGTTTACTCGGTGCGAATCAAATCAACAAACACCAAACAAATCAGCAAGAGGGCAACATTTTGAACAATATCTAGATTAAATAAATGATAACATAAATAAAATGTAAATAAGTAAGTACAAAAATGAAAACTTATTTTGTTTCTTTTTTTGCGATTTTCTCCAAAACGAAGTTTTGTCTTAGTTTTTCGGTCCCCTACACGCTCCTGAAGTTTTGCCATTTAAATTCGGGACACCCTGTATAATCAACGCGGGTCGTGATAGTGGAACTGCTCGAACTATAGTGATGCACATAGTAGTATACTAATACTACCCCTGCCAGAAAATATTCGATCAAAATTATGAATGATTTGAGCGTATAAATAAATATATAATAATGAAGTGTTTTTGAAAAATAAATTAACGAAATGATGAATTGCTTTTCACCAAACATTAACCCCTTGCCTTACAATTTATTTTACGGTTTCAGTGATTAGAACATTTTTGTAAGTAGAAAAAAAGGTAGAATTTTATTTTGGTTTAAAGGAAATTAGTAACATACATATTTATTCGACTCTGTTCAAAATCATCATCACGTGTCTGACACGATATTGTAAGGCAAGGGGTTAAATGATGAAATGTTTACATGTGTCAGAAAATTATAAGGAAAGTAGCATCACAAAGTAATACAGTAAAGTCACGATCTAGCTGTAAATTATATAATACACTATTATACAGGGTGTCTCAAAACTCCTACATCCGGAAATGGCCGGTTCCTTAGGCCATTTGAAGCGACATTTTCCTTTTGCAAAAAACGCGGACCAAACAGAGCGCGGCTACAGCGGACGGACTCTGGCTCGTCCAACGGCAACGCGACGCTCAGCGGGGCCTGTAGTTCTGAGGTCATTTTTGAGAAAGTCTTCTATCACCACTTTAACAAACTTATTGCTTTACTGGTGAGTGTCAGCTAATTTTCATGGGAAAATCTTGTAGCGCCAGAAAGCTCGTAATTTATGAGATGTCTTCGGGGTACGAGGAACTTGGTGTCGTCTTTCTTGAATCGACTCCTCCAAATGTTTGCCCTCGAAACAACGTACCAGCTCGTGGGCGTCGCATAATGCCGAAAACCGCCCTAAACGCGTTTATTGGTTCTCCAATGTTCAAGCCGTTTCCGTAGAGGGAATTTTCTAGTCAATATTTCCCGATTTTTCCCCATTTTCGACAAATCATATCGAACTCTCGCTCTTTGCATTCACAACACTTGTTCAGTAACTATTAGATCGTTTGGAAAGTAATTTCGTTCAAGTGAAGTCATATAACTCAATTTTTTCCTAATAAAAAACAGAAATTCTACGACCACAGGATCTTTAATGTTTTGCGATGCCGTGCTTTTGTGAGGAACACTCGCGGGTGGCGCGGATGTATCTCCACTCAAGGTTGTAAGGCTTGAGCCTGGTAAGACCGCGGATGCGTCGACTCGCGAATGTCCTCGCACGATTACTACTGCCCGCCAGCCGGTTCAATGACTAGAATGATGCTATAAAACAACGGTTGATCGATTTGGTAAAGAATGACGTTAAGAAAGCGTTTCGTCCCGGACCTGTTAGGGGACTCATCAGTAAGGCTGATCTAGCAGGTCCTGCCTTATACGCTAGCGCACGCGAGGGATATTGAATAAAGCGACGCGGAGTTTAGCGCGAATGTCCTAATCGATGGACAACAAATACTGAACGCAAAGACTTCCAGTCCTAACGCGATGAGTAAGGCCATGATCACAGTGGATCCGACTTCGTCCGACGTCGGACTTCGGCGCACACACACGAGCGTTTCGAATGCTTCGGGAGATATGTGTCGGCGGCCGATGTTCTCGCAGTGGCCCGATGTCGGATTCTACTATAGAACGTGAACACGTCCGACGCGTCGGACGAAAAACAAAATGATGCGATTTTCCTCCGACCATCGTCCGACTTCGGTTGTCCCATGGGTTGGGTCCTATTGAGACCTCTCTCGAAGTACTTGAAAAGGTTCGGCTACCGTAGACCCCGACTGTTTCGTCCGATTTCGGGCCACTGCGGCACCAACACATGCCTCCCGAGACATTCAAAACGCTCGTGCGTGTGCGCCGAAGTCGGGTCCACTGTGATCATGGCCTAAGAAAATGCGCTGATTGGTTTCTGTCGAAAGTTACATTTCCCAATCAGCGCCCTTTTGACTTTGTAGGCCTCCTTCCTGTAGCTCTGAATGAGACCTTGAGAAGGAGGCGTGGGGCTCTACCTAACCCTGTCGACGATGGGTCTCGGTAATTCGAAACTATCCTTAACGGTCGCGAGTGGTTGTTCTGAGGGACAATTCTATGGCACATTATCCTTCAAGATATACAGAAAAAACTAAACATCTAGCAATGTCTAGAATCGTCGTCGAATAACCCTAATTTACAAAATCTTCGAGAAAGATTCTTAGTCACGAATGCACCATAAATATTGTCCGAAAGAGAACCACATGCACTGTTCCTGTGCGACGGAACATTTAAGTTGCCTGAAAAATTGCAAAAAATCATAGAACAAAATGTTATAAAACTTATTCTGAATAGTGAAAAATTGGCATTTATTTTCCCTTGAGGAAACGAAATGACTTTCCGAACAACCCAATATTCTGTTTTATTAAATACATAGGGTCGTCAAGGATTAAATTAAATTTAATTAAATTTCTACATCCTTGACGACCTAATAAATTGTTATTAACACGTTCGCGACGGGGTGTACCACCGGTGGTACATTCTTGTCTGTCCTATGTGACGGGATGAGCCACCGGTGGTACATACAGAATTGTCCCATCGGGCGGGATGAGCCACCGGCGGCTCGAGCCCGATGGGATCGAGCACGAAAAACAAGCCCGCCCCACGGCGCGGCCAGTGAATTCAGGCCCCGTCGCGAACGTGTTAAATAGTGTTGTGATTATTGCAGTGACAAGATATCACGAGAACCTTGAACCAGTTCGTATACATCCGAATGTTTGCGTGAGCACGCGTCACATCGTAATTATCACGATTTTCCGCAACGTTGGTGATGCCTCAACATATTTCTAACGGTGAAGATGACAATAGGCGTCTCCATAAAAATGTTCTGAATGCTTGAGGCTGATTAAACCCTCCGTTAACCTCTTAACTGCGGAATTTGGTTTTAAAAATCCCCCACAGAGTGCGGAATTAAAATCGAACGCAGGGCAAATGATCCTGTTATAAATTTTGCGAAAAACGAGGAAGAATTACATTTTTATTCGATAAAAAGTTAACAGTTCATTCTTGAAAAGATAACCGAAAAGAGATTTGGATTGACGTGTATACACATCGAACGCAGTTAACTGGTTAAATCAGACTCTAACTTGCCCAAAAATTGATATTAATATTTTCTTCACACATGTTATGCATGAACGTTATACGTACGACATGTTTTATCAATGCGTTTACTTTTCCTGTCAATAAAAATATTTTCGACGTTGGAGATACGTATAATAACAATGATGGACGCTTGATTTGTCCGAATAATTTTCGTTAGGGCAATATTTGCCCATTGTTTTACGTTTTCATTTAACCAATCCTATTTATTTCCAACGAACACGCCGAAATGCAACAATGCAACGAATAAGCGATTTTTGGGTACGAAGGTTACAAAAATCGGGTTTTCTGGAAGAGTCGATCGCGCGGCTTCCGAGGAACCGGACGGGTTACCATCGAATTTGTCCGTCGGTTCGTTAGCGCGTCCATACGGAGCATTTGTTTAAATATCCGCTGATCAAATATCGGATGATGTCGGATCCTTTGCCGAGTATCGAGCCGCACAATTTCCCTGGGAAATGAAAAACGAAGGAGGAGCGAGCGTGGAAGTGGTTCCGGGCAAAAAAGGGAGAAACATAAAACTATCCTATTACCTTTCCCGATAACAAGCTTCGGATCGGATAACAGAGCATTGGCTCTGTCATAATTTGTCATCCGGCTGTTGAAGCAAACACACATGGGTATGTAAAACCCGTATGCCGTCGGTCTTGCCATTGTCTTGTCAAAGAGCGTCTCTTTCTGACAATGGAAACGCGTTTATCGCACTGGCCACTAACGACGGCGAAGGAATCGTGGATTGTTCCCGCGAGTCTCGTAAAGTGTACCTTTAATTATACCGACTCGAAGGCCTTGGTATAACGACGGTAAACAACGAGAGACGGAAGTTGTCGAGTAGTTTCCTTCATGAAAGGTTTAATCAATCAATTTTTTCAAATTCTACGTTGAGAGAATGTAAATGAATAACGTGGTTGCGCGGAGTGAACTCTTTCTCTTTAATAAATGGTACAGAGCTCAGCGAAATTGCATGAAAATTTTATATTCAATATCGGAATACAGTGAAAAGCAGTACCTCCGATTTTTTGGATAGCTGAGGAGAACCTGGCAAATTTCCTATCGATTTTTTATCAAACGATTCTTGGGAATCCCCGGGGTTTGAGGAAGAACAAACATCGTCATACCTATGCAAACGGGGAGAACCAATCGCGGCAAAGCACGTAACAAATTGCTCAATAGCTATGCAACGAAGTCGACAGAAAATGCAGACCTTTTGCGATACGCCCAGGCCCAAATGAACACGTTGCGCAACAAAGAATGTTTGTTAACGAAGGAGAATAGGGAAAATGTGTTGTACAAAATCAACGGTGAAATGTATTCAGAAAAGCAAGATCCGGGAATTCCTTTTTTCGTGGTATTACAACGATTCTGTAAAACAAATAACTGGAAAAGAAACTTGTATAATTTTTGTATAATAAATTGCGATGGCACGAAGTCAAGCAATGAATTAATACAAACTAAAAGCGAGGATTTTTATGCAAATTAAAAATTATCTTAATTGCCATATGAGCTACGTAGACATTTATTTCTTTACTTAATAATTTCATTAATTTCTTTTATTATACCGAATAATTTTTAAGTTACGTAGAATCACTGTTGGAATCTCAGGTTTCCACAAGTAAAATTTTCCTGCCATTTTGTAATATGTATATTCAACCCTAATTACATGTTATATGTACATCAGACTCGTGAAAAATTGAATTATAAAAGATTATGGAAAATCTACTGAATATTCCATAATTAATATTTTTAACAATGTAATTCTACAACTAAATTCTTGATCAACGTTTCACAAACTTCTCTCAATGTTTGCAGAAGGTAGTTTAATATACGGTTCAAGAGAAAAAATTATGAAGGATGCGAGGAAGTGTGGTCTAACATGGGCGAATTGTGTTGTTTTGATCATTTCCATCTGAGATATCGATAACAGTGCATACGCGGACCGTCGAACTCGGAATTCAGCGATCCGATATCGCGATGCAGAACGGGAAGCGAGCTTGAATGCGACAGATAGTGGTCCGAGCACAATAAAATCAAATGCATCGACCGTCCGCCGGTGGATTCGAAACAAGAGCAATATTAGTCTACCTTTAAACGCGGCCGGAGTGCGGTGCCGGCCATCAATACACTGCCTCTCTGTCCCCGTCGCGTCGCGTCGCTGTACCGAAAGCGCACGTGCGATATGCAAATGCAACAGCCGCCGTCGCGGTAAGATCAATGCAACAAGTGCGTTCAGACTTCCGACGGTGCCCGTTCTTCCCTGAGAAGCTGCATCTGCTCGCGAAAGCCTTCGGGAATCTCTGTCGACCGAGCGTCTTGCAATCGTGCACACGATTTTCAAATAAAAGTCGTTGCACTAATTTTTAAACAAGTGGAACTGGACAAATTTAGATAACATGGTAAAAGTGAAATTTTCAGGTCAATAGATTCTTTCTTTTGTCAGACTTCGTTACACAATTAATATTATGCAGCTTGTATTTTTAAATGAACGGAAGCAAAAAATATTTTAGTAACATGGTCAAAGTATAATGAATACATGTATAAATTTTCAGGTCGATTAATTCGCTCGTTCGTTCATGAAAAATGAATAAAAATCATTGCACAAACTGCATTATGTAGAGTTCTACGAACTTTGTTATGCAATCATTATTATGCAGCTTGTATTTTTGAATGAATCGAAGTGAAAAAATTTGAATAACGTGCTAAAAGTACAGTGAAACTGAATATAAATTTTCAGCACAACTGATTCGTTCGTTTGTTTAAGAAAAATTCTAAAATGTCAATATACATATATATACGTATATTGTTCGTACGACGCCGCGGACGAAATATTTCGCGTGTCTTTTTATTACCGACACAACGTACGAGGCGACCTGACAGTATTTCATTTTCTCGCGTTTGCACGTGTCTCGAAGCACTCGGTGCCCCCGGCGAGCAGAACATCCGCCCCGAACATCCGTGCTCGGATGTTCCGCGATCATCATTTATTCCACGGCGCGCAATCAAACGGAAAACAGATTGATCTCTATGGAAGATTCGAGGGAATCGATTCTTCTCGGCTGGCGTTGAATTTCTTAGGAGGAATATACAATTTGATTCCTCGATGTCGACCCGAGAATCAAGCACTGCGAATCACGCGCGCCGCTCGCATAGGTCATGGGATGCATAAATGATGTTCAGCGGGATGTTTTTGCTAGTGCCAAGCCGTGCCGCGCCGTTGGCACTGGACCGAGGACGATCTTCGTGGGAGATAACTGCGAGAAACGCTTCTCTTTAATTGTTTCAACATCGATTCGGGCCCGATAGTTATTCTCTTCACGGTCCAGTTCAGAAGTGTTTGCAAATGAAATTTCTTTCTCGTTAGTGGGCTTGCCGGTGCGGTACACCGACAGCTGCGTCCTCTCTCTCTCTCTCTCTCTCTCTCTCTCTCTCTCTCTCTCTCTCTCTCTGCTGTCGAGAGAAAATTGAAAAGCAATTCGATATTTTAATGGAGTCAAACAGTGAAGCGTAATAGCTGTTTGAGACACGCACCAGCCGGGCGAGTTACCGAGACGAGCGGTTTCGAACTGCGGGGGAAATTGAATCTTCACTGGGTAAAAATAAAGACCGCGCTGAGAGTGGACGTGCTTCTGTGATTTCAGCGAAATTTCTTTTTGCGAAGCTGTGGATTTTGAGAATCTGTCCATCTAGAACTTGTTTGTTTTGTTTAAAGTGTCCCTAGGCTCCTCGGACAACGTAAACTTTCTTAAAAGTTCCAAACACGAATGCTGCGCGTAAACTTTAAGATAATCTTTAAATATACATATTTATAGAAGCGGTTAGCATTGTTAATAAACAATTGTGTTTTAGTTTCGACTATAATCTAGTTAATTTCGAATGTCCAGTGGCATTTCATGAGAATCGGTCTTAAGCAATTCGATAGCGATGACGTCACATCGGTGATTCTCCCAGCATTCAACTAGTTAAAAGTTATAAAACTTTTTTTTAGTACAATCTTTTGTTAAAAATTGTTTGAAATTGTTCCTGCCGATGGATTCAATAATGCATTGTTCTGCACAGCAGCTTGATCAATGGGGTACAAATAATACGCTTTAATTGTTGATCGAAACGGTGCGCTTGTCCGAGCCAGTAGAAACAGTCGGCATTGATCAGACATATTAATCAGTCGCATTCAAACTCGCTTGTAGTCGATGAATTTTTACATAGCGTTTCTCTAGGAATGCAACACGTGGAACAATATAATATAAACTCTCCGATTTAAGTTTTTTATGCAGAACAATCTCGTTTTTGGGTATCCATGAATTTCCAAACAGTGTTCGCGAATTTTGTTCGTACCTAAATTTTACGCTGTGTTCCCAAGTTCCACAAGTTGAATGTTCTTCTATGTAAAAATTGAACCAAAAACGAACATAAAATTAGGAACTCAAGAACAGACTCACCGAGAAATCGTCTAAGAAAACACTAAATCAAGAAATATGTTAATGCAGTCGAAGGGAAGAACTAAAATCTTCGAGTTATAGACATTTCGACTTATCGAAGTGTTCGAGTAAGAGAGGTTTACCATACGATAATTCGACTTACAGGGAGTTTGTACACGAGTTAATAATTGTAACAGTTTTAAAGAAAGAAAAGTTCAATTTTTGAAGATGAGTTATTTATTATTATACATACTATAGTAAATATAATCTACTAGGCTCTTTTATTTACTTTTTTTTTATTTTTCAGCATTCGAGAAAATTCTAACAGTTGAAAAAAACGAAGTATCGATCGATTGATTACTGACACGCGACCCATAGCTATAACTTCGAGATACGTGTAGAGTTAGCGATGATAAAAGTTTGACTTGTAGAGCGTCTGACCATTCTGAATTCGAGTTTCAGAGGTAAAAGAATAAATTCGCAATTGTGGAAAATAATTTGAGTTAAAGGGAGTTTTATTTCGATTTATGGAGGTTGTTAAAGTGCAGCGGAATGGAATAAACAAAATTTTCGTCTTATAGAGGCATTCGAGTTAAAAAGGTTCGAGTAATCGAGGTTCGAGTAATCGAGGTTCGACTGTACTATTCTTACAAAAATCTAATAAAAAATTTTGAATCGACACTTTGCATAAACGATGACTATTAACGAATATCTGGTCAGGTTCTAGGATGAGCACAACCGGTCGCGTCGTCGAATTCGCGTTGATAAAGGTTCACGAAAATTAATTGATGCAGCTGCCGAGCACGCGGCGAGTCAAATGAAATGCTGAATTCGTCACGCGGTTTCCGCGACCACAGTTCACCCTTGCCATTCTCCCTTTGCGCTTTGATGTCACGTCGCGTTCTGTAGGCTGACGATTACAATCGCATTCGGAATGGTATCGAAGATAAGAATTGACAAGGCCGCGTCTGGTCGAGTGTTATCGACACCGAGAAGGTCGTTAAGGACGATGAAAATCGATGTTTCTTGCTAATTGAATCGGCCAACCTTGAATACTTCTCCGTTTCAAGGTACGGTCAGGGTTAACGTGACTCCCTACCCCGTAGAACTGCGAATTCGCCGAACACTGGAGAAAAAATGAAGTTACTAAATGTATGAGGTAAATAGAAATGGTATTAAGCTTGGTCCACACTGAAGCGACACGAGCAACCTTCTGTTGCCTTCGTCTTTTATTCCGAATAAAAGCAGAACATTGCTTCAGTGTGAACGTAGCTTTACAGTTAGCAGACTGGGAAGCGTTATGGAAGATAACAGTTATTGTCAATATCGATTGCAAGAAACTGTAGCCACGTAAAACTTTCTTTTCTTCTTCAACAACACGTCCAAGACAATATATTGATATTTCTAGATTCTTTTAATATTTCTACTGTTTTAAATCGCATCAATTCTTTCTTATCATTAAACCTCGAATTTTATGCAATTACAGCAAAATTACTAGGTATAATTTAAAACACTAAGAATATTAGAAAAATGTAAAGGCACTGCTACATTATTTTCAACCAAATAAATTTCTACTTCACTCCAGTTTGTTGTAATTGACGTTTAAAAATTTTCTTTTGCATAAAGATCCGGTGTGTATTTATCATGAATACACAAAATCCGCAGTCCCACTGTTACAATTGAGTAACACGTCTTAATATCCCCACAGCAAAGCTAGAAATAAGATGGTGTATATACTGGGGATTTTGAAAAATCCGAGAAAATGAGTAGGTGAAATATAAAACAGTGAAAAGATTACAAGAATGTAGGAGCATTCATATACTATCATTAACTTGTTCAAATTGTTAGAGGAATTTGGTCTCGGTACCTTGCAATCGAACATTTTTGTTTTGCACACAAATCCACAGTCTAGTTAGTCCAAATCTAAATCCAACTTGATTCAAAAAAGTTGTTCGTCAAAGAAGTTCGAGGCCTAGCAATTGCTGAACAGCAAAACCGAATGAATTTACGAGATTTCGTCAATAAAAAAAGAAAAATATAGAAGTAGGTAAGATATGATGCCTGTCGTAGGATCGTAACTTGAGGGACGTTGTTTGAGTAATAATAAAAGAATGTTTCCTTGATGACGCGATCCTTTCCCATGTTCCAATCGGAGAGGCTTGTTCCCTACGAGCTAGACTTCTTATCGTTCAGCAAAGAAGCGACACAGCATCAGCCCTTTTGAAAGGGCACCCTCGCGAACCTCAGAATTCTCTCGTCGAATCCTCTCCCCGAGGCGAACGAGATCCCCGGTCGTAAATCATATCTCGATAATGAGAGAACCCGAGCGCCAGGGCCTCGCGATGACGATAACGAAGTCGGCAATATGATTTATTTCGCCTCGGCGTCGGCGTCGACGTCGACGTTTTCACCGCCGTGCCGCGTCATTGGCATAACGAGCCGTTCAACAACGCCGACAAGCGAAACGGCCGGCTAGAAAAAAAGGACGTTTCGACCGGTGAACAAATGCTGTTCTTTCCAATATTTATCTTTTCCCATGAACGCGTCGAACATTTGACGTTCCAACGTTTATACAGGCTACGATCAATTTGGTGGTCCAAGCTGCTAGGAGGCGAATCTACATAAAAATACGATCACGGAACGGCAGCGCGCGTGACATCACAATCACCACTAGGTGAAAAAAATTCTTTGATTCTTTAACTGTCGCGTGGTATATTTTGTATAATAGTTCTTCAGCCGCAACACGAAACTGTATCCCCTGATTTGGTTTTATTCGGATTTTCTGTTGTCCAGTACAATAACAAAATAGACGTGTCCACGTAAAAATTAAGTTTTCGAGAAAAATGAGTTTGAAGGTCCATTTGGGCACGCGTGCTGTAGCATTTGCATGAAGTAGAATTGGTCGGTCATGAACGGACGCACCAGCCGATTCTATAGCGCGCGTATTCGTTGAATTTTCAAACTAGATTTTCTCGACCACGAAACCGTAAACGAAGAGACATACTTTAATTTTTTATATGTAAATTCACCTACCGGTCGCAAAATCGATCACACCGTGTACAGTGAAATAAGGACTTTACGTATTTGAGAGTATTTTTATATTTTAGTAACAAAAAGCTACCACTACCGGTCAAATGACCGGTTTTATATTTTTCATTTTACAATTATTGAAATTATGAAGTCGTTCACATGGAAATTGATTGGACAAATTTTTTTATCCAAGCACATGTTTACATAAAAATTGCTCAAAATCCAAATAAATAGAGCCATGTCATTTTTATAAACTAAAACATTGTAGTCGCGAGCATAAACGACCCGGTATGCAGACAGCGTCGATAAAAATAAGGTTGCAGACGGAGGGTTAATTGATTCGGATAAACGAGATTCCACAGTAGTTTAAAATATAATGTCGACAGCGCGGAACATCGAACAGAATGTTTAAAGGTATCGATTAGTCGGCATTCGAGTGTGTGCTACGCTTGAAAAGAACGAGCAGTACACGTCGGTGTAATTGAACGTCCGAAGCCGCCCATATGCATGGAAATTACGGCGAGCCGTTCTAACAAAGATTATATCGGGGATAACGAAGCCGAAATTAGCTTGATCCAATATTTTTACGATAACGCCGAAATTGCTTTTTAATTGTCCCCATTGCTGCTCGCTCTTCCACTCGGCACGCCATCGATCTACCATCCCCGGATTACCGTTCATTCTTCTTCGGCGAAGGGCTGTCCAATAATATGAGGAAACATGCACGCGTGTCCTGCTATCTAGGGGATGGAAGATTAAAGATGGGAGCGGCGTGATTAACCAGGGAAGGGCGAGTTAACTCGTACCTTATGGTCGACCTCTTTTTATTCGTGTTCTTGCGGCCATTTTCAAAAACTCTAGCTTTCAAGAGTCCAATGCTCTGCGCAACTTTGAATTCGTTTATTTACAGTTTGAACATTGCGAGTCTCGTTTTATTCCAGCCGTGATTGTTAGTAGACTGCGGGTCTTTATGCAAGTTTTCTAAAAATTATCAGGAAATGCTAGAATATAAAATTCCGCAGGATTTAGTACGATTTTCATCTATTATTATCATTTATTTATTGCTTTAAACCATACAAGGTTTATATAGCATATACATTACAAATTGTACAATACATGATTATGTTTTGATATGACTTAGTGCCCAACTTACAATTAGTTTATATTATTCCAGAACTACAAAGACTACTACCACTGAAAATAAGATTTTACGTGATTCCACTTTCTTGAAATTTGTCTATAAACATCCGCAGTCTAATTATTAGACAGCAGATCTTCGTACAAAATAAAAATTTTCTTAATGTGTTTAATACATTAAATATAATATAACAGAATCTTTAATATTTTTACTTCGTCTAGTTCTGTTTCATTTTATTACTGGAATTTAGCATAACGTTTTAATCTCTCAGCCTTAACTCATGCTCTAATTCCATGCAGCTTTGAATTCGACAACTTATTATTTACATCTGTCAAGTCTCGTCACATTTTATGAGCAGCATAAACATTTTATTCACGCGAAGCAGACATTGAACTTGATAGATATTGAAAGATTACTTGTTTGTCGATAATTACTTGTGAGCCGCTTAATTGTCTCCGCAAACATGTGCGAGCAAATATTCAGTCTGCACATGTTCTCGATAATTGCTTGTAGTACCGCAAAGTTACATTCGCACCGCGCCGTAAAAGTATGTAACGGTTATTTATATTTGCCAAGTGCTTTTATCGTATATTTTAATTGCACGAATATGGATCGCAGAATTTTGATTGAAAAAATAGACAGTCCAATACGAACGCGACACACTCTCGGTGGTCGACGCGACTTGTTAATTAGTTCACTTTCAATTAGCCGTCTTCATTGTAGACAGTGCGAACGATGTAACGTTTATTTTTGAAAAACATTAATTGAACTGGCCGGTATTTTGCATAATCGTGGATGCGAGCTGGCAACGTTCGAAATGAATTTATCGAAACGAGAGTAATTAATTGTTTGCGCAGCATGTATTAATTAACATTGTTTACGGTGTTCCTCACACTGCGCCGAATTATTTTATGACGTTCGTTGGCGTAGCAGAAGCGAAATATGAAAAACAATGTAAATTAAGAGAAATATTTATCGAACAGCTTAATCCATGAATATATTTATACGTTATACAACTTTGCCAAACTGTCTGGCAATAATTAATGGACCAATGTGAAATTTCGAACGATCTTTCCCAAAACATGTATCCATATCGTCCATTTATAATTTCATCTCAATGTTTACTTATTGTTCAAAACCAATTTTTGAAATGTATCGTAAATTTTTACTGAAATAATTTAGAAATCTTTCATCGTGTTAATAAATACTTTTTTGATTTTAAACCTAAAATGCTAAGAACATATTTTTCAAGAACTAGATCATATATCGAAGCTTGCTTAAATGATGAGAAAAATGGGCAATGTGTACCGATCTCTTGTTATGTACCTAATTAAATTACGTGTCTGTGACTTTAGAAATTAAAGGTATAGTCGTGATTATACAGGGTGTCCCAAAAACGTTGTACTTCCTTGAAGGGGGTGATTCCTGAGGTTATTCGAAGTAACTTTTTCCTTTGCGAAAATGTTCTCCGCGACTTAGTTAACGAGTTATTAACGAAAACCGCGCACCAATCAGAGCAGCAGACGGATTCCGGCTCGGCAACAGGTGCCGCCGAGCGTGGCTTGGCATTGGCGGAGCTGAAATCCGTCTGCTGTGGCCGCGCTCTGATTGGTCTGTGCTTTTCGTTGATACCTCCTGAACGAAGTCGCGCATAACATATTCGTAAAGGAAAAAGTTCTTTTAAATGACCTTAAGAATCGCCCTATTCAAGAAACTACAACATTTTTGAAACGCCCTGTATATCAACATTTATCCTCAAAGAGTTAAAGTAAAAATCTAATGAAAATTAATGACAGATTTACACGATTAAAAGATGGGACTGCAGCGCTTAAGGTTACACAGAGCGTACAAACGTCCAAACGCCATTGGCGTCACCGGAAGAAACCGCAGCAATGTCGTGACTGTCGTGGCGAATCTCAGCAATTCCGAATTATCTCTCGCGTGCATCTTACGGCGATTAATCTCGGTTCAACATTCTGTTCTGCGCCCTCGGCCCTCGTTCGCATGGCCGAGATCAATGTCGAGTGGTTGTTACTCTTGACCGAAAAGTGGGTCAGAGTTCAACGATTAGAGCCACCCAGCAAATCGATTCCGTCTGCTGGGCCCAAACAATATAATCCCGATTTGAATGCGTTATTACCCGACGCTATATACCGAGCACAATGGATTCCGCGATGACACGTTTCCGCCGCGATTGAGGCGCGGTGTCAATCTCGCTAACGCAAACCTACACGACCAATTAGCTTTTTTTTGTTAATCCCAAACGACAAATTTTGGGAGTAACTGACCTTGGCAGTTGCAACGTGACAGTACCAGATGACGAGTAAAATATAAATGGTGGAATTGAACTGAAAATTACAGAATCGTTGGTGCAACCGTTTTTTAGGAGTGCGTAAGGGCTGACATTAAACTGTAACTGACGCAAACCTATACGACCAATTAGCTCTTTTTCGTTAATCCCAAACGTGAAATTTCAGACTAACTGACCTCGGCAGTTGCAACATGAAAGTGCGAGATAACGAGTAAAATAAAAATGGTGGAATTCAACTGAAAATCACAGGACCTTTGGTGCAACTGCTTTTGAGGGGTGAATAAGGGCTAAAATTAAACTGTAACTTCAATGAGATCAAAATTGTGTTACGAAGGAATGCACGTAACTAATTTTAAGCACGTGCATGCGATGTCCGGTAGAACTGAGACTAACTACATCCCCTTTTCAGAGGTAAATTGCGGAATATTTCAAAACGTTGATCTCTCTAGTGGAAAATCTATTTTGATACCGCGCGAATGCACGTGCGTTATACAGTTGCACAATTTTTCCCCAGGTGCGAATTGATTTTTCCGGTTTCATTTGTTCGCCTCGATTGATATTCCGTGCAAACAAATATCAAATTAAATGGCCGGTAGTAAATGGTGCCTGAAATGTTTTAAATAAATTTCGTTGTAGGGACCACTGGCGAATCTGGTTTTCTCCTTTTCGTGCTGACGAAACAATTTTATTCTTCCAATATTAATAAAAAAATACAACCTCAGTGTAAACAACTTGCTTATCAATTATTACTTCTTTCTCATCATTAACTCATTGATTGGAATGTTAATCTTGCATGGGTGGCAAAATTATCGTCCATCTGTATAAATTAATTATTAAACTGCGGATTTTATGCAGTTATGACAAAAAATTCAATTCAACACAGTGTAAAAATTAAAAATTCTGCATCCTATAATAAATGCAAAAAAATTTTAATTTACATAAAAATCCGCGGTTTATTAATTGTGTATAGTCACTCAGGGTCCCAGTGCTAATCTTTTTCTGGCGTTCCGTCAAAATTGAAACTACACAATTAATCCGTCTGATTAAATCATATTAAGAAACAAAAATTGAAAGCCTTTGTAAAAGTTTGAGTTTCGCTCACGGGTCCAAACCCATATTATTAAATAAACCATTAAATAAACTAGAACTGTTAAAACAATTTCAAGAAAAACAAAAAAAATGACTAAGAACCTCTGCCAAGATTTGCGAACCCGAGTGGTTTCTCTTTGATATTGCGAATGATTAGTAGAAATATTTGGAATACTGGTGTTAACGGAGACGCCAGGTGTACGCTAGGCATAATCAAGCCTCGATCTCAATTCAACAGAAGTCATGCTACAAGCCGAGCCACGTTAATGGCACTCGTAATTTGCGAAGCCGGATCGTAACAGCTGATATGGTACAATGGGATCATTGCTATTCGTCAAAGATCAATTTGCACGGCCGAATCCAAACGGAAACGATTTATCCGTAACTAGACAGAGCATAAACCTGCACGACACGACAGACTGCGAAAGCACATAATTACGAACGATCGACAGAGGACATCCTCCGGCGAGATACGTTCTTTAATTAGCTGGGTGACGCGCATTACAGCCCATTTCACGCGATCTCGCAAATTACAGGGAGCCCCATGTTTGACGACACATGGCAGCTTTCAATTTGCCAGGCACACGTAACTGTTCCGAACCGTAAATCGTGGACCACTGCTGCGGACCGCGACCTCGTTACACCTGGATGCATTCTCATCGATACCGATCGAGTCAATTAACTCGGAATTACTACAGACAAGTGATCGGACACCGGGTCCACTCGATGACTCCACGAAAATCCTCGAAACAGATCGGACTCCTTCAGTCGAGATCGTTTCATCAACGATGTGGCTGCGACGTCAATTGAAACACAAAATTTTTGCAGACCAATTTTCATTACGCTCTTTCGAGAAAGTCAAAGTTTGTTGGAATATACGAGGTGTAAGAATCTTGTCCTTTTTACTGTTATGTTGTTCAATAAATTGTCCTGCATTGTGTGTGATTTTGCTGGCCACCAATGAGGCAGTCAATTTGTTGAGAAAGAAATGATACTACAGTTTATTAGAATCTACGAAACAGAAGAATTCGAGCTTTAATATTTTTATATTGTCGAATAAATTGATCTGTCTTTTCACCTTTATATTGTTCAATAAATTGTCCTTTTCACTTTTATGTTGTTCAATAAATTGTCCTGCATTGTGTGTGATTTTGCTGGCCACCAATGAGGCAGTCAATTTGTTGAGAAAGAAATGATACTAAAGTTTATTAGAATCTACGAAATACAAGAATCCGGGCTTTACTTCATCGATTCTTAACACTAAGCTTACCGAACACTAAAAACGATCAAAATTAGTTTTAGCTTATAAAATTGACAAGGCTCTATTCATTTAGGTTTTGTGCAATTTTTATCTCAATATGTGCTTGGATAAAAAAAAAGTATCGAATCAATTTCCATGTAAGTAACTCTATAATTTCGATAATTGTAAAATGAAAAATATAAAACATGGTAGACGGGGTAAGTCGTGTCATAAATAATATTACATAATCTCCTGCATATTCGAAAACCTACTTCTTAGAAATCAACGTGATCCTCTTACAAGTCTTAATATAAATAGTCATCAAAATGAAACTGTCTGTTAGGAAATTAAAATTTAGATGGAATAGTTGTAATTCCGGATTAAAATTCAGAATCCAAGCCCCAAGTTTTAAGTCCCGCTTGGGACATCTGGTTATGACATGGGCATTGCCTTACGCTCTTGGGATGTTACATTGTAGAATTTTTAGCATTAGGTACGGAGTGGCCTTGTCACCGTAATTTGGACTATGGCCCAGTCGTTTCCGTCTCAAGGCGTAACGGCAACCCTCGAAAATTGCTTAGGCCCATGTCATAAAACTACCAGAGCCCGTTCTGCCTTTTCCCTTCTCGTGCGTGCTGATTGCCAGGGTCACCGGATTTCCCAAGAATCAGGCTCTGGCAACGTTTCGCATTTTTTATGGATTTTTTAGATGACCTCGGTCCACCAGGCTGCACTTCTGGCCCATCTTGCGCTTTCGTCGCCGTCCACCCCCTTTTTTGTGTTTACCCAACCAGGAGACATTTCGGGTCTAGGAAGGGAGGAAAAATCCAAAGATAGTGGGGAATCCTGACCTTGCATTCGGCAACACTTAGCACTTCCCTCAATTCGGTTCCAACGCTGTCACTACCACGTCGCGAATTTCTACCTTACCTTAAAAAATACAGTCCACTGTTGATATTCAGAACTCCAGTTTTTTCTCGACCAAAGAGGAAAAAAACCCACGCCTTTTCTTAATCGACACTTTGCGTGTAAATATACATCAAAGGTCTAAACGATCATTTTTGGATCAACCGCGGACACCAAACACACACATAGAAAAGTATTCATATACTCTGATTGGCTAGAAAATTCTACTTAAAAAATCATGTTCAACAGAAATTATATTAATTAATTACATTAATGCAGTTCTAGGACAGCATTGTACCTATACTGTTCACATAATCCATGAATTACGTTCGAACTACAATATCCAAGATGGCCGCCGCCTCTTACGTATTATGCAAGACATCATTGTCAGATTCTCCGTAGCCTAGTAAGCAGGATTCGCTGTGCAGACGCCTGTTATAAACACAGCATTATCTTGTTCCTCGTTCTCAGAACACACACTTGTGTATGTGCTATACTAAACTGGCTTCGAGACACACCGCATACTACGCAGAAGAGTAGACGTCCGCCATATTGAACGCTAAAGACCCTGATGACTACCATGTCTTCGAGAGTATTGATTTCTTTAACACTTTGTACACTGTTTGTGCTTTGGACTTCCAGGTTCGGTAGCATACTGCTAACCTTCAACACCCCGATTCTTGTTCAAATTTTTGAAAATTCATAAAAATAGTTTCACCAACAATCCTTTATAATATTTACGTGGATACAAAGTGGGTAAAAGAATGGTAAATAATATTTAGCAAGCGTTCAATGATTAACACTAAATCCACCGAGCACTAAAAGCGATTAAAATGTTTTAGCTTGTAAAAATGACAGGGCTCTATTTATTTAGATTTTGTCCAATTTTTATGTCAACATGTGCTTGAATAAAAAAATTAATCGAATCAGTTTCCATGTAAGTAACTTTATAATTTCAATAATTGTCATAAAAGTCATTTGATCGGCAGGGATATGTTTAATGTCTTCCCAAAATGACTGATCCAGCTCTGAATCATAGTGAATCTTGAAAATATTAAACATGTGCTTTAAATAATTATCTAAATTTGAGTAAAAGCTAAATGCTTCGATTTTTCCACCAAATTTCTATCAATCGAAATAACCTCCGATAATTCTAAAAATTATGCAGCTACACCACGATATTTCTTATCAAAAAGTTCTACAAGTAGCAAGTATACAAAAGTATACGTACATTTCTGTCGGACATTTTCGGTGAAATTTCCTCCCACGCATTTTCCGAAACAGATCCAGAACAGCGGAATCCGAGAATATTTTGCGGATAGAGCACACGGTGTAGTAAGCAGAAAATCATGTGCGTGCACCGAATCTCTCCGGTATCGAAAGTATCGGTGATCCGGGAAGAGGAAGATGAACGGATGCACGTCGGGTAACCGGCTCGATCATAAACGTACAGGCGACGATCGTGTTTGTGTCAGCTACTTCAACGCCAATTAACAGCTCTTCCGTTTCTCACCGAGTGGAAAGCATCGATCCGGGAACACGAATGCCGAGTGCATCGGCTAGGCAGCTGCTCGGTGGACTTTAATTAATCGTGCGCAAGGGTGACGATTATTGCCTGTCATTCTTAAGTCACCGACTTCCGGCCGCTCTCGAGGAGACATCCTTTTCAACGTCTTTTATCGATGCCTGACCCGTCGATCCGTCTAATTTCGATACAATCGGAAATGTCTTCATACGCGTGTGCTATTCTAATAAACACTTTTAACGACAAGTAAAAATAGATACAGCAACAAAGAACCAAAAAACGCACCGGAACACATTTTATTTTACAAAAGAAAGCTGCGCAGTATCTCGAGCTCCCAGCGCACGGTGGGTCAGGAGCTCTTTATGGCCAAAAATCAATTTTTCAAGTTTAACGTGTTGAGAGAATTGTTTCCCTATAAACTGACAACCCTTTAAAACACCCAAATCCAAAATATTATTCATTTCAAATGATTCTGCCATAAGATACAGCGTTCTAAAGACAAAATCATAAAATTCCAAGTAAAATTGAACGTGTTCCATAGCAATTTGGAATATCAGAAGACGGATTTTAATGATGACTTTATATTTATGTGTTAGGCGGTACACTTTAAGTATACAATTCAGTTTTAAACATTATTTAATCCCTATACAAATGGTGCAAACTTATAACAATTTAAACTTTTTGAAAGGTTTTCAAAGAATGCTTACATATGCTTGACACGAGGATTGTTTTTATATGACAACTAGCTGCTCGCGGCGTGCCTACGGCACGCCCTCGCAACCAGGCCCTTCGGGCGGGTTGCGCCCGACCACAGGTGATATACCTGAAAAGGTTATTATAGCAGATAAAATATGCAACCTACAGAATCGACATAGTGGCAAATTGAAACCTCTCCCTTCCTCTCTCTCCCCCTATCCCCCACTCTCTCCCTCTCTCTCTCCCACTCTCTCCTTCTCTCTCCCCCACTCTCTCCCTCTCTGCCTCTCTCACTCCCTCTCTCCCTTCCCCCTCCCTCTCTACCTCTCTCTCCTACTCTCCCACCCTGTCTCCCTCCCCCCTCCCTCTCTCTCTCGCTCTTCCACTCTCCCTCTCTCCCTCACTCACTCGCTCTCTCAAATCGAATATTGGTGCTCCTAGTCAAAAGTTATAAGCAGAAACCTGCCCAAAACAGGGAGAAGGAGTCATGTTTGATCACTAATGACGTCACAATTTTTGAAACAATAGACTGCGGTTTGCTGTAAAACCTTCCCGACGAAACGCCGCATCTAATGGTTCAAACACCAGCTTTCTACGTTCGGCCGTTCTCGATTGATAGTGTTACAAACAGAAAGACGGACTCGATTTTATTATATATAAAATAATATAGAAGATATAGATATAGATATAGATTTAGTCATTAAAGAAAAGGAATATAATAGAGCTTTCTGGACGCTCAACATTTAGACAACACAGAACTAGAATCAGAATATTCAATGTAATATTATTTCTCGTGATATTTTAGCTATATTAGGTATACTAAATGCATCTTAATTCAATACGAATGTGTTTCTAATTTTGCCCACAAAAAGCGTGTTTCCGAACCATGGGGAGCATTGTTAACACAATTTTTCAAATATTTCTAATGATCTGACAAAAAAATGTTTCCAACAAAAGTTGATCAGTATTCGCTTTTCTACAAATGTCAATATAAAAAATTTAAAGAAAAATTTTATTTAAAAAACACGAAGATCACCTCAATTTTTTATTTCATAATATTCCAACTGGTATCAATACGAATTTAACGAGCTATAATAAGATAGTATTAAACCTTGAAATAACGTTACGATAGTTTTGGCCACAAAAAGCGGGCTCCTGGCTCACAGTGCAGCGTTAACAGGTAAACGGAGACACGACTCTCTTGTCAAGTATTCCATTTAAATCAAAGTAACAGAGTAACGTTATTAAAGCCTCACGAAACTTTTAGCTGATCCTACTCTGCATATTGAAGTGCTCTAAAAATGCACGAGATCCTGAACTCGATTACAAGCATCACTTTCAGAAATAACTTTCGCAGACGAAATGCAGTTTCATGGAATGTGAGCCAGGGCCAATTAGAATTCTCCGATTCTTCGACACTTCTGAAAGAAGATAATAGCAAAAACAATTCTAAAAATACGGCGCGCACACCATCGACAGCATTCAAACACAGGAGTTGAGCTCTGATCGATCAGTTTTCGAAGTTCGGAGCTGGGTAAAACTCGAGACACTAGACTCGTTTAGTTCGAAAACAAACGCTCGATTTTGTCAGGCACGTGAAACGGATCCGAATCTGTTCGAGTGCTTAGGGGAGCTTCGCGATTTTATTTGGAAGAAACCGTGAGGTTGTTGTTTCTGAAATTTTTTGGGTATTTCATGTAATATTCGAGAAGCATGTTCGAATGTTTATTTATTGCAAAACTTTGCTTGTAGTTTGGGGACAGCTGTGCATATTCCAAGTACATTTGCACGCGGGGATCGGACGCTTTCAGAGGGAATAATGTAGGGAAGCCGGTTCGTCCTCGGCTCGCTCGGTCCATTTATTTTTGCGATTTCATTTTTTATTAGCCGCCGCATTTCAAAATGCAAACCGAAGCCTCCGCCCAGAAAATCCACTCACATCTTGAACAATCGCAAGCGTGTTGAATGCAACAGCATCATAAAGCGCTTTATTACTTGTTCGCTCTTCTCCTCTACATATTATACATCAATTAAACTATATTTCGTTCGGCTTTATATTAATTCATAAATTCCTCGCAATGGTAACAATGATTTCGCACTTAATTCTCGCCGAAACGGGTAAAAAACAAATTCCACCGTGCTCGAAATTCCAAAGAAAATTTTCGATATTTTTCCATCTGTGTAACGGGTAGATAAACAATTCGTTTTCATCGGAGTCAAGAGAGTGTAAAATTGTTCAAAATTGCGGAAAATAAACGATGCTTTTACGTCAGCGCAACGAGGAGATAAAGAATTAGTTTACGCAATATAGAATCACAAAACATGAACAGTTAATGTAATGGACTGAAATAGTCAACGTTACGAGAGATTAAGTTTATTCATTTGGATTAGCATTTAAAATTTTTCGTTTCGAATAGAATATACATTTACGTAATTAATCATGCAGTTTCCCTCATCTACAACTTCATTTATTTATCGGACAGAAAGACGAAAGAAAAGTTTTCCAAGATAAACATTTACAAGTTAGTATAATACCCGATTCTCGAAAAATTGCCAATATTTAAACAGTAATAATTTCGTAAAAAATGACCACACGATCATAAAATCTCATTCATTTTAAAGCTGAAAGCCTCTACTTTTAAAATCCATCTTTCATTTTATTCCAAGATTTTCTTTCATGACGTAGCGAGCGAGAAACTGAAGACGAGTTTCTTATTAAAAATGTTATACATTCAAACGTTTGTGAAGACTGAAAAATTTTTTCTTGTGACTGAAACTAACATAGATTTCAAGCTTGAAGCTTCCTCTGTACAGCGACACCTTAAAAATTTATGTACGATTCTTTTTAGCCGTTTCATCGAGCTTCGAATGAGAGCTGTGCCGTCAACTTTACACTAGTATAAGTTACACCAAGGGGGCTGTACACGGCCGAACTTGTTCCTCATTTTTATTGTATAAAACAGTAAAAAAAATCGTACGTCAATTTTTAAGGTGTCGTTGTAAAGAGGAAGCTTCAATCTTGAAATCTATGTTAGTTTCTGTCACAAGAAAAAATTTTTCAGTCTTCACAAACGTTTGAATGTATAACATTTTTAATAAGAAACTCGTCTTCAGTTTCTCGCTCGCTACGTCATGAAAGAAAATCTTGGAATAAAATGAAAGATGGATTTTAAAAGTAGAGGCTTTCAGCTTTAAAATGAATGAGATTTTATGATCGTGTGGTCATTTTTTACGAAATTATTACTGTTTAAATATTGGCAATTTTTCGAGAAATGGATTCACTGTACATAGATATAGGAGAAGCGTGGCTGATAAAATTAATGGTTTCAGTCATCTAATGTCTAGACATTGAACAGTCTGAAATTGTCTCCTTGTTTACCCGACTTACGAGAATTCGCGCGTCGCGTTGTTCGCTAATTGACGTGCAGCTTCCACGAACAGCCGGATCGTGTCTCCTCTCGGTAAAAGATTTATCCGTGAAGGACCCAACGAAGGCGTCGCGTGGTCTCGTCTCGAGTAAACATCCGTCGATTCGTCGCCTCGGTAAAACGTTGCGGGTCGTGTTCCGTATCAATTACCCGCTTTCCAGACCCTCGTCAAATCCCCGAGGAAAAATAAACGTGCATCCTTACTCAACGCTGTCGCACACAGTCCGTTGCCTTTGCGATATCATCGAGTGAGCGCCGATAATAGAAACGCAAATGCAGTTCCACCATAAAGTGGCACAACAATGAGCAACAGCAAAGAGTAGCTACGCGCCAGGCGTCGCGCCGATTGCTTATCACCTCGCGCGGCTCTCTTGAAAGCTGGATACACAAAAGAACCCATGAAAGGAGGTCAGCCTAACAGTGAAATCGATAGGGGAAACGGATGACCGGTGGAACCGCTGGAAATGGGGATTAACCCGAGGACGAGGTGCTTTTCACAGTTTCGGGGATGCTGGCGGGTGGCTATCTACAATTCCTTACACAACGATTTTTGTTTACCGATCTGTTAACCTCTTCTTGATATTCCTGAACTCGCTTCTGTGAACTCAACGTTGATCTTTGTAACGGATTTGATAAGAACAATAATATTTATTTATAAACTTACGAACTGATAGAACGGAATTTGAACAATCTCACTAGACTGCGGATTTCATGCGTTTCTAGCAAAAATGGGTGGATGCAACTTAAAACAGCGGAAAGGTTAAAATTATTAACACTAAACCTACCGAGCACTGAAAGCGATTAAAATGTGTTAGCTTATAAAAATGACAAGGCTCTATTTATTTAGATTTTGTGCAATTTTTATTTCAATATGTGCTTGGATAAGTAACTTTATAATTTCGATAATTGTAAAATGAAAAATCTAAAAAAATATAAAATTCCCAGGTCTCTCTTGCAATTGACACAGACAATTTTTAATATGCATAAAGGTCCGCACTCATTCTCGTTACCTCTTCCCTCTTTGTTTAATGTATACACATGTCGTATCCACACACCCATATTCATTTCTACCGGCGTTATTACATTAATCATCTCCTAAGGATGTCCTTATTTCACATTAAATAGCTAATGATTAAAACCAGCCGCAAGAAAATTAGAATTCAGATCACTATCTTTCTTCCGCTCTGAAAGACAGCATTCCTTTAATACACAGATCCAGAGAACACCATTTTTTGGTTGCCGTTCCTTTCAGTGCAAACAATTTAATTTTTCAATAATTTATTGAATATGAATGTATTTAGTAACGCAAGAATTGCTTTGAATTATGGTAATTTCCAGTGGCGCCTCACAGTCGCCATTATGCAAATATTTCTGAAGAGCGTATGAGAGCAAAATGGTTGGACTCTTCTCGATGTTCTTTTATTCAACGCTCCGCTGAAACTGCCTCTCTCTCTCTCTCTCCCTCTCGGATATTTCGAAGCGTCGTTGCGCGTTTAGTTCTTGAATTTTAAAAAGTCAGATTGAGGATGGGGAAAATACTGTAACTAGAAAGTGAAATTTTAATGCCCTCCCGATTTACCCAGCGACCATGATTGAAGAAGAAGCAGATCTCTTCACTGATATTTCTTTTTCCTACCGAGCTTGCTCGGACCAGACGATGGGAGCTAGATCGCGACTTTACTATATTTGCATTCTAATATTCCATAAACTACTTTATAAAAATAAGAATCGAGTCTGTCCAGACTTTCGCATAAAAATCAACTGTATGTATGTATGTATGTAATGATATTTGGTCCCCTCAGGGTTTCAAATTCATTTTACCAACTTCTCCCCCTTTTACCACTCTTCACACTATCGCCTAATTTCCAATTTCACCAGGACCTACTTTTTATTAAGGTGGGTTCCGAACCACCTATTTTGCCAACAACACGTGAAAAGCACCCAAGAGGGACACCTCCCGGCATTTTGCCGAGCGGTCACCCATCCAAGCCGCCTTCCACGCCCCACGCTGTTTTACTTCGGTGATCGTACGAGAACCAGTATTTTCAGCGAGGCAATGGTCGTTGACATAAAAATCAACTGTTTTCACCCCTTGACTACGGCAGACTTTCAGACGCACCGGCCGTACCATACGGTAGGAATTCAGTTACTACGTACGCCGAGAACGGCAAAATTTTGGGTGGGGACACACTTAACGGAATATGTAACAGCGAAATTAGCATTCACTTTCGTCTAACTGAGATAAGATCTATCGGAATAATTATCGATAAAATGTTCAGGGCGCCTATAGGCTTCTTCCGTGTCAGAAAGCCAAACTGCGTCAGTCTCAGGCGACCACAATAGGATCCCAGTGTCACAAACGCAAAATTTCTAAACGCCCACAGTAGCCTAGGGATTAATTTATATTTCGAATTGAATACATTTCTTCCCAGCGATGCAGCACACAACATTTTCAATCCGATGTGCAATGAAAAGCTTGCAATATTCGCGCACTATGTTTTTTATCCGACTGGATACTATTGAACCTTTTGTTTCCATTTTCCCTTTGAGGCTCAAAGGGAATACTTCGCTTCGAATCTCACGTATCGCTTTCGTTTCCAATAAATATCATTCCAACACTATACCAACATTCAACACGTTGATCTTCATCGGGCATCTCTGCAATTGTCCGAGTCATCAAGACCCCGCGTGTTTCACGGAATCATAGTCTCAAGGTCCGCGGTAATTCGCAGATTAGATTAAACCATCCGATTCGGTGATTTCATTTTTCTGGACTTTAATCGCCTTAACAGACACACGCCGTACGTGCATAGATGAAAGTTTGTTATCCGATTAGAGTGCTTTCCGAATCGAAGAAGCTCCAATGTTATAGCGAAAGCGGCCTTGACTGATAACGAACACGCGACCCTGACCCGATCGAGATAATAGCTTTTCTGATGGCTTCCATCGTCCATTGTTCGGTTTCGTATCCCCATGGGCAGCTGACTCCGCTTTTCCCTTTCTTTTTTCCACGTACAACTTTGCTTTTTTCCTGTGCGAACACGTTTTTCTGGAACACCGCGAGATTTGACGTACAACCGATCTCCGCTTTTAGATTCTGCCTATTCTGCTCTCAAAGTTTTTCAAAGAGTCGCATTACGTAGTAAGCCTCTTAAAGAAACGATTACTTTTTTGATATTGAACCATACGACTTGAACTTTCTTTAGAAGTTAGAGCAACTAGTTGACTACATGACGTGACAAGAAATTTTTTCAAAAATTGCAGCTGGTCGGCATTGTAGAGAGAATACTAAAAATTCTATTTTACTACTTTTTTGTTCTGTAGATCTGTGTCAATTATATGCATTGTAAAATTTTCATCGAAATCGGTTGATGCGGGAGAAAACGACAGAGATTTATTGAAACGACTTAGATTTATTGCAGTTATATAGCCTCATCGCAACGTTGGCCGATTTCGATGAAATATTCAGAATATGTTTAACTGACGCAGATCTACGAAACGTGTTTTCTAAATTTTCAATATAAGCCCACATAAAAAAGTTTCAAAATACAACTTTTAGTATTTTCTCTGCAATTCCCACCAATTACAATTTTTTCAAAAATTTCTTTTCACGTTATGATCGCGCCGAATGATGTGGTGCAAATGTTCGGGAGGGGATTTTGAAATAATATGGTCACCAGGATTGATTTTAACTTGGACGAGTAACAAAAACACTTTATTTAAATATAGAAAAAAACTTGTGGACTGTATAAAATTTGTATATGAGTATTAGCGTGATTGATTATTACAAAAGTAAATACTCTTGTCTGAATATTCCGTAAGGACTGAACGATCAGTGGCCGTAAGAAAAGTGTTAGAACTTCGGTGTGTTTCGCTAATCTACCCGCGCGCTTGCCGGACACCGATATGTAGCCTCAATTCTCCATGGGGGTGTGACTTTTTTGGGCCAATGGGAACAGATATTTTTTAAGTGACCATCACCCCAATGGTAGGAGAAGTGGTGGAAAATAAAGAACGAACCTTCTGCAAGCCGCGTTGACGGGAAAACCAGGACTTGGGCCGCGCAACGGAGGTAAGGCCCGTCCGGTGACGCGTGACAATGACCCAAGTTCTTAATGGGGGCGGGACGACAATTTCGGAAGATTAAGACCCGGGAAGTGCACGTGCAAAACATCGGTGAGAGTAATAAACTACTTCCCGAGTCCTAATCCCCAAAGCGAGGAATTTTTACGTTCCCGAGGTGTAAAATAATTGGTAAAATCAATCTCGCAAATGTGCGAGATGGACACTTGTTCTAAAAACTAATAAAGTGACCCTCGAAGGTCACGCAAAAACACGTTACGTGACAAACCAAATGTTCTCAAAAATATCTAAGTTCAATATTTAAAAAGTTATCATGTTTTTAAGAGTGTCCAAATGTTAGTGGGAGTCATTGTATGTCGAAAGTAGAATAGGTTGGTCATGATCAAACGCGTCAGACCATTTCTATCTACAGTAGAGGTTCGATCTAAGAAATATCATTAGGGGAAGGGATATTCGTTTTTCTTAGATCGAATATTTACTGTCATTGCACGCGTATTCGTTACATTTTCAAACTCCGTTTTCCCGAAAACGTGGCGTCAAACGGAAAAATGTTACTCCGTGTTTTCGTCCGGAGAAAGTTTACGATCGTTTAATTTTACGTCGATGTTATAATTTCACTGGTATTTAGTTTTATAAACATATTTTTTGATTGTAGTTATCGATGAAATTTATAATGTACTGATGTTTTTGAAAAAAGCGGGGCATCAATGGCCGACTTTCGCGTTCGCTATTGACGTCAGTCAGCGACGCGGCTCCGACCACGGCATCCGTTTTATTGTTCAATCAAAACAGATCAACTTCATTGGAACGATATAAAAAAAATCCGCAATCTATCGTTTGATACTCGAGTCCAGCATGAAACAAATCGCTGGGCAATACTGAACACGAGCGACGCCGCGCCGGGATCGCGCCGAATTCGAAAAGTTTTAATTAAAAACATTGCTGTTTTTAACACTTCCGAGAACGATGGGACCTTCACAGAACTAATTTCACACTGAAAATATGGGCCAATTTCTTGAGGAGTGCGCAAGGATTCATAATCAGTATCCGTAAATAATAGTTGGAAAGATCGTATTTAAATAGAGATTCATCATACTAATTAATAGACTGCGGATCTTCATCCAAAATAAAAATGATCTATTTCGATTGCAAGGAATAGAAACTAAATAGAATGTTATTTCTTCCCTTAATAATTTCCATAGATGACAAATCATATATTGACATCTCCAATTTTCAAAATTTTCCTACAATTTTGAATTTCATCTTCTCAATTTTGCTATAAACGCACATAGACCGATCTACTAGTTAACCCTTTGCACTCGAAGCTATTTTAACTTAAAAATTAAACATTTCTTCCAACCTAGAATAATTCCATTCTACATTTTATGGATATGAAACTAATATAATACCTCATAACATACTTAAATGTTTAGTAATTGAAATTTATTTAATAACGTAAACAATATTTTGAACAATGGTACAGCAATTTTTAGCGACGACTCCGAGTTTCCGAGTGCTAAGGGTTAATATTATTCTCATATCAGTTCTACGTTACAAAATAGATTCAAGTTTGCTGGTATGTAATTTGAGAAAAATCTCCAAGTGTACAAAGTTAATATTAGTTCCAGTTCAACGCTGACAAGGAGAGAGGTCACATCTGTGGGGTCGCCAATTTTAATGAAACTTTTTCTGGCGATTCTAGAGACAAAATAAGCAGACACGTGTTCGAGCTTTTTTGACGATGCCCATTTTTTACGCAGATGTTTTACATATAACTTTTGAATTTCTTTGTACACAGGGTGTGGACGGGCAGGTGGTACAACCAAACAGGGGATGATTCTACATGTAAAAATAAGTCGAAAAAAAGGGATAATATTTTTTTGTCTGACGCCTTGTTTTCGAGAAAACTGATTTTCAAAATTCAGCAAATACACGTGCTGTTGATAAGAATCGTCTGAACATGACGAACCAATTCTACTTCCTGCGTATACCAACTGAAACACATGAACTCGTCTTCAAAGTCAATTTTCTCAAAAACGAGGCGTCGAACGAAAAAATTCTATTCCTTTTTCTCGACTTATTCTCACATGTGAAATCATCCCTGTACAATAAATAAATAAATTGAAAAAGAGATAAATATAGAAAGATCTCCAAGTGTACAAAGTTAGTATTGTTTGCAGTCCAATGCTGAGCTACTAGTCTCATTGAGCTAACCGACCGCCCGGGTATTCACCTGGCTATGTTTCATAAAAATTGTCGTAATTATTTGCATAATAAAATATGTATGTAGCAAGACGGAGGCTGGAAATATAACATAACGGCGCGCAGCTACGTACGATGTACCGTTAAAAGCCTCTTTACATTATTTGACAGAGTCTTTCTAGCTAGCCGAGGCCTTAAAAACTTGGTTCTAGGCAGTAGCAGTTAACTACAAACGGAAAAAACCCAAAATGACCGGAAGTTGGTTGCCGCGTATGCCGGTTATTGACGACTGTAGTGAATTTTGATTATTGAAGTAAGGGTTAAATTCCAGATGCGTAGTGCCGCAACATTGCTCTCAGCTCTGTCGCATGTAACGTAACAAAATAAGCTCTCTAAGAGCAGTTCTCGGCACCGCAAGATTGGCTATTCCCCGGAGTGTAACTCAAATCGACACGTAATGTCGTAGAATGAGCTGTCGGAAAGTTACTGTCGGATCTGTGTACACATGAGAATTCTGATCCGGCGGCTGGCTGAAGCTCAAGTTGGAGCGCGTCACGGGGAAAAAGCAGTCGAAAGCGGTTCTATTCTCAAGAGTAAAGCTCTGTCCCGGCGATCAACACGTGGCAGTACACGCCTACTGGACACACAGAGTCGACTGACCTAGACACCTGGCACCTAATTCGAACTCCTACGTGCCCGACGGATAATCTGATTATGAAGATCAGGAAGTGACGTGTTAATTGCGCAATCTGCCGGTTAAGGTCACTCGAAATAGTCACAGGAGCTGATGGCATGGTGTCCAGGGAGCCTGAAGCTCGTCGCGTCGAAAGGAATTAATTAAGCGGATATTGACCACGATTATCGGAATATTGTAATGTTCGGACCGTAATTAAACTCTGACCTCGTCTCGTAGAAATATATAAAAAGGAACATGGGTTTTTTATTAATCGCATTTGTTGGCATGTAGTCTTTTGTGGAGTTATTTGATCATTGAAATGTTCAAAGTAGGACAGTTGCAAATCAATTCTGCGAACTTAAAGCTAATTTTACTGCAAAAGTTAGAAAAGTAGAATTCTAGGAAAAGAAAACTTAGGCACATGTATGAATATTTTTAGCATTTTGCTTGTTTTAATACTAGCTTCGACAACGTGAAGAATGCGTCAAATTTATTCAGTTATGGCAAAAATGGGTGGGTATAATTTCGAACAATAAAAAAATTAGAAGAATTTTGAGAGTATCAATACATTTGTTACAACTTCATAAAATCACTGAAAAGGGCAATAAATTTCCAATTGGTTACTGTGTCTTGCAATTTAATCTACACGATTTTTATTTTGCACAAAGATCCGCAGTCGAATAATAAATTATCGAACCCCATAAGAAAAATTTAAGATCCAACAGTGGTCCGCAATTTTCTGAATTGAGATTTGAAGTTCGCTGATCCACATTTTCGGTTGAATTATTTTTTAATTATGCAAAATAGGATGGACATTACGGCCGCAATAATTTTTGCGTTCACAGAAGTTACGTCGGATACGATCATTCTCTTTTTACAACGGTGGGAATGTGTTAACTGTTAAAAACTCTCCAGTGTTCACGCGAGCCGCGTTTATCGTTCGGAAAATGGTGTAGCGAACGAGCGGAATCGCTATTTACGAATCGTAAATTTTACAGTTCCCCGTAACAGGATCCCCGGTGTATGTGTGCGTGTATAACCAGCCAAAATGTGAAACATAATACAGCGAAATGCGTATTCGATTTGCGTGTACATTTAACGCTGATGCAACTGGTAATCTCCTGCCTGTTGTTTGGTAATACTTGCCCGACTTATTGCGGGTTTGTTCACTGATTACATCGTGCTGTGTTTCCAATCAAAATTACAATTATTCTACTTGATTTCGTTAGAATAGCCGCTCTTCTCAAACATATTAAACACTTTCTGGTAATTGTGAACAAGTTTGTAAAACGTTCGAGTATGTAAAATGGCGGACATTAGCACGTAGTCTAACACTGCGCGTACAATTTAACTTTCGTTATTTTACATTGTATTTATTCTGACAATGTGTATTTTGTACCGTTAAAAAGGAACTGTAATAGTAATCTAGTATTAGAAGAACAATCGAGTCTTAGAAGCAGCATTTAATTCATTCACTCAATTTTTATTTAGTTCAACCCAACGAAATCTGTAAAGGTAATCAAACAATCTTGTTCCATTAGTACCTACAACAAATAAATAAACAATCTCTGAACGTATCTTAAAGTACATTATCTCAAAGAAGGACAGTTAAATATTTACATTAAAAAATTAGAGCTTGCTTCGTATTCCTGTCCATTTCTTATCGTGAAAGTAAATTACAATTCTAATGGAACTATATAATTTGTAAAATCGATAACAATCACAAAACCATGAAAAAGCAAGGGATTCAATTGAGCCACAAAATCAAAGAAAATTAATGGAACTTGTGAACTCGTTTAAATTCACTGTTTCGCTCGCCATCATCTGGATCCTGGTCGTTCTGGGAACCACCGCTTAGCTAAACGATTTCCTAGGGGAATGGGTCATCGTAGTGCAAGCGTGTTCCAGGTCGGCTTGATTATTTACCAGCTCCTGTCGCCACCCACCCGTTTGCGCCTGGACAGGTGAAACTTTCCCGAATAATTGCTTTCTGCGTAGAGCAACTCTTGGACTGTTACAATGGCGGAATAAGTGCCCCGGAGGCTCTCTAATAGGTGTTTTCGAACTTCCGCAACATCGACTTTACTTAAGTTCGATTATCAGCAGTTAGAGACCCCGCCTCGGAAAACGAGGCTCTGCCCAGCGTCCGCGAAACTTTTTCCCTATTGTTACTGGCAAGTTCGTTCGCTGGCTGCCGAGTATTTATAGGATCTAAACAGACTTTTCCTATACGGCGCTATATTAAAGCCGAACGTTTTTTTAATTCGATCGTTGTCACCTCCTTTTCGTACGTTCCAGAGAAACGACACGTTCGTGTAATTGGATTTAGTAATTCTGGCGCATTAATCACTGAGATACTCGTGGAAACAAATTCAAAATTTTTGAATCATTAGGACAATTGTTTCGACTAACTACAAAGTTTCCTTTTGACGCTATTGAAATGTAAATAAAGAGTTTTTATCATTGGGAGAGTGGTTAGGATTTATGTACACCTTACACTAGGATTTATTTTATGGTTACAGTGATAAACCAATTTTTTCGACGTTTTCTGCGGAAAAAACTAAGTTACCCTTGAAATTGTTACGTTGTATTTAGTTTATAAGTCTATTAGGCACTGATAAACCTTGAATATTTCACAGGAAAAATTAAAAAATGAAATCAACTTGAGTAGCATTTGTACTGCGCCAGCACATTACATCGGAAAGTATTAACCATGTTTCGTGCTTTTCAACTGTGCATTTCAACTGTGAACGTGCTTATACTAGGTTCGCGCACGGCATTCGTCTACTTAGTTTTTATCTGATAAAAGACGTCTTTAACACGTACAGTTTTGTAATATAAGCCGTTCAGAAGACGTTCGGAAGACGTTCGTAGTACATCCAAGACGTCTTTGTGCTATCTGGATAATAGTACTTCTCGTTCAAAAAATTTCGTAACATTGCCATTCTAATTTTACAGGCTGTTCGAAATTATCCGGACAAGAATGGCTCCCCTTTACAGTTTAAGGGCTAACTGTGCTGCTGTACAGTACAAAATCCTAACATTCGACTGACCCTGTTCATCGACGCAGGGCGGAACCATCGAGTGCAACGACTCCTCGGTGTCAGAACTCGAGGTCGCCGCGAATTTAGTGTTGCTCTTCTCCAGGCGGGCCCAACGCAACGTAATTTCCATTATTACACAGGGAAATCTATTGACCCTCTCAATTAGGCTTGCTGAAAGCATCGTTGCTATTGTAGGCCTAGGGCAGGGCGCGAAACTGCGCCCGGCGGCTGTGGACACGGCCGTTGATCCCGAAATTTAATTGTGTCCACCTCTGGCCTGGATTCCCTGTAACGATATTACCATCCTATCCCCCCACCCCCGAGCACCCACCACCCGTTATCATGCAACATTTATGCGACCCCACTATCTATTAATTAGTAAGAAACGGTTCACCGACGGGCGCATAATCAAAACGCCGTACGATGTTCGAACGGATCCTTCGTGCCAGGTTACGTCGCTCCCCTGTGGCCTGCGCGGAATTAGGGTTGTTCATGAAGTTTTAGTAGACTTTAGGTTACGACCGGTAAGCCGGCAAATCCGTGTTGTGACGTAACTGAACCAAACAACCTACATCGGGTTTACCGTCGCCGTTCTACCGATAGTTCCTAGCCAATATCTTCGGGATTAGGCAATCCTTCAATTATGGACCTCGTTTCGGTCATTGCTGCTGTGTTACCCCGATCTACCACGGAACAGGCTTCTAATCCACGCGCGCAGCTTTCTTTCAACGTTTCATTCACCGTTCCGTTGTTATAACACGTTCGCCACCATTCTCGCATACAGTGACTCCCATTAATATTCGGACGCCCTTAAAAGAAACAATAACTGTTTTGATATTGGACCATATGATTTGAACTTTTTCGAGAAGTTAGAGCAATTAGTTTACTGCATGATGTTAAAAGAAATTTTTTCATAAATTGCAAATTGGTCGGAATTGCACAGAAAATGTTCGAAGTTGCATTTTATAACTTTCTTATGTGGGTCTATATTGAAAATTTTTAAAAATACATTTTGCAGATCTTGTGCCAATTGTATGCATTGTGAAAGTTTCATCGAAATCTGTTGATGCGGGGAAAAAACGAAAGGCATTGAAAGATGTAAGAATCCTTCGATTTATTGCAGTTACAGGTCGAAAATAGTGAAAACTGCAATTTTTACCATCTTCAAACGTCTGCAGCTCATTGCAACGTTGACCAATTTCGATGAAATATTCAGAATATGTTTAATTGCTACAGATCTACGAAACGTGTTTTCTAAATTTTCAATATAAGCCCACGTAAAAAAGTTGCACAATACAACTGCTAGTATTTTCTCTGCAATTCCGTCCAATTGCAATTTTTTCAAAAATTCTTTTCACGTTTCGTAACAGACCAATTGTTCTAATTTTTCAAATAAATCCAAGTCTTATGGGCCAATATTATAAAAGGTATAGTCTTTTTCAGAGTTTCCGAATATTCGTGGGAGTCAGTACGTGACGTTCCAATCTCGCAATTTATGTAAAGATAGCCAACTTAATTTTGTACACTTTGCTATTATAAGATGTAGTATTGAGCATAATATTTGGAGACTCGATGACTTTCTCCTGTTAAATTGTTTTAATATTTAGCAGAAAAGTTGCGTTGCATTTGATAAATCATTTTAACAGTGAAGATCAAATTAAGACTTGTGTCCCCACTCTACCTTCCCCTTCTACGATGCTATCCCTTACGCATCCGCCACGGCCAGGTCACGTGACACACTTCGCCATCGTCGTACATGTGTCCGGTACTGGCGGCGAGAGGGTTCCCCTCAATTGGCTACTCTGGTTGTAAGACCTGTAAGATAATTTCAGTACAGTGTTTTATCGATAAATATCCCAAGTTTCTGGCCTATAATTGTCCCAAAACTATCCTCACTACAGCGGAGTATACCCCATGAGGGGTCCTGAAGCTCGTGAGGTTGCGGTCGCCGAAAACTGTAACATAATACTCGGGTATATCGATGTGAGACCGGGAGACCACTACTAATCCAGTGACAAAACTTGGTTGGTCAAAGTTCCATAAAAAATAATGAGAAATGAAGAATTTTTTGTTATTGAATTAGTTATATTTACATTTTTCGGCGATCGGGGCACTCGGGCTTCGTTGTCCTTTTTTATGTTTGGCAGAAGTCAAAGAATAGTATCCTGGCGGATAATTGTCTCTGGCCGGCCCGTGCTTTGGACAATTATCGATAAAACTTCTTTATGAGAAAATAAGAGAAAAATATAGAATAAAATTTTTTCATCCGAAGCTTTCCGAGGAAACCGAGTTTGAAAATGCAGCGAATATACGTACTATTAGATAGGAATCGTCTGGCGCGTCTGATCATGACCGTCTTATTCTACTTCCTGCGTATACTAGAACACGCGAATCAGACGGATATTTAACCGCGATTTTTCCGGAAACCATGTGTCATACGAAAAAATGTTATTCCTTTTTTTCGATTAATTAATATTCACTTGTAGAATCACCCCCCTAACCGCTGATGTCTGACCCACGCCGTCTCATTCTACTGCAGCTACGTTCCCAGATTGAACTGGGAAACACGAGAGTTTGTATAATGGAAGAGTTACTTAACACCAAACCTACCGAGCACTAAAAGCTATTCAAATGTTTCAGCTTATAAAAATGGCAAAGCTCTATTTATTTAGATTTGATGCAATTTTTATTTCAATCTGTGCATGGATAAAGAAATCATCAGTAAAATGAAAAATATGAAACCGTTTACTGTTAATTACAATGCTACATTAAGGGAGCACTGATTTGTACAATGAATATCGTTGCTTTGGGATCATGATGAACCGAGCTATTTGTCAATCCTCAGTTTCGTTGTTAGATCGTGCATCTTTCTTCGAAATGATAATTCAATTTGCGTTTGAATTGTTTTCGATTTTTGTCCCGTAACACTTACACAGAGGACTTTCCTACTATTGTTCGTAAAATTGGAGTACAGCGAAATCCACGTTAACGATTAAAAATAGATTTTCTCCATGCACAGTTCGGAGAACATGAAGAAAGAACAAACTCTCGCTTTGGTTTGCAAATGCAAAAAGATTCAGTGCTCCATATGCATTTTGCTTTGCCCAAGAAAAGTTTGTAACTTGTCCTGTATTCTTTTGATCAACGGTGCATTTGATCATGAAACGTAGCACGTCAATGGTAAAATTAAGATGACGGCATTTTCAATTCAGATCGTATTGATTTTTTATATATTTTTCCGCTTTCGAAAAGATAAGAAAGAAACGACGAATTTTAAACATTTTTGTTTAATATTACTCGTGAAACCAGGCAATCTATGTTGCTATTAATTCGAGCTAGTACGAACGAACCGTATTTGGTCCGTATTGTTGTTATTATTATTATTATTATTGTCGAAATTGTCTGTTTATTGCTACTGTTTACTGTATTGTTATTATTACTGCAAATGGGTAGTATTAATACTGCAGTTACGATTAACAATAGAGAGCTTCAAACGTTATTGACCAATAGAGAAACAATCAAAAAGCATTATGTTGATTCTGGAGAAGACAATTTAGGAGAATGTTAATTCAACAAATATAATTTAGCAAAAATTCCAAAGACAAGAGATTCTATACAAAAATTAAGTTAACCTTAATTCCACCCGGTTTTCCTAATAATCGAGCCAAAAATTCGCCTAAGACAATCACGAGCATTGTCGGTGCTAATTGCTATAGGGCCTAGACGCAGAATGGAGCAAGGGCTTTCAAGTTACCTAAATGGCGTTACATTTCGTGAGATAATGATGGAAATTGCATTCCCAAGGCGATCTAGTACACAAGGCATACATGCACTCGACTATGTAGCTCTCGCTCCTGCACAATGTTCCACAATGATTCGTCTTCGACAAGACGATTTAATGCACTGCACTCTCACTGGTAAGATCTGCTTTTGTTCCCGTTAATTATAATTATTCGACGATCCGTTCGATTAATTATATTCATCACGGATTTGGAAATAAATGTTGTCGAACGTTCAATGTCCAGTCCGATCGACAAGTATGTTAATGGCGCCCGAGATATTCTGTTATTAATATTATCGAAAATATCGAATTTTCGTTTGCGGTTCCGTTTAATAAATTTCTGCGTTCAAATCGATTCGGTCGAGCGATTACGATTACGAGAGATAAAATGGAGATAAACAAAACAGAGATAAATAAAATAGAGGTAACGAAAATAGAAATAAAGAAAATACCGACTGGTTAAAATGTTTGCTAGCTATCTGCAGAATGTACACGAATAAGTTATTCACTTCGCAAAACAGAGTGTAATCATTTTCTTTCAACAATGACTTAATGTGATTAACACGTGTTGCTTTGAAATGAAAATTAAAAGATTTCATCGAGATTTTTCACTACTTTTATTAACTATTTTTATGAAGTATGTTCTTCGAATACTCATTTAATAATTTCCTTTTTTCCTAATTACACAACTACTTTATTTTTCATTACATTTTCATGGGGCTTTCATCAACTTATTTGTGGCATTTTTGTGATTAAAATCACACTAAATACGATATAATTTCAGCTGTATTTAGCGGTTCAATTCTGGTGCTCCGCGAGACGATGACGTAGATCGGCTACCCCCACCCGGCCGGCCAGCGCGAATCCTGTCCGCACAGGCGCCCGGAGCACGATAGTGGGGCTAGCTGATTCTACGTCGCCGACTCTCAGAGCACGCGTGGCCCAGGCCTCGTTTAACCTCTTAGCGCACTCACTCGAGTTAAATCGGGTTTAAACGATTTTTTAGCCCGAGTTAACTCGTGAGACCTGCAAAGAGAATAATAAAATTGGTGGAATAACGACCGTTTTTGAATTTTTAATTGGTGCGTTGAGGGGTTAATCCCCGGTATGGAGTAAGTTTTCGGATGCGCGGTCCGTGTTTATATGCGCTGGCCTTTTCTACGTTCGGCACTGTCCCTTTGTACTTTCGGTACGGTCAATGCAGTCATAAAAAAATAGTTTCCCTTCATTATCTCTGTCCCTGCTCGACGATGCTCGTCTAGATCGCGACTTTCCTGTATATTAGAATTCCAATGAGATTTATTTAGTAAATTTCAGTAACAAAGAATATTTTAGACTGTCGCATTTGGGTCACCGAAAGTGTCACAGAACTAGCCCTGATATTAATTCTTCACGAATTCCTGTTAATGGTCGAGTGAGAAACTGAGTTATTCCGTCGAGCGAAAATAAAATATGCTACCGGCGAAACGTGAATCGCATTAAGCAACTGCCCCCTTAAAACTGCGCATAATCCGTTCCCTTAAAAACGGGATTCCAAGGATGGGATTTACACCTACGAGTTGGCACACATTCAATCCTATATAAAAGTACGTTACCGTGTATTCACTCTTGTTAAGAGCGCAAAGAACAAAATTTAGAAGGCTTCGTGATACTCGAAAAATGGCAACGAATTCTTGGAAACAACCCGAGGACCCACCAAAATAATCTTGGAGAACTGAAAATGATTCGTTAAACACGACGAAGTTATAAAAATTGTCTTCGTGACAGACAATTGTGAAAAACTATCGAATATATAGGCAGCAGATCTACATATAAAATAAATATTATTTTCGTGAATTGTGAAATGCTCTAATTATACGAAGCGTTCGTTAAACATGAAGAAGTTCTATGAATAATACATACACGTAAATAATGAATATCGATGAACAGACAGCAGACCCTCGTATAAAATAAAAATTATTTATATCAGTAGTAAAAAAGGGAAATTAAAGTTTGTAGCATGTACAAAATCGAGAAAAAAAA